>JANHMN010000004.1:106866752-106928782 GCA_030674055.1 Rhabdomys pumilio | reverse complement strand
TCTCTCTCTCTCTCTCTCTCTCTCTCTCTCTCTCTCTCTCTCTCTCTCTCTCTCTGCCTTTCTCTGTTCCAACTCCCTCCCCATGCCATAAATAATCTCTATAGCTATACTATGCTCATTTTTATGGGTGGTATCTCAGCAGGAAGGGATGCCTCAAAAGGCACCCCCTTTCCCTGCACCTTACAGAGACTATGCCAAATATATCCCTACCAAACATATCCCTGGGTTGTTCTTTCTCCTCCCCCTCCTCCTCCTCCCCTCCTCCTCCTCCTCTTCTTCCTCCTCTTCCTCCTCCTCCTCTTCCTCCTCCTCCTCTTCCTCCTCCTCCTCCTCCTCTTCTTCCTCTTCCTCCTCCTCCTCCTCCTCCTCCTCCTCCTCCTCCTCCTCCTCTTCTTCTTCTTCTTCTTCTTCTTCTTCTTCTTCTTCTTCTTCTTCTTCTTCTTCTTCTTCTTCTTCTTCTTTCAATAAAACACAACATTAATTTGCAGAAGTAAACAGCCATGTTTAAAAATGACATCTAGATGAGAGGCAGAAAATGTAACAAATCAGACAAAGATTTGACAGAATGACTCAGACAGAGATGGGGTATGCGCAAAACTCACAAGAGTAGACTAGAAAGAGGGGTAAATTAAGAGAGCAGTGCACATATCTACCAGATGAGTAACTTGGTCTTCATGGATCCCTCTCAACTGGAATGGGGGCTGTTCCAAAAGTTGTTGCCTGTACCTAGGATATGTTCTTGTATTTGGGCTGCCCTGTCTGTCCTCAGTGGGAAAGGAAGCACCTAGCAATGCAAAGACTTGAAATGCCAGAGTGAAGGAATAGTGAGGGGGATTCCCACCCACTCAGAGGAGAAGGGGAGGAGTGACAGAGTCCAGATTGTGGGAGGGGTTGACTGGGAGGGAAACAGTGAGGAGAATGTAAAGTGAATAAGTAAATTAATAACAATAATAAGTAAATAAATAATAAATAAATACAGAGTAGTACACACACAGAGAGGGGGGAGGGAGGGAGGGAGAGAGAAAGAGAGAGAGAGTATGTTAAGTGAGTTCATTGCAGTTGCATTCAGTTTATAGTTTCAGTCCAGCAAGTGCTGTTCATTTCATGAAATTCAGAGGCAGTTTTTTGTTTGTTTGTTTGTTGATTTTTTTCAAGCAGAGCAATTCAGGCAGGAGCCTAGAGAAGCCAATTTTAATTAGTCACCTTGGAGAGTTTTGATCCAGAAGCGCTGAGTTGAACCAGCCACCCCGAGTTCAGAAAGGGTAAGTGTATTCAACAGTAAGTCTCAGAAGCTGAAAATTTCTAGGTCCAGGTTGACAGAAGGAGGCTGGAAGATTGTCTGGAAGTATCAAGCTTCCAGTCCTAGAACTAGGGATAAAGAGAACACAGAAGGAAATGCTCTGGCCTCAGCCCAAGCTTTGTATTCCCACAGGTTAGGTAGACCTCTCATGACTTTGAGGAAATAAAAGCAACATCACATTGACATTTTTTCATATGGCTTTCTAAATCTAACAAGTTAAGGTTTTGTAATTTGTTTAATTAGTATGTGCTTTGAACAAGAACATTTAATTGAAGATGTTTGCTTCATAAAAAATTGTGATGCTATTTTATTACATTAAGTGGAAAAGAATGATTTGGATTAGAATCTATTCTCATTTTTTTTCATCTAGATACTTTTCATGTATGTACTTATCTTCAAAGCGTTTCCAAGTTTGAACATTTTAATATTGTATTTTAAGAAGTTATCTTATTATTTGACTTTAATTGTCAGCAAATATCTATGTAAGGTATATTAAAATTGCATGAGCATTGAAACAAAGACATATAAAAAAGTGCAATATTAGAAGGTCATTTTAAGACCAATAATTTATTTCAGCAGAGTTGTTAACTGAAACAATCAATAGCTAATGGTTTATTTGGCATCACTCACAGCCAGCATTATTTTAATCATTCTAATTAGGATGTGGACCATAAGAGACCATACTGTGCTTAATTGATTGATATTAGCAATCAATTAATTCTGTGTAATAATGAACAAAGGAAGAACAGAGAGACATTTTGGAACAAAAAGTAAAAAGTTACTAAAAATTAGGGCTATAGACCTTTCACAAAGGCTTTGTATATGGGTTGTATAAAATGATATTGCATATCTGTACTACTCTTTCGATTTTAATGCTTAAGTCAATTGTGGAAAGCAATTTGACTGTTAAATAATGGCCAGAAAGACTTATTTCAGAAAGCAATCATCACTTTGCAAATATGAAGTAGAAAATATATGATAAGACAATCAATTGACTACTTACATATATGATATGACATAGCCTAGCGTTTTCAGACTTTATGAATTCGTGAGTTAAATGTTGCAAGATGCATCCATGGGAAAGGAAATTCAAATGAAAACCCTAGTCCTCTTATAGGTCTTTCTGCATACAAATACACTTGAGATTATGATTTATATATTATCTTAGATTTTATATTTATAACATACACAAAATTGTCTACAAAACTAATATGTCTAAAGTTTAGAAAATGTCAAAGTAAAAGAAAAAATTTGGGTACATACTTAAAATTAGATTTATAGTATAGCACAGGACAAATAGTTAAAACCACAAATAATTAGATACTACAAAAAACATTGTTACATATTTAAAATTAGATTTATAGTATAGCACAGGACAAATAGTGAAAACCACAAATAGATACTATGTTTAATGTAAAGGGGCTACTAATTACTGTTTACAGCATGGGTAAACTCATTCTCTAGGATAACAAAAAATAAAATTTCCAGGGAAAACAAAAATTCTGAGTTCCATAGAGAGCAAAATAAGAGCTTTTCAACTGTTATAAGTGGAGGGGTCCCTAAGACTGGGAGCCCACTATATGGACTCTGATTTGTGAGTTTTATATGCCCAGTATATTAATTAGTAACACATCCAAGTTCACTGACCTGAAACAAAGCCAGATGAAGAAATGAGGCAGGTAGACTGTGTCCCATCAGTTCACTGTATACATGAACAAGGGTGTAGTAGAGAGAACACAGTAGACACGAATCAAGAGTCCAAAATGTGTATTGTATTGCCTCACTCTGGGACCTATTGACTTCCCAAATCAGAAATTCTCCAGTGTTAGTCATTCACTTCTCAGAGAAGCTCTTAGGACTACAAGCTCATCTTCAACAACAGCTAATGAAGAGGGTTAGTTTTCTCTCACAGATTTGTTCCTAGTGTCACACTATCCTATCTTATCTCCAGTTGCACAAATGAGCATGGAAAGAGGGCGGCAGTGAAATAGACGCTATAATCACTTCTTGCACATGATAAGTATGAACCTGGAAGGAGAACGACACTGTGCTTAGACCGTGCAGTCTGACTTCAGAACCCCAGTTCATAGCTACTTGATCTCCTGATTCTGAAGACCTGAGTGGTTTCTGCTAGACCTAATTTGTCCTACTCTTGCTTCTGGGGGATTCCCCCAAAGTGATTCTTTTATTGACCACACTTGGTAGAAATTGGGAGTTGCTTAGGATATACAGAAGCCTGCAACACCCTTATAAACTTCACTCAGGAAGAAACCACTCTAAAACAATGCAAAGATCTGCTCACCGTTGTGGAGACTACCTACCCTGATTCACTCATTAATTGTTTATATAGTAGTGTATGCCATTTGGGAGTTCAACATCCTCTGTTTCCTCCCTCTTGGGCAGTCCCATTGGCTTGTAAAAATATTAAAAACTTTCTATGTATCACAACACAGAGCACGGTAAGGCCTTGTGCCTGTTCAGGAAAGTCTTCTGTCACTGACATCAACCGATGTTCCATAATAGCAATCCCACAGTCATTTTTCTCCCCACCCTCTGATCAGCTGTGGGACCCTCAGAGCCCATGTCTTATGCAAGGCCAGCAGAAAGTTTAATACATGTTAAGAATGCAGGGGTTAGGATCTGGCAGATAGGTAGAGGTACAGGTGGGAGGAAACATTTCACCCATAGCCCTAAAGGCACACATATGGATGCTTAACACCCAATGTCCATCATGGGCGCCAACAACAATTGAAGTTTTTCTATACAGAGCTGGAATGTTCCCTCTGAGATCACTTGTACTTTTCTCTATTTGAAGTTTCCACCCTTAACTAGATTGAACTTAAACAAGTTTAGTACCATCATTATCTCGACTTTAGAAACGTAACCTGGTTTTTCCTACATGCTAACATAGCTCATAAAAAAAAAGAAAAAGAAAAAGAAATGAAAGAAAGGAGAAGAGAAAGGAAGGAAGGAAAGAAAGAAAGGAAGAATGAAAGCTGCGATGGTTTTTATATGCTCAGCCCATGGAATGGCACTATTAGAGATGTGGCCCGGTTGGAGTAGGTGTACCACTGTAGGTGTGGGAAATATGACATATTGTAGTTGCCTGAAAGCAGTGTTTTGCTAGCAGCCTTCAGATGAAGATGTAGAGCTCTCAGCTCTTCCTGCACTATGCCTGCTTGGATGCTGTCACAATCCCGCCTTGACACTGGACTGAATCTTGGAACTTGTAAGCCAGCCCCACGTTAAATGTTGTCCTTATAAGAGCTGCCTTGGACTTGATGTCTGTTCACAGCAGTAAAACACTAACCAAAAAGCTAAACAAGTCTTCTCTGCTTGCAAGAACTTTACCTCCAGGTGCCTCCACTTAGCTGTTAATAATTCAAAGCCACAAGAGCCAAGAATTTGATGGGGAAATGATCAATCAACAATGTGACCGACCTTTTCCATCTAACTTTCACGTGGGTAATGTGTTCTTTCTCAGTGTTTCTCCCTGGGAAAATGATTCACTCCTTGGAACCTGATTTTCAGTGGTTTTGTTTGTTTGTTTGTTTGTTTGTTTGTTTGTTTGTTTTAAGTTGTAGAGTAAACCTCTTCCCTGGTTCTGGTAGGAAAAATCCCTATCCAGCCTTATGAAATCATAGCAGTCAGTCCCTTGGAGCCCAATTCCTTATTCTACTTGTTCCTGGTAGAAGAGGAAACTGACTGAGGTTATGGATTGGAAATGTTCCCTCTCTCAGAATAGGCCCTCAGAATGTTTAAGGGTCCACACCACTTCTAAGTTCTTGGTGAGTTTGTCAGGCAGTATAAGCTTGAGTGGAGGTCTCAAATCATCAGGGAGAGACCCCACAAATTGTAATGGCTATCTAGAATATTCTCCAACTCATTCTCTAAGTTTGCCAAAGAAATGAGCATCTGACAAACACAGAAGACAAAGCCTGAGAGAAAACAAAATTAACAGCTAATTCTACTTCAGATGGAAGAAGTCATAAAATTAGGAAAAAATAGACTCTATTTGGGCATATGATAGATTTCTGGTTCTTCTCTTTTTCTTTAATGGTCCTACTTAGATAAGTATCCCATGCATGAGCCATCCTAGATCTGTCTCTTTGCCCTCATGTCTCTCTCAGTTCCTGGTGTTTCCTCTTTCTTTTTTCTCAGCATATGTACCTTCTCTTTTCTTCTCTGCCATGCTTTGCTCTGCCCTCTTGGCTCTGCTCCAGTCTGTCTGCCTGTATTCATGTTCACTCATCAGCCTCTACATCTTTGCCAGTTTCTCATCCCTCTCACCTTCCCCAGTCAATCATATTTACCTCAGATGTGTTGTATGGTATAACTATCACCAAAGGTCACCCCTTACCCTATTATATTTCATAACGGTTGAACTGACTATTAATGCTTCAGCTTTACACCCACGGAATAACCCAACTCTCAACTATTATCAAAGAAGGGATTATTTGTAGTATCTGGTGGTTAACACATACACAGACACAGACACAGACACACACACACACACACACACACACACAGAGAGAGAGAGAGAAAGAGAGAGAGAGAGAAGAGAGAGAGAGAGAGAAAGAGACAGAGACAGAGACAGAGACAGAGAGAGACAAAGAGAGAGATCATCAAGGAGCAGAGAACATAATACTGTGAAAGATTAAACTCTACGTTGGACATCTATATGAAGAAGAGTTCACAAGATCCTTGTGCTCACAAATGACACTAGAGAAACCAGTAATGTTAACTCACAGGTTTTTCTCTTCAGCAGAAGGGATTTAAATGGAATTTCCACCAAGAAGGATGGGAGTGGATTTTGTTAATTTTCTGGTGGTCTTTTGCTATCCACTGGGCCAAGCAGGCTTGATTTGAATACCCCAGATGATTATGTTAATCCGACTCCTGAGTATTGTTTTTCAGTCAATAAAACCTATTCTTATGGAAGAGAGCCAATGTATTTTGTAAAAACATGTATTTAGCAAAGCAAAGGAGTTTTTATATAGTCAGTCGTGCCAGCTTTGTTATAATAATTGCTATAAGGAAACTTTTTTCCAAAGCTTTACTTTGCAAAAAATGTTAGAAACTACTGATGTTTAGAAAGAAAAAGAAAAGAGATAAGGTACAGTTTTCTCAGTTTCATTAAACACTACTAAAACGTTACTAAATAATTTCTGACCAAGCAATTACTGAAAAAGGTGAGCATCCATGTGGTTTGAACAGGTAAACAAGGTAAGTTAAGGAAATGAGACGTTAAAGCAGAGAGAGCAACCTTATAAGAGGATGAAGCCTTTAAGCTCCAAAAGTCCCTACAGTGAAATACTTGTTCTGGCCACACCCTCTGAATTGCTACTAACAGTACAATCAGCTTGGAATCAACTATCCAAATGTTCAGGTCTATGGAGGATGTCTCTTTCAAACCACCACATATAACATTAACCAACATCTTGATTATAACATCTAGGGTAAGTGATTTGCAGATATAACAAAACACAGTATAAACTTTCTACTTGACAAATATTAGAAAATATTTCCCAGAAAACTACATGAACAAAGATTAAAAATATCCAAATATACTATATCCAAGTAGATTAATATTCACTAGAAAAGCTATCTTTAAAATTTCATAGGTGTTCTCTTTTCATTCATGAAGACAAAGATAGCCGTGAGACTGAAATTTACATTATTCATTGGATAAAACCCAACACTGTCCTTCAAATGAAAATGAACAGGCTGAATTTATTTTTCCAGTAACAGACATCAAAAGTGCATAGTAGCCTGATTCTAATGATCATGATTCATGTTAATTTATGAACTATAATACTGTTTTAGAAAATGTGACCTAGAACACATAGAAATACATACACATTTTACAGAGTATTTCTAAATTTCCATTTTACTATTTGTTACTAGAGACATTTATCAAAAATAAACTAGTATAACCAAGTACCTCAGAGAAGTAATAGAGATCCACCAGAAATCATAGTTGACTTTCTCTTTTCCCTTGTGGGTCCATCTGCAACTGTTAAAATAATAGTTCCAACACTGGGTTAATATCACTACCAGATTTTTTTTGATTTATAAGTGCTAATTTTAATATTTTAATTTTTCTGTTGATGTTAACTGACAGTTTCAGTTTCATACAACACAGTGACTTATAGATATTGAATGGCAACCCACAGGCAATATGCTTAGGAATTTCCCATGTTGGTGGCACTGTTAGTGGCAACTTAGAAGTGTTGCAAGAGAAAGTCTGTCACTTGTAGTGGAGCTTTTAGAGCTTATGACCTCATCTATTACAAGTGCTGTCTCCGTTTTATCTTTACAGTTCCTCAACTTCTATTTCTTGCTGCTATGTCTTTTCTCTACCATAGTGGAATTCTTATTCTTCTGGAATCATAAATCCAAATAAACTAACTTTCTATAACTGACCTTGGCCATGGTATCAATCACAACAAGAAAGAAACGTAGCCCAAACAGAAGTTTGTACCGGGAAATAGAATCTTGTGGCTATGCATACTGTTGGAATCATGTGAAAGACTGTGATTTTGGATTCAGAAAGTGACTAAATGGTTAAGTAGAACATGTAATCGATTATCACAGTAGGAGATTAAAAAACACTAACAGGTCCCATGAAGGCTTGATACCCAAGTGTGGGGGAATTTGAGGGTGAGAAGGTGGGAGTGGTGGGTGGGTGAGGGCAGACCCTCATAGAAGCAGAAGGAAGGGAAATGGGGTAGGAGGTTCTGGAGGTGGGACTGGGGAAAGGGGATAATTAAAAAAATAAAAAAGACAGTAACAAAACAAGCTGAGCTTTGGAGGTCTCTGTTAAGAGTTTTCAGAAAGAAACAATGTTAACAACTAAGCTAGAGACAAATCTTGTAATATTTTGGCAAAATATGATTCTTTTCTGTCCATATCTTAAGAACTTGCCTGAATATAAGTTTAAAGGTAACAGATTAATTAATGGCTTTGGCAAAGGAGATGTAAAGGCAATTCAATATAGATTATGTTGCATGGTTATTAGTCATCACTGTAACATATGTCTGCAATGGAAAGAACAGATAAGGAGAAGAAAGAGACATTGGCAAGCTTAATGTTAAAGCCACCGTTTGTGCTAGAAGACAAGTTAAAATTGGTAAGGAAGTTGGAGCCTTTAAGGAGAGATCACATATACATTGGAAAAAGGAAAATGTGCCCTGGGAGCGAGATCATACTCAATAAAGTTCAAATATGTAAAAAGGAACATATGACACTTTTTGTTCTTGGAAAGTAACTGCACTGAAAAGTTGCCGCTGATGTGGTTCGAAGCAGCTAGGTTTATCACAAGCTGGTAGCAAACTTGGCAGTATCAATTTTGATGTCTTTTAAAACATGGAGGATGAGAAATTAAAATGGTCAAAGAATCTTCCTCTGCTTTCAGAAAACCATTAAGGCCAGGCAATTTTCAGTGGAGTACCTTTGTGAAGGTTATGTACGACAGAGCAAGAAACCCTAAGAGGCCACTGTTAAATCTGTGAAAGCAATGCCTTGGTTGAAGGAGATGTTTAAGATGAAATAGTTGTGGAATGTGTTGATTTGCGTAAGATGTTCCACTTAGTCTTAGCATTTGGATATTTCATTCACATTTAGTGGTATTGTTTAGGGTGGTTTAGGAGTTGTCCCTGGTCATGTGCTTTTAGGACCCACCCTACTGTCACTTCAATTTTTCTGCTTTGTGTTTATGGTTTAATATGCTTGCTCCCAGCAACCTTCTCTTACCAACATGCTTTTACTACACCATTGGTGAAATTTATTTCTCCTGAAACATATGCCCAAACAAAGTCTTCTTTCTGTAACTTGCTTTGTCCATCATGTTTTATAAAAGTAGCATATATATATTATTAAGTTCATTTTAATGATGACAAAATCAATGACATGAGAGGAGTTAATATTTGTTGCGAAATGTTTACTGCCAATTGCAGTATTCTTCATGATATATTATTCATGTTTTTATGTTGCAAGTTTTGAAAAAGATATCACTGACATAAAACATCTCAACATAAAATAAATATAAATTAAATATAATAATATTGTGTATATGATAATTATTGCTGAAAATTAATACAGTGGAAATTATTTTTTAACCACCTTTCCCCCTAATAATAGAAATCTTTTAATATTTCAAAGATGTAAGCCTTGGCTGGACAGGCTCTCAACTCGCTTATCTAAGTCAACTTTTCCCCCTAACCCTGTTTGAGTCAACTGGATTACTATACTTTCCAGGAGTGTAATCATGTCATTCTCCTCCCATGTCTCCTCTTGAAAGAGCCTTCCTACTTCTACTACCCAGAGTTCCGTTCTCCCTCCCAAGAAGTCCCACCTTCCACTTACAATGCAGCTAGCTATCCATTAGAGTTTTATTAAAGCCAATCAGAGAATGACTTAGGTAGGTGAGGAAAGACAGAGAGACAATTTCACACAGCATATCCCACAAATAAATTCTTTTAAAATAAAACAAAATTGAAAGCATAGCTATAGAAAATGATAGTTTGAAGCACTTGTCCTCATTTTCCCATGCTAGATCTTTGTCCAACATTGATGACTGCAAAAGTACCATATTATCCCCTTAAACTGTATTCATTGTCTAGAAAGCACATTGAGGAAGGAGAGAAATGCTTCCCACAAGTTTTCCTCTAACATTATTATAAGAGTGGTGGCATACACATATGCATACACATACACAGAGAAAAACACAAACCTAACCACCAACAACATGAATACACAATACAAATTTAAGATGTCTAAGAAGAAAAAGAGATAATCAACTTGGATAAAAGAATCCAAAAAGTAGTTTAAAGAAATACAATTGATAGGATTCTAATAACAACAAATATGTACTTTCAAAAGTAAGATTTATGGGAAAAAATTGCCATCAACTTATACTTTATATAGTAAAACACTGTGGGTATATTAATATTTTAAAAATTCTAAGGTACTTAAAAAGGTTAACAGTGAATAGTACAAATAATTTAAAAATAATTTTATTATTTATTTAGTTTGTATGTCTTGTACATTTTTCAATAAATATAAAAATTTTAATGATAAAGTAGCTATCTTCAGTTTTATGTCATTCTTAATTTTGTTTTTCTTTCCCTTTTGTTGTATTTCTTTTTTATCTATATCTTTATAATTGTATCCATATATTTCATCTTTTTTCTACCAGCTGTTTATTTCTTTTTGTATCTATGTAAATATGTATCTATGTATCACTATCATCATTATCATCATCACCTATCCATATATCATGTATCTTTCTATTTATATATCAACTATGTATCAATATATATATATATATATATATATATATATATAATCTAAATATATGCATCATATATATACATAATAATCTGTCAACTATATATTTCATTTATGTTTCTATCATCTGCCTATAATCTATCTGCCTATCATCTATCTGTATAATTTTATATATGGTATATTATATAAACATATATTATTATATGCATATATATATATATATACATACATATTTACAAATCTATCTCACATATTTATTATTACTTACCTATCAACTCATTGTGGAAAGACTATACTTTAGAAGTTGAGCATTATTAATACTTGAAACAAACAATGGATTATTATTTTAGTATAACTATTTTATCTATTTTATAATTTTATATTTTATAATATAACATACATTTTCAGTGTATTAGCATCTTCATTTATTTTATAATATAACTTTCATTTGTAATATATTAGTGTCTTCCTTATGTAATAGCTTATATAGAAGGAGGTTTGAATTTTTTTATTCCTATCCTCTTAAAAGACCTTGATAGTTACTTAGCTGAAGTGTGCTGCATACATACTCATTTCTTAATAAAGTATCAAATATCAGATAGAAATCTATCTCCAATGAAAATTTGCATCGAAGATCCATTTCCTGAATGTTCTATAACCTGTCTAAACAGGACCATGAGCTATCCATCAAGTGTTCAAAAGCATGGGTTTCAAACCATATGGGATTGTTTCACTTTAAAACCATAACACAGAGTGATGGTAGATTTTGAAAAAGAGTTTCGAAGCATTCTTTTTTTCTTGTTTAAAGGTGAAGTTTAAGATGCTTAATGTTAGTTCTTTAAAACTTGAGAGTATTTGGGAGTGAATAAATCCAAGTCTGTATATTTGTTCCATGAGGATTTTCAACTAGAAGTTCAATCCTACTGCTTAAAGCAGATAGGTCTAAATATATATCATGTTAGTTTAACTTTTGTCAGTTACAAGTATCTATAAATTCATCTAATTTCTATAGTCTAAATTTAGAAAAATAAAAGATTAGGTAGGCAAAATGCTTACTGCATAAAGCACATACCTCGATTTCAAACTTCAAATCTTGTAAAGGTTCAATAACAAAACTATTTCTATTAAATTCTTTAGTCCATATGTACTTGGTGGCATGCTGCACCTCCTGAAATATATACCACACACACATATACATGAGTGTGCACTAACACATATATGTGCTTGTGTTTGTGTGTGTATATATGCTTATCCAAACACACACACACACACACACACACGTATCCACAAAGTAATAGAGCAATTTAAAATTTTAAATTAAATGAAAGTTAAAATTCTAACATTTAAAGTTTCTTTGAGAAACAAGGTATTATACTCATAGGCATAACTTTTGTGTGAATTTTTTTCTTAATACATTTTTATTATACTTTATTTGTTCTGTGCATTCTGTATTTTAGTGATGGTACCACCCAGGAAATGTTTTCTGAGGCCTTACCTATTTATTGTTACAATTGTTTATCATACATGGATGGGTATGTTTGCCTCTGAGTTTAAAAAGTTGTATTCTATGATTTAAGTGAACATATTTTCTGTCTTTGGCATAGTATTCCTTTTGTTATATGTCCATACTTAAAATATTTGTTCTTCTCTTAATGTTGCAACAACATATGTTTTCTTTTTACCTCATAAAATATTCAACATTAAAGCCATATTTCTCATTTTGGGAATCCTTATAAGTGATCATTGTATAAACAGTGATTTGTGCTTTTTCCAAGAATTTATTTTTATACACCAGACATAACAGTACTGTATTATGTATTATTTTGTGACTAATCCTAGGATACCCAGTTTTAAAAGCATTAATAATTATTTAAACTGGTTATTAACTACTTTTGATTGACCAAGTGGAGTCCAAGCATTTTTAAGAAAGAAAGAACTGAATTATACTTTTTCATTTTTCTATATTATTGTACACATAATGTACTAGGATAATATATTTTGTTTATTAAGATTATTCAGGTTTCAAAATAACATGCTTGTATTTGGATTTTTAAAATGTAACGTTCAAATCTCTTTAAAATTTAGGAGAAGTAGGCATTGCATTTGTAGAAAATTGAATTATTCAACTTAAAGTTAATAAACTATGAAGTGATCCACAGAAAAGCCGAAGGTGCAAATGCAGCCATGTATAATGTCATTGCAGGTTAACGATGAAATAGATCTTTTCCACATTTTCAGTGAAAGCATTCGAGAAAAGATGTATTGCTCCAAGTTGGAAATCTATATTCTGCAACAGCTGCAGACTGGTAATGAGATCTAATGAGCTGTCTCTTTATTGGAAAAAATAACATTTGCAATAACAGCCCCTTTGCAAATAGTGAAAGATTATGAGATCTAACCCTCAACTTGGTAGGGTATATTCATGTCAATGTCATTTCAATTCAAATCTAAATTTTTGTTCTCATTTAAAATACAGTCAAATGTAAAAATCAACTCATTTTACCCTAATAGCCTCAAGCTAGATTCATGTAATATTAACACAACACTGATCCTAATATTATCACAGTAAACTTAAGATGAGTCAAACATGATAGGTCTTTTTTATCTCATTGTTGTTCTGGCCTCAGTTGGGGTCCATTACTTTGTGTGAATCTACTCCTTGTGAATGGGCACATCCCTGCCATAGTTAATTTCTTGACATGAACATCAAAATTCGGGCTTTGATCAAAACTGCTGTAAAGTTTTTGAAAAAACAATAGTGGTTTGCATTATAATGGAATGACTCAGGGCTCAATTTAAAAATCACTTGAATATAGCAGTGCCTGCAAAGTAACAATGGATTTTGGGAATACTGAAAAATCTAATATTTCTCATAAGGAAATTGATTTTTTAATAAAAAAGATGTGAATGAAATAAAAAATTGTTTGAAAACTTACTGTGGACTCATATTTTTATTGTAGAAATTCAGTTCAAAGAAACATGCAATTTAGAATTAATAATTTTTATCACTTCTAATTTTGTCCCACTGTCACACAAGTGGCAGGTCATCTCCCATACAATTACTTTTACCTTCTTTAGAAGAAAAACTCCCCTCATGTTAATCTCAGGCCTCAAGTTCTCCAATTATCACCTTAAAATTTTCTGATACCATTCTCTGTGCTTTGTCTGTAACTTTACCTCTCAAATCTAATCTTAACCATTTCATTTGATTAAAACACATAATCAGTCATGATCCCCAAATCCAGAAATACATCTCTGTTTCTAGTTTGCGTGTATGCATACCTTCCACTTATTTCTTGGTCTGTTTCTTCACATACTAGAAGTTTATTTTTAACGAGAATTAAACTTTCAGTTTTTCCATACACTCTATTATATATTTAAGACAAATAATATATTTAGTGTGTTATCAACATCTGTAATGAAGCAAAGAACATACTGTTTATTTATTCATTTAATTCGGATAACATCTGCACCACAGACTCTCCTATTTTTTCAATGTTTACTTTGCAGATTTGGGGACTTAGGCGATTTCCATTTTTTTCTTCCACCATAATATTTTTATTAGTTATTTGAAAATTTCACATCAGATACCCTGATTATTCTCACTTTGCGGTTCTACCATGATCACCCCTAACCCTTGTGGCCTCTCATCTCACAGAAGGAAAAGAAAAACAAAGAAAAAGAAGAAAAAAGGAAAATAAATCCAATTTGTATTGTTCATATATTCACTGGAGCATGGTCAAACCCTCAGTGGTAAGCAGCCTAAAAAAAAACTCCATCTACACCTCACCCCCTCCAGAAGTCATCCATTGTGGAGAGCTACATTTCAGCATCCCTACTGCAATTTTTAGAATTTTCTTTGATTACTTTCTTTTTTAGGCTGTTACCTTTGGGGAGTTAACAGAGGGGTAGGCATATGGCTTCTATGTCCTTGTTTTTAAACTGTGTATCTGTAGTTATTGATAACACTGTAAAATTAATTTACTTAACCATTACAGTAAACCGTAGCATGGATTCTGATTTCTACATAGTTTCTGGTAACAACATGGACCAAGAATAGCTGTGTGCTTTCTAGCATCAGCAAGTGCCCACAAATTCTACTTGGGCTTCAGTTGTAGTATGAATCATGGACATCAACACAGCCCTCTGCCTAACTGTGAGGCATGGATACTATCATAGTCTTCATTGATAGCACAGGCCAAAAATCTCAACATTGATTTCAGGGTAACACACACCACAGACTAATATGAACCAGGGAAATAGCCTGGCTCATGAACATTAACATGGACACAGGCAACAGCACATCACAGATGAACTACAAACATCAATATGTCCCTTGTAGCAGCACAACCCATGGTCACCAACATGGTGGAAGCACAGATCTCAGACAGCCTCATTGCCTTTAGTGATAACCCAGATCACAAACATCAACAAGGCCACCAACTGCATCTGGACCACAGAACCAGACTGGGTCCTTCATGGCAGCACGTACTACAGATGTCAAGATGACATTAGGTAGCTTTGTAAGCCACTCACACCAACTTGACCCTTGGCAGCAGCATGGTCCACAGATATCAACATATCTTCAAGCAGTGGTATGGACCATGAACATCTGCATGGCCCTCTGTGGTAACAAGGGCCTCTGATATCAACACCCTAAATGCACTGGAACTATGGAACCAAACATGGTCCTCTGCAGCATCATGGACAGTGAACAACAACATGGATTCAGATGGAGGCACAGAGTGTGGACATCCAAGTTAACTTAGAACCTCATTATAGCCTGGGGAAGCAGCACAAACCACAGATATCAATATGGCCTTTGAAGGAAGTATAGACCATGAAAGTCTATCAAGGAGAATCAGTCCAGAAAAATGAGCTATTCTTCATCTTAGACATCTGATAATTCCTCAAAACCAGGGCAATTTGTGACTAGGAAGCTTTTTGGGGGTCTGAGTCTGTACAAGCTCCAGACTGCTGCAGAAGACTTTGTCAGCCCTGTTGGGCAATGACAAGTTCATCTATCTACCTCAGGCTTGTCTCACACATGTCACTGCTGTCACACGTTTAATTTCACCCCTCACAACTTCACATATACTGCTCTGTACCTCCATTAATATTTATTCATCACAGTGGCTTTAGAAATTGCAATGTGTCATATAACATACTTTTTTTTCCCCAAACAGCTTTACATGCAAATTTCATTTTTATGAGTCTTTGGTCTGTTTCAAAGTTTCTTGTTTCCAAAACTCCATCAATACTGAGTCATTGTCAAGATTCTTCTTGGATGTACTGCTATTGTACAGAATCAAGGTGGTTCTGCAGTTCTAGTTCTTCAGAAGAGGCTGCTTCAAACACTCCAACACCTCATAGATGAAGTAGATGTTAAGATCCACTAACTCTACTCAAAGCACTGAACTGGGCCTGAATAGTAAATGAGCTGGTCAGCCCAGGCCTCCAACAAACACTGGTAGGTTCTTCTTCCCTCTCACCACTGCTGGTGAGGTCAATTTCAAATTTGATATAGTAAATATTTTTGCTCTTCAGTCTGCACATACTTATCACATGCACATACACATACAAATATGATTTGGTTCAGTTACTCTAGACAGCTGATTTTAATATGCAAATATACACAAAAATAGTTTGCTTCTGTTCCTTAGAAAACTTCAATGACTGATTTATAGAAAATGCTGAAGTAAGAGTTACAAAACATGTTTTATAAAAGATTAATCACCTTTGAATGAAGAACATCCAGGCCATACACTTCTGGATTCCCAAGAAACATCATTTGGAGATTACATAGCTAAAGATACACTAAACAGAAAAGACCTTGTTTTGGAGAAGAATCTTTGACAAACAGACTTCCATGTCTTATATTTCTAAAAGGTCTGTTGTTCTAGGATACAGTTAGTCAGTTCAGTTAGCAGAAATTTCTGTTTAGTACTGGAAGAAGTGAGTCAGGCTTTAAGCAGTAGCAAGAGGGTAGTGGACTTGATTATTGCTGGTGTAACAGCATTAATTACAATAATTGCTAGCACTACTGCTTCTGCAATAGTTTTGACACAAGAAATTAAGACAGCTACTTTTGTTAATCATTTGTGTTGAATATATAAGAGGATTTAGATAGGCATTTGGAAGAATGGATTGATGCTCTTTATCCTATTCAAATTATTGGAAGGAGGTTCAGAGTTTAAGAGTAAGGGGCCATCTCAAGTGTCATGCCAAATACCATTTGATTCATGTTAGTTCTAAAGTTTATAGTGGTAGTCATTATAATTAGGAAAAAGTTTAAATATACTTTGTAGTGTATTTGGCATAATTCTAACACCTCTCTGGAGGTTTTAACTTTGCATAGTGAGCTTATGAATTCAAAGAATACTTCTCTGCTGAGCATGAGCATTGACGTGGTAGATACTGTTGATAAAATTACCCATGGCCTGAGGTCAGTATTTCTATTTTGGTCAAGCTTCAAGAATGGCATATATAGCTTAATCATGTTAGACCTTTTTGTCCTGGGAATATTTTTATTAATGCCCATTGTGTTAAAGATTGTCGTTATCAACATAAACATGTTGGCAGCCAAATACAAGGCTAGAACCTGAAAATGGACACCCGTTTCAGAGTTATTAAATTAACAGGCTGACAAGCCAAGGATAGGTAAGATTCTGCACAGAGCATTACCAACCTAAGACAGAGGAGCATTGCTTTTGATAATGAATATTCCATGACAGGTAAGGAAGGCATTCTTGTCATAATAACCTAAGACAGGCTCAGTCTTCTTTATGAAATCAAAAAGTAGGAGAGGCAGGGAGCTTTTGGGCCTGCTTGGCAAGAATCTGACATGGGCCAAGGACAAGGAAATGAGCTGCTTGGCAGGAATATGACATTGGCCAGGGACAAGGAAGTAGGTTTCAGGCAGAAATTTGACATTAGGCTAAAACAAAGAAGTAATTTCAGGCAGGAATATAAATATTAGGCTAGAATAAAGAAGTTATTTCAGACAAAAATCTAAATTTTAGGATACAACAAAAAAGTAGGCTTCAGACATGAAAATGAGTTTGGGCAAGGACAAGGAAGTTGGCTCAGACATTTTGGTCATCCTGATAAGCCCTTAGAAACAGTGATCATGGGAGTGTTCACAGAATTTTTTTTTTATCACCTTGCTTGTTCTATGACTATTTTGGGTTTATGGTCTTGCTTGTTCCTTGACTATTTGTATCTATTGTATTGTTAGTTCCTCAAACTAAAACTGACATTAATATTTGCATGTAATTAAAATGGTATAAAAGAGAAAATGAGGAGGGGGGATGGGATAGAGGTGTTCTAGGGAGGGGAAATGAGGAAAGGGGAATGCATCTGAAATGTAAATAAATAAAATATCGCCCCCCCCAAAAAAACCAAGAGGATGTGAAAATCCAAGCCATAAGTGAATCCTACATGTTACTGAGCATAGTTTAAAAACTTATAGAAATGGTGTTCAAAACACTGTGTTCATGGTGAAATTGAAATGGGCTGCTAATTTATGAGCAAAGTCAGTGACTTCAAGGAACATTTCAGGGAACAACGTCTGCAATTTAACAACAATGTAAATCAAGGATAATTTTAATGTATAGAGTGTATTCTTTCAAAAGGAAATAAAAGGAAAACCAATGTTCCCATTTTAATCAAGAAAATAAAGTTTATCTCCAAAAAAAGTTCAAAACAAATAGCAAAGTGTATCCATTTTAGCATCCTAAACACAAATTTATATATTTTTCTTTCTATTACCTATTAGAATACAAAAATATGAGGGGTGCTTATGTAAATAATGAAAATGGAAAGTTCTTAAAGTAAATAGAAAACTAGACTCAACTCTAAATTTCCATATACCTGATTGGTTTTATTTTTCTCTCAGTTAAAAGCTCCTTGCTTACAGATATGCTGTTCTATTTTAGTGCTCACTAAATAAAGCTAATCAGAAACACATTGATAGCTACAAACATCAAAGTTTATAGTAAAGCATTTTTTATTCATTCTTTTTATAGTTTATGTGTTTTAATTCATTAAACACTTGTCAGGGCTTCCCCAAATGCCTGTTACCTTTTTGTTTTTGTTGTTTGAAAGAGTCATTTAAATACCATAGCTATGATCTGAAATACTTTTATTAACATATCAAGCAATTTTCATCAAATAGATTAAATAATATTTCTCCAATTCAAGAGTTAAATCTCATTTTTATTTAATTGTTGGTTGAAACACTCATAATATATTTAAAAATACTGTAAAACTCAAATCTGATTACCTATATGAACTTCATGAGTCAGTTTTGTGACAGATGAAAAATTAGATGTAAGCTGAAATGAATAGTGTCATGAATAAACTTCAGATGCTGTTTGAACAAATGACAATTATATGCACTTTTATGGTATATGAATATGGGAATATCAGCAGCTCAACAAAATAGTAAAGTGTTCAAATTTGTAAGATGTTAATATTTAAATGTAGCAAATCATAGTTCTTCTCAAACATGTTTTCTCTTCCTGTATCATACTCAAACACATAAATGATAGAAGACATCATTGACTATTTCACAAACAGTACAATAAATAGAAATATTGTTACTAATAACAGAAATTATTATAGAAATATTATAAAACAGATAACTTGAAAGAGTTTTTCATTTCTCCAAACTGATGAATGGAAAAATGTAAAGGTTATATATATATTAGATAATGACTCTATGTCCTTACAGTGTGCAAAAGAACTCTTATTTTGTCATGAAGATTGCTCTGGCAACTTTCATGTTATCCTATTTTAACATCTAAATAACCTAAGGTATAGCATTTTTTTTTAAGAAAGGTTTCTCTTTGACTTACAGACAAAGTTTACTTTAGTTTCAGGGTTTTGTTCATACAATTGTATCTATGAATCTATATGGACTTAAAATATAGATCAAGAAGCTGTACTATTAAGAGATGATGTAGAGGGAATGAATTGTAAAGTTCTCATATGATGTAATGCAGTTGTAATGGCTATTCTTGATTGTCAACTTGAATATGTCTGGAATGAACTATAATCTAGAATTAGAGGGTACACCTATGATCTAGATCTTGAGGCTTGAAGACACAAGTTTCTGACCTGTATCTTGGCATGGAGATCTTGAGGCATAGTGGCCATAAAAACCTTAGGCCCAGGCAAGGTAGTAGATGCCTTTAATCACAGGAGATTGAGGCAGAAGACCTTTGAGTTCAAGGTCAGCCTGAAACAAAGCAAGTTCCAGATCCAGGTGTGGTTTTTCACAAATTTTATCTGGGACACACATTCTGCTGGAGGCCTACATAAGGACTTGGGAAGAAGGAAAATTCACTCTTCTTTGACTGTTTCCAATTAATTGCCAGTATATTTGATAGAACACACTTCTATAGAATACCAACTGAAACAACTAGCCTCGTTGGACTGAGCAACTACTAGCTTTTTGGACTTGCCAACCACTGATGCTCATTGTTGGGTTAGTTGGACTACAGACTGTAAGTCATCACAATAAATTCCCTCAGTATAGAGATACATTCCATACATTCTGTGACTCTAGAGAACCCTTACTAATATACCAGTGTTTCATTGTAAGGCTGTATCAAAGCATATTTGGAAAGCACAAATTGACCTTGATGGTGACAAAAAACATTAACTAAATAAAAGAATAAAAAGTTGACAAACTTGTATATATAGGGAGAAGAAGATCAACCTATAAAGAATTGTTGGAGGATAGTGAGTATAATCAAAACACACTACATGAAATTCCTAAGAAACTATTGTGTGTGTGTGTGTGTGTGTGTGTGTGTGTGTGTGTGTGTGTAGACACCCCCTACCCCATGGGTTCATGTGCTAATATGAGACCATACTAGGTAGGTCATTAATAGGAAGGTCATATGTGTCATCTACATGAATATGACCCTAGAGAACTTAACTCTGATATCTATGAAGATTATAGCCATATTTACGTGTCAGAATTCCAACCATTTGACAGAAATAAGATAGCATACACCTTAATTGACTCCCATTTTCAGAGGAGTTTTAGGCCATTCTCCTTCATAGAAAGTAGAGAGAATGGTAGTAATTAGGTGAGAGAAGACAGGGAGGATTGACTGAAATTCCAGGGAAAGTTTCTTGTTTCACAAAACAAGAAACATAGATAATTTAAGAAAGAGGAAACCTTGTCTCTTGCAGATTTCTAAACAATTTACAGCCTCCAAAATAGTACAATAAGATAGCGCCTAAGCATGCAGACCATAAGCTGCTGAGAATTGTTTCAAATTTAAATCCCATATTTGTGAATTGGCATGCCAGAGACTACCTGACACTGGACCTTTGGCAAAGATCTTTGATATTTCAGACTCCAGGACTTTGGTATAGAATTTCTCTTGTTTACATAATAATCAGTCATTGGCATAGCTGCACCAACAGAAAGAGATAGAATCTAAGGCTTTGAACTACCACAGTGTGCCCTTCTTTACTATAGATGAGGGAAAAATAAAAGGTAAATAGTTTGTGTTCAAGATTGGCCTGATCTTAGAGACTCTGTAAACCTAGAGTAATGAAACAATTGACTAGGAACTGAATGTCATGCTGTCTGACTGAGCCTGTACAGGTGGTGTAACTACTCTTTCTTTAATTCTTTTTTTTTAATTGGATATTTTATTTACATTTCAGATGTAATCCTCCCCCCCAGGAACCCTTACCCAATCCCTCTTCCTCATGATTCTATGAGGATATTCCCCTACCCATCCTCCCACTCCCACCTCCCCACCCATGATTTCCCCCACACTGGGGCATCCATCTTTCACTGGACCAAGAACTTTCTCACCCAGCTTTGTCTGACATTGTCATCCTCCCCTACATATACAGCTGGAGCCATGGGTCCCTCCCTATGTGCTCTCAGGCTGGTGGTTTATTCTTTATTAGAAAAAGTTGTTATGTTTCTAACATCACAATGAATTAAAAGCTGACAGTAGTATAGAAATTATTGAGGTGTTGCTCAATGGGAAAAAAATAGTTGCCTTGCAAAGGTTTATTCTCCCAGTTTTCATAATGAGAAAACAGAAAATCAACCATTTGGCAGCCTTCACAAATTCAGTTTTAGTGCTGGCTATATAGTAGACTGTCAATGGTACCTGAAGAAATGGGATGTGGTGGCAGTGAAGCAACTCAGGGGCAATGCCAAACCTCTCAATGAGAGTGCACTTTGCTTCCAAGAATGAAGAAAGAGTTGGGTTTGCATCAAAGAAAAGTGTTTTATAGAATCTACAGAAGCAAAGCATCCAGAATGCATGGCGTGTAGAAGGCAGGGAGTCCTATGCATGGTTGACAGTACTTGGTGGTTCTGCTTGCCCTTTGCAGTTGGATTGTGGGCTATTAGAAAACATTATTTTCTGTTGACAAATCAGGAGATCATGATTTGAATTCCCCCTTTCTTTATCCTTCCCAAGTTTGTTGCTAGGAGACACTTTAATGAGTAAAATGACAACAACAAACTGAGAATAGGGAGATTTTGAAGAATAGACTAATCATAAATATTAAAATTAGAACACAAATAACTCAAGGAAAAGAACTACTCAAGGGACAGAACAGAGCTGTAGTAGGGGACAGATTTGACTACAATTTAGCATCTAGTGTTATCATAGTTAATGAACAGTCTTAGTGTTGTTCGTAAAACATTAAGTCCCACAGAATAAATTATTTGTTCATTGCTCCCATGTTTGGGGACTAAGATCCTCAAAACATAGAGAAGTGAATGTCAAAATGCATGAAATATTTCATCAGAGACTCAGTGCAATAGTAAATAAATTAATAAATACAAATAATTGCAGAAAGATATGACCACGTGATAGAAGAAAATATCAGTAAAGCTAGACAGAAGGTAGAATTTACATTACTGAGGTATTATGCTTTAGGAGGGCATCAAAGACAGTTTGTTGGGAAAATGACACCATCTGCCTACCTAACAGATAATCCTCTTGTAAAGTTTGAAAGAGAAAACCATGAGACATATTTACAGGTGGGCTTCCAATGGATTCCAATACATGCTTCTCTACTAAGACTCTGCACACTAACAATGTAAGGGTAAAGCTAAGCGAAAATAAGAAGAGTACATATGAGTCCTACTAGGTTTGATGAGTGAGTTGATGAGACTTTGAGGATGGCAGTAGAACAAAACTTTATTGTAAAAGCCCCGCTTACTGGAGTCCCACATCAGGCGCCAAACTGTAAAGGACCATTCTGGCCCACATTTGGGGGCCAAACTATAGCGGCCCGCTCGGCCCGCTCTGTTCCTCAGGTCCGGGTTTAGCAAGAGAGAGAGTGGGGGGAAGAAGGGGAAGAGCCTCGAAGAATAGAAACAAGCCAGAGGATCTGTAGTAAAGTCTTCTTTACTGTCTCCACCATACACACACCACTACACTTACTACTACTAAAACACACACACATACACACACATACACACACACACACACACACACACACACACACACACACACACACACACCAAGGAAATCCTGGGTATTTATAGGCTTTTGCCACGTGCCTTGTAGGCGCGTGGATACCACGTGCCTTGCAGGTGTGGATATGACGTAAGCCTTACAGGCTTGGACAGCACGTGTGCCTTACAGGCATATATGGCGTAGATAGCACGTGGACAACACATGCACCGCATGCCTTGTAGGTGTGGATACCACGTGCTCCTTGCAGCTGTGGGCACTAAACAGTAAAACAAGCTATGTGGGATATCAGAGTGTGCTTCAGCTGTTGTAGGCTGTTGAAAACCAAGTCTCATGTCAGGGTATATGGCTCATGATGGCTGCAAAGCTGATAGCTGCTTTCTAGCTGCTTTTTGCTTAAAGTCAGCTCCCAACACTTTATGAACTAAATTTGTATATTTTGATACAGTCCACTAAGATAAACTAGTGGCTCAAATTCTTTAATCACCTCTACCGAAAACGTTTCTTTTTCGTTAATATGTTAAAAGTCCAGCAACAGGAAGCCATCTGCAGAGATAGGCATATTTTAAATTTTATTTATTTATTTACATCAAATTGTTCCATACATTTTGGAGTCCCCCTTACAAAGACTTACCTCCATCCTCCACTTTCTTCTCCTCTGAGAGGGGTGTCCCCAACCCCAGGTATCCTCTCACCATGGCACATCAACTCTCTGCCAGGGTAGGTGCATCCTCTCTCACTGAGGCCAGACAAGACAGCCCTGATGGGGGATACCACATTCAGGCTACAGCTTTAAAAAGAACCTCCACTTCAATTGTTGGGAGCCAACATGGAAACTGAGGTGTATGTCTGCTAAATGTGTATCAGAGGCCTCGTTCAATCCATTGTGTGTTGGTTGGTTGGTGGTTTGGTCTTTGAGAGCTCCCAGAGTTCTATGTTAGTTGAATCTGTTGGTCCTCCTGTGGATTTTCCACCCCTTATATGGCCACCAATTCTTCACCCAACTCTTCCATAAAAATCCCTGACCTCTGTCCAATGTTTGACTATGGGTATCTGTGTCAATTTAGGTCAGCTGCTAGCTAAATCCTCTCAGAGGAAAGTTATGCTAGACTCCTTTCTGCAAGCATTGAGAGTAACATTAATAATGTCAGGAATTAGAAGTTAGACTCCAAAAAAACCAAATAACCCAATTAAAAATGGGGTACAGAACTAAACATAAAATTCTCAACAGGGTATCTTGAATAGCCAAGAAGCATTTAAAGAAATGTTCAACATCCTTAGTCATAAATGAAATGCAAGTCAAAACACCCCTGAAATTCTAACTTGAATCGATCAGAATGGCTACGATCGAAAACTCAAGCTACAACACATGCTGATGAGTGTGCAGAGCAAGAGGAACTTGCCTCCATTGCTGTTGTCACTGAAAACTTGGGCAACCACTGTAGAAATTAATCTGGAAGTTCTCAGAAAATTGGAAATTGTTCTACCTGAAGATCTAGCTATACTGTTCTTAGGCATATACGAAAAAGATGTTCCACCATACAAGGGCACATGTCCCACTATGTTCATAGCAGGTGTGTTTGTAATAACCAGAAACTGAAAGCAACCCAGATATCCTCAATCAAAGAACAGATACAGAAAATAAGGTTCATTTATAAAATGGAATAGTATTTAGCTATTAAAAACAAAGATATCATGAATTTTTCAGGCAAATGAATGGAAGTAGAAAATGTCATTATAAATGAGGTAAACCACCACCCAAAAGGACATGCATGGTATATGTCACTTTTAAGTGGATATTAGCTATAAAACACAAAACACCCATGACACACCCAACAAACTCAAAGAAGTTAAACAAGGATGGCTGAAGCAAGGATGTTTGAGCCACACTGAGATTGGCATTTCTATTGGAGTTATAAAGAAATGTTTTTGTTTTACTACCTGGAGCTACTATAGTGAATATTTGAAGAACAGACTAAAACTCCAGGAATTATTTAAAAGGAATGAATGGGGATATAGAAATAGCAACACAGAGTTCAAATCATAATTATATGGACACAATTGTTATCATGTGAAAGCACTTGTGTAAAAGTTCTACAATGGAAGTCTGACTTTGTCCAGTTGTCAGTTAGTATACATGCTCATCAGCAAATAATGGCCCAGGTTTTGATAATCTTGGATGTTTGCTAGGAGACATATCCTAGGACCTCATCTCCAACCTATGCTGGACAAGGCCATCCTCCCCTACATATGCAGCAGGAGCCATGGGTCCCTCCCTGTATTATGCATTGCTTAATAATGAATAATTTGGAAATTGATTTGTTGGACTAAGGTAAAATACTTAAACTTAACACACAATCAAAAACTTTTAAAAATGACATTAGAATGTGTGCTCCCAGTTGATTCTCACCCTCATTATGCAAAAAATGCACTGAAACATAGAATGAAGAGCATGATGATTTGATTATTTAACATGATCATTTAAATGTTTTCATTAGCAGCATACTTTTACACAATGAAGATAATTGAGTGTTGAAAGTATACTAATTCATTTGATCCCAGGAGACAGAAATAATAACAGGGAAAATAATAATATTGTTAAAAACTCTAATTAGAGTATAGCTTAAAAATTGTCACTAATAGGCATAGAGTAAATTTGCAAAATAATAGCCTAAAATTTTTTGGCTTTTAAACTATTTAAAGTTAAACAACTATTTATGTTTCCCCTCCATATAAACATCAGACTTACACCAGCAAAGAGAAAATACTCCAAAAAAAGATATACTCTTATGGTGAAAACATATTTTCTTACACAAGACAGAAAGGTTTCCTTCAGTCCCACCAAACTGGAAGAAGTGCATTGTTTCTGTATTTATGTATGCAGAGTTCTGGGGTATTTAAGCAGATTTCCCTGAAGGTTCCTGTTGTGTTTCTGACCTTCAAGGCCTCAGGTAGCTGAGTCTTCTGCATTCTCTATATTACTCCTCATTATTTGCTCTAAATCTTTTATGTGAATTTTCTGTGATTTTCTATAGAAAAGCTTGCTAGGTGTGTATTCCTATTGTAGCTAAGACTGTTCAGTTTCCTGCCAGAAGCTGGAAAGAACCCAGATATCCTTCAACAGAGGAATGGATACAGAAAATGTGATATATTTACACAATGGAGTATTACTCAGCTATTAAAGACAATGATTTCATGAAATTCTTAGGCAAATGGATGAAACTAAAAAATATTATCCAGAGAGAGATAACCCAATAACAAAAGAACACACATGGAATGCACTCACTGATAAGTGAACACTAGACCAAAAGCTCACAATACCCAACATATAACTCACAGACCATGTGAAGCTTATGAAGAAGGAAGACCAAAGTGTGTTGCTTCCATCCTTCTTAGAAAGAGTAACAAAATACTCATGGGAGCAAATATAGAGACAAAGTTTGGGACAGAAACTGAAGGACAAACCATATGGAGACTGCTCCACCTGGGTATCCATCCCATGTGTGGTCACCAAAGGCAGGCACTGATGTGGATGTCAGAAAGTGCATGCTGACAGGAGCCTGATACAGCTGTCTCCTTAGAGGTCTGCCAAACCCTGACATATACAGAGGCAGATGCTCACAGCTAACCATACAACTGATCATAGGGTTCCAAATGGAAAAGTTAGAAAGAAGACTGAAGGAGCTGAAGGGATTTGTGTCCCCATTGGGAGAGCAAAAATAACAACCAACCAGAGCTCCCAGGGTTAAAACAACCAGCCTGGGAGCACATAGGGAGGGACTCATGGCTCCAGTTATGTATGTAGGGGAGGATGGCTTTGTCAGGCATAGGTGGAAGAGAAAGACCTTGGTCCTGTGAAGGCTAGATGCCTCAGTGTAGGAAAATTCGAGGGTGGGGAGAAGATACTGAGTTTGTGGGTGGGGAAACATCCTCATAGAATCAGGAGGAGGAGGGATGGGAAGGGGCTTCAGGGTGGGGGAGAAGTGGGGAAAGGGGATAATATCTGAAATATAAATAAAATATACAATAAAAAGAAAACTGTTCAATTTCTAAAACCATGTTGCCGAAGACTAAAGGACATGTAATAATAATAATAATAAACTTAAGCTAATCTATTTTTACCCTTATGAATGCTTGAATCCTTATTCTTCTGTTCCTTTATCTGCAATAAAAGTAGATATGCTTCTTTCTTTTTCAAGAAGTGATATAACTTTCTACTTGTAAATCATTTTTACTTCTCTCCACTATCAATCATGGCATAAAATTAAAACAATACCAAACTGTACTTTTACAAATTATAACTGTTTCAGTACAAATAGTTGAACATACACATTTAAATGACTATGCATTCTTAGTTTCTGTGAGTTTCTTTATAAATTGTATTGATTATGTGGAAATGGATTTGGTAGTTAAACTTCCAGAGGCTGAAAATTCTCAGACACAGGCTCTATCACATCCTGTTTCATAGGCAGATATTTTTGGAATGCAATTTCTCATTGTGGAAAGAGCAAGCCTGTTCTATGAAAAATTAAAAATAAACTTTGATAATAACACTAATTACATTATGTAGGATGTCATCCAAAAAAAAAAAAAAAAAAAAAAAAACCTAGTCTAGAAATTGTACCTCTGCTGGGCAGTGGTGGTGCACGCCTTTAATTCCAGCACTTGAAAGGCAGAGGCAGGCGGATTTCTGAGTTCAAGGCCAGGCTGGTTTACAGAGTGAGTTCCAGGACAGCCAAGGCTACACAGAGATACCCTGTCTCGAAAAACAAAAAAACAAAAAACAAAAGAACAACAACAAAAAATATGTACCCCTGAATTTCATTACATTGATGTCTATTTAAACCTACTGATTTTGAGAGTCACAAATACTATCCATTTCATATGTTTCTATAGACTGGAAAATTATTTGACACTCAAAAGAATAGTGACAATAATTAAGTGTCAAATTTTAAATTTAATTAGTGAACTTTTTGTTAGTTTGTTGGAAGCTTTGAGTTTTGTACCATCTGTTATTCGATTCTCCTCACCAACAATTTCCAGATCCATACCATTTTTCCTATTCAAGCATCTTGTGTCCTTTTCATTTTTAAACCTTACAAGGCAATTTGAACTGACCAAAACATTCTTGATATGGGTCTCTCTGGAGTACATTTGATTTACCATGGCTACCTTAGAAAAAACTAACCTTTCCTTTACCTTTGCCAATTGTTCTGAGCAAGAGTGTGGATTGTGTGCTCACTTACCTCAATAAATTGGAGTTCGGTTTAGGTTGGAATTGCATCGATCTTGCAAAGTAATAAATGTTTAACTTAAATTTATTTATAACAGAAACACGAATAATTATTTGCTTATATAGGAATCTTTTTCTGGTCTGTTCATTATTTTTAATTAACTGTCAAATCAAACTATCATTATTAAGCCAATAGATGGAGACACAAAGTAAAATGTTGCATGAAACTTGGACCCGCTTCTCTCAGAGGACAGTTTCCCATTATTTAACAATTCCTACTCTATTTATAAATATAGCAGGATATATTTTAAGTTTCAATTATATGTTATAGATTTTATTTGTGTCCTTATCTGGTTTGTTATTAAATAAGACTATTTTTGTACAGTGCTTTTCTAAATCAGTTTGATGATGAATTTTTCCTTTCTTTCTATTTTATAAAATAGCTTAAGAAACATTGGTGATAATTCTTTAGTGTTTTGGTATAATTCAACTTATGGATCCATCTGCTCTGTGTTTTATTTTTTTTTATAGTTCTGAGTCTTTTATTACCACTTTAGTCTTATTTATTATAGATAGATTCAAATTATTTATATCTACTTGGTTAAATTTTGATAGGTCAGGTGCATTTAAAAATATAAACAACTCATTGAATGCTTTTAAATTATTGGCATATAAGATTTTTTTAAAGTGTGGCCTTATGTTCCTATGTTCTTCTGAATTTTTATTGTTATATGTTGTTATGTCTCCCTATTTATCCATAACATTTGCTTATTTTTATTCTCTCTCTCTCTCTCTCTCTCTCTCTCTCTCTCTCTCTCTCTTTCTCTCTCTCTCTCTCTCTGTGTGTGTGTGTGTGTGTGTGTATGTGTGTATGTTTGTGTGTTTATATGCAACTGTGTGTATACACTCATTGCTTCCTATTGAGTCCTGTCACAGCATGATAGCATTTACATGGTGAGGTCAGAGGACAACTTTTTGTATTAGTTCTTTGTGTTCATCTCATTTAAGCTGGGTCTCTCTTGTTTCTACTATTCATCATATTCAATGTAACTTTGTCCTAGCTGATGAGCTTCTACAGGATTCTCCTGGCTCTATCTTCCTTCTCACTCTACAAATGGTAGACTTAAAATTGTGTGCTTTTACATACTTTCTAAAGATTGGTCTTTGAATTTTCAACTTGCAAGGGTAGTGTTTGTACCCCTTGAACAATTTCCCAAATACCTTTCTAATTTATTGCTTTGTATCTTCTCATCACTCTATTTAATGGTTAGTATGAATAAAGATTTGTCAGTATGTTGTATCATTATGCAGAACCAAATTTTTGTTACATCAATACTTTGTATTTCTTCATTTAAATTTATTAAATTAATTTCTGCCAAATACATATTATTTATGTTCTATGCACTCATTTTGTGCTACAATGTTGGTTTTATGAAATCTCAAGTCTTTATCCTACTACATCATTATATATATATATATATATATATATATATATATATATATATTCATATATATGTTTATATAGAAATATAAATAAATATATATATAAACATATATAAATGAATATATATATTTATTATTTTATATAGAACTCTATCATTTATCACATATGACATCTAATACCATAACATATTCTTATAAAGATAATACAAAAGATTCTTGCAAGGGAAAACAGAAGACAAGCTTCAGAAACTCACCTCTCCCTCTGTTCCTCCAAATCCAATACCCAAGTCTGATTCTTAACTATTCAGCAGTTTAGCTGTTGAAGACCACAGCTGTCTTCTGCCACCAACTCCAGTGTATCACACATTTCTTCCCCCCACTTTGCTGCCCACTCTCATCGTTTTATCCCAGTTTCCCTAAACTGATAGAATTTCATTGGAATACATGGCCACTTCAGCCAGGCATATAGCTAACAGGAAGTATCCATGTTACACCCCTACTCTCTTCCCCAACTCTACAGCAGACAAGAATCTCAGGTATTAAAGAAAAGATAGAAAAAATTAATACTAAAGACAATATACAGTAAATAGATAGTAGAGATTATATTTTAAAAATCTAGACATAAAATATCCAGAAAATCTGAAACATCATGAAAAGATCAAATCTCAAATAATAGGACTTGAAGAAGAAGAAGAAGAAACCCAGGTCAAGAGCATAAAAATCAGTTTTTAATCTAAATATATAGGTGCCTAACAAGGTACAAGAATCATTCAGAACACCAAGTAGACTGGACCAGATAAAAAATTCCCCATAACACACATAATTAAAAATTAAATGTACAAAAATAAAGTATTAAAATATTCAGGGGGAAAAAGTTCAAAAAACATATATACCAACATACAAAAGTGAGCCTGTTAGAATAATGTGACTTCTCAATGAAGATCCTGAAAACCTGAAATTCCTGTGATCTTTGCCATAGAAGGATGTTCTATAGCTCCTAAGAGACCACAGATACTAGCAAAACTCTCTATAACAATAGTTCAAAAATGCCGTAATAAATCCAGCTTTGAAAAAATAATTAAAAGGAAACATGCATCGTGAAGAGGTTGGTCACATTGAAAAAAATCAAAGAACGAATAATTCCAGATCAGCAAATTAAAAGAGGGGAATGGAAGTCCATATATTACCAACAAAACAAGAGAACTCAATAAAAACTACTCACATCAATGTTCGTAGTTGCCTTATAAATTATCACAGATTAACAGTTGATTTAGAAAAAAAAAAAAAACAATACCATAGATTTGCTGGATCCAAGAACTCCATTGTACTATTAAAAATGCACAGCACTTCAAGGCAAAATAATGTAAAATTATATTTTAAGCAAATAAATCCAAATAGTATAGCGATTTTAATATGTGACAAAATAAATTCAAAGCAAAACAAATCTGAAGAGACAGGGAAAGACTAGATATTCCCAAAAAAGGAAAGTTGCACAAAGGTGACCTTTCAATTCTTTGTCATTCTACTGTTTTTATAATTCCTTCATACCCATCTTGATCATAGTTTCACCTCCCTCCACTTCTTCTAATCCCCTTTCCATGTCTCCTTACCACACATCTATTCCCCTTCAGAAAAGTGCAGGTCTTCCAGGGATATCGACTGAATACATCATAACAAGTTTTAATAAATCAGGCATAAATTCTCATACCAGGGATGAGCAAAGCAACCCAGTAAAAAGAAGAGTCCAAAGAATAGGCAAAAGAGTCAGAGACATCCTTGTTCCCACTGTCAGGTGTCCTACAATTAATTTATTATACCCAGAAACTGGAAACAATTGAGATGTCCTTCTACCAAAGAATGGATAAAGAAAATGTGGTCCAGATGCACAATGAATGAACACTCAGCTGTTTAAAAAAAATCGCATCATGAAATTTGTAGGCAAATGGATAGCAGTAGACATTTCAATTCTTAACATCTATGTTTCTAATGCAAGTGCACTCACTTTTGTAAAAGAAAGACTATTGCAGCTTAAAATAACATATTGACCCTCACACACAGATGATAGGAGACTTGAATACAACACTCTCACCAATGGACAGGTCATCCAGAAAAAACTAAAGAAAGAACTGATGAACCTAACAAACAATATAAAACAAATGAACCTAACAGATATTTACAGAACATTTTATCCAAACACACAAAAGAATACCTTCCTTTCACTGCATAGAACTGTCTCCAAAATTGATGATATACTCAGACAAAGAAAATATAGTGAGATACAAAAAGTTAAATAACTTCCTGCATCCCAACTGACTACCACAGATTAAAGGTGCATATAAAAAACACAGAAAGCATGTAGTCATAGAAAATGAACAACTCTCTACTGAATGAAAAATGGATAAGACAGAATAAAAAAGAATAAATAAGAATTAATAAAAGCTATCATATCTTTATGGATTAGTAGAATTAATAAAAAGGTAGCCATACTACCAAAACATTATATATTCAGTCAAACATACTTCAAAATTCCAACTTAATTCTTCACAATAATAGCATACAAAAAAAAAAAGACAGGATAGCTAAAACAATCTTGAAAAAATTATATACATATACATATATATATATATATACATATATATATGTGTGTGTGTGTATGTGTGTATGTGTATGTGTATATGATGTATGATGTGTATATGTATATGTGTATGTGTATGTGTATGTGTATGTGTATGTGTATATGATGTATGATGTGTATATATATATATATGTATGTGTATGTGTATGTGTAACCTTATATACCAAAGTTCACATTTTACTACAGAGAAATAGTAATAGAAACATCATGAAATTAGCACAAAACAGAAACATTGATCATTGGACCTTATTTGAAGACCCATATAAATTTACACCGTATGGACACATTATTTTTGATAAAGATACCAGAAATGCACTCTGGAAACAATTACAGCATCTTCAATAAATGATGCTGGTTAAACTAGATGGCTGTAAATAGATCCATCCTTTTCATCCTGAAAAATGCTCAACTGCAAATGGATTAAAAATCTCAACACAAAATCAGGTATATTATACCTGGTAAAAGACATTTTAGAGCACGTGCTGAAGCTCATTGACATAGTAAAAAAAAAAAAATTCTGAAGAGAACACTTTCAATACAGATACTAAGATCAACAGTAAATAAATGAAATTTCATTATAGTGTAAAGGTTCTTCATGGCAAAAGACCCCATAATTCAGGAAAAGCAGCAGCCTGCTGAGTGGAAGCAATTTCCCAACTCCACACCTGATAGAGACCTAATACCCAAAATACATAAAGAATTAAAACAACCTTTAAACAAAGAACTTTAAACAAATAAACAGAATATCTTAGATATCAAAAAACAAATAACCCAATTAAAATGGGGACAAATAGAAGTTAACAAACTCTCATTAGAGAAATCTCAAATGACTGAGAAATATGTAAAGAAATATTGAACATTGTCTATCTGGGAAATGCAAATCATCACTCCATCAAGACTTCATCTTTACACCCATCAGAATGGCTAATATCAGTAAAACAGTTGACTACTCATGCTGACAAAGATGTGGAGCAAGCAGCTCATCCATTTCTCCTAGGAGTGGAAGCTTGTAGAGCCTCTATCAAAATCAACGTGGTGGTTCCTCAGGAAGTGGAGAATCATACTACTCAGGAGTTGGCTACATTATTCTTTGCATATCCCCAAGGGTGTTTCATCTTACCACAGAGACAGGTGCACAACTGTGTTCATTGTTGCCTTACTCATAGCAGCCAGAAACTAAAAGCAGTCTAGATGTCGCTCTACAAAATGAAAGTAAAAATAATGCAATGCATTAACACAAGGACTGTTACTAAGCCATTAAAATGAAAGTTACAGGTAAATATTTTGAACCAGAGAGAGAGAGAGAGAGATCCCAGATCAGAAAAACAAATGTAAATTCACTTACACGTTGGTATTTGCTGTTAATTCAATGATAATAAACTACTATTTATAGTACCAAAAGGTCAGGTATTGATTAAGGAACTAGGGACAAACAGATAAATCTCATTAGGAAAGGGAAATATCGTAGATATTTATGGATGGATAGCATCATGATGGACTGGAGGGATCAAATCAGGAATGAAAGAGAATGAGGAAGTAAAGAAATAGAGAGAGAGTCCCATACAAATCCCCAAATAGCACAAGTTGTTGTGAGGGCTATAAGTAGATCTCCCCAACTGACAGCTAGGCCCCATTGCTAAGATGATACATACACAATACATTGAACATGGAGAAGTTGTGCTGGTACCTATATATAGTCTTCAGCACTATGTTCTAGTGTTTTGGTACAGGAGGTATTCTGGATCAATGTACATGACCTCACAGACCTGTCATAAATTTCATCTAAAATTGAAAATAATATTTATTTTAAACCTTTAAATAAGATCTTCTTTCATAAGAAGCTTTACTTTGTTTGAATTTGGTTAATTTTCCTCTGCTCTTCTTTACCCATACTCCTTCATTACTAAATAAACTTAAATTGAATATATGTAGACCTTATATAAGATGTAGTTAATATTCAGGTCTATATACAAATATATTTTTAAGTTAGCAAATATTTAACATGCAATTTAATTATATTTTGTTGTAGAAATGAATAATATAGAAAAATATCATTGCTCTTACTGCTCTAGCTAAACATTGATAATAACAAGTGTCAGTGCATTGATCAATATCTGGAATATTACTAAATAAAAAAGATATTTTACATTACAACTTTGAATTTCAAATGGATGTGTTAAAAATGTAGTGGAAAAAATCAAGACAGTCTTTAGTCCACTGCTAATGTCACACTAATACTCTTTAGTCTGGCCACTGCTATCATCATCATTAAGAAATACTTATTATTAAGCATCCATTTGTTCTTAATCCAATCTTCTATAATTACTGGATCCCATGGATTCCATCTGATGTAATTGCTGGTGGACACCTTCCCAATTAGATGATGCTCAAGTTTCCTGCAAGGCAGCTGCAGGAAATAAACAAATACAGAGCTGTAGTGAAATCGTTTCTGCTTTACATTTATAGCTACATAAGTATTCTCTCTATGGAAAATAGGAAGACAAGAGATTATATTACTTCCTCAATCTTTAGCTGAAGAATCTACTTTGTACCCTATCAGTTATGATCAGACTGCTCCCTTAGACTGCACAAGTAACAAATGGTGTTATTTATCAGTACACTATAATTTGTTTTTCTCAACAATTAACAATCAGAATTTTTAAAGAATCTATGCTATGGATGAGATGCTGATTCATTGGCTTGACAAGAATGAGCAGTCTGTAAGTGGTGTGACAATTATACTATGCTTTATTTGAAATGAAATGTCCCTTTCTTTTAGATATATCAGCAGTGACAGATAAAATCCTATAACTTTTAATTTGGCCTCTCTATTTGGAAATTCTTTTCATTGTTTTCATGAATGAAATTTTAAAGAACTATATCACATGAATATGTGGATCCGTAGATAATTGTTTCAGACAAATCGTGCATTTAGAAATGAGGCGAAATATGGTCTTTGTAGCAACAACTTGTCTGGAACTCACTATGTAGCACAGGCTGGCCTCTAAATGATTGCAAGCCATCTGCCTCAGCCTTGAGAATTCTTAATAAACCAATGGAGAAAGCTAATATTTTATCTACATTTAAATTCATTTGATTATATAAAAGATTTTGTATTTTAAAATGGTACTTTAAAATTATAATGTGACATTAAACTGTTTTGTCTTGGTGCTGTCTGCTTTTATAAGGTTGAAAAGGTATACTCAAGTTGATAATACATTCAACTACTAAAAGAATTAAAAGATAGCATAAATTTTTATTTGTATTCTTTCTGCTATAAGTAAAACAAATGCATTTCTGGACTGACATAAGATTCTTAAAGCCATATCTTATGTATAATACTCAAATGACATTTAAGATTACAACAGAAGAGCTTCTCATAAATAAGTTAAGGACTTATCTATTTATTCTGAAAATCTCTGTGAGCAGCCTTGGATCCTAAAGTTCCTTCCTGGAAAATGTTTCACATAAATGTCAGAAAACTCATGTGAAGCCTCTTAAGTAATAAGTATGATCATATTGGTGCCGACCCTAAATTATACTCTAATTTTCCAGTCCCCTCAACAGCTCATCGTTTGGCTTCCAAATTAAACCCTAAATTTATCTTACAATAGTCATTCCCCTGTGTATTTCCAGTTCACATTTTTTAGCATCTTTGAAAAACAAAACAAATATGCTACCATGTGTGAGCTATAACTTGTTGTACATAATATATTTTCTCCATATCTTTATGGCACTTCTGTTCATTTGGATTGAAGATAGCTTTTGCCTACTAGACAGCTTATGTAAACAGTAGTTATATCGATGTCATGTCATAAATGTGTAATCTACACACTAAAGAGGACAGAAAACAAAGCAGAACTTTATAACTAAATGACAGTTGGTATATAAGTGATATTAACATTATAGTAGCTAAGTTACTTTATAAGATATACTGACTCTTCACTGCATTACATATTTATATATTTGTTATATGGAGTTCATATCAATAAGTAAATATATGAGATATTAGTCTTCTATTGAATGTGGAGTTGGCAAAAATCATTTTCCATTTTATAAGCTGCTTCTTTGTCTGCTGACGTTGTCCTTTCCCTTTAAGAATGCTGAAGTTTTACAACCTCCCAATTATTTCTAGTGAACTAAGTACCTGAACTATTTACATTCTGTTCAGAATTTTGTCTCCCACAGTAGTGGGTCTAAGGCTTTTCTTCAGTTTCTCTTCTATCAGATCCAGTGTTTCTGGTATTGGTGTTTGGTTGCTGTTGATTATGTTCTTTTGTTTGTTTGTTTGTTTGTTTGTTTTTTGTTGTTGTGTTTTGTTTTTCAGAACAGGTTTCACAGTGTAGCCTTGGCTGTCCTGAAATTTAGTCCATAGAACAGGCTGTCCCCGAAATCAGAAATATGTCTGTGCCTGCTCCCAAGTGCTCCAATTAAAGATGTGAACCACCAGCAACTGGCTAATATATCCGGTTTTGTGTTGTGGTTGTTAGTCAATATGAATTTGAGTATTTTGCACAGTGATAAGTACAAATTTATTTGCACTCTTCTACATGCAGACATCGAGTTTAATCAGCAGCATTTTTGAAGATGACCAAAGCAACTCTTTTGTTGTTGTTGTTTAAAGAAACTAAATTTATTAAAGTGTAGAAGAATTTTAATAACAAGAAAGATGGATATTTTTCTTCAATTTATCTTGTTTAATAAAAAGTTTTCTAATAATTTCTTTTATATATGGGTTTTGGTTCATCTATATATGTTAAATAGTTTTTTCCTACATGGAAAATTCAATGAATGATATAAACATATAACTTATTTTTTATGTGTGATTTATTTTGTTTTTCTCCTTTTTGTTGGTTCTTTAACTTATTTACATTTCGAATATTATCCCTCTTCCCAGTTTCCCTTCCACAAACTCCCTATCCCACACCCCCTTGCCCCTGCTTCTGTGAGGGTGCTCCCTCCCTCACCCACCCACTCCTACCTCACAGCCCTAGCATTCCCTTATGCTGGGTCATCAAACCTTCAGAGGACCAAGAGACTCCCCTTCTACTGATGCCAAGGCAACTCTTACAAGGACAACATTTAATTGAAGCTGGCTTATAGGTTTAGAGGTTCAATCTGTTATCATCAAGCTGAGAGCATGGCAGCTTCCAGGTAGGTGTGGTAGAAGAGCTGAGCATTCTAAATCTTCATCTGAAAGTTGCTAGAAGAAGACTAGCTTCTAGGCAGCTAACACAAGCATCTTAAAGCCTACACCCACAGTGACACACCTACTCCAACAAGGCCATACCACTCCAAAGGCCAAAGAAACCACCAACCTGCCTTTTTTCTAGTATGTATTTTTGGCTTTTTTATTAAACAAAACAAAAAACAAAGCAACAAAAAGATCAGATGGCCATAGATGTGTGGATTTATATCTGGATCTTCATTTCTATTTCTTTGAGTTATGTTGTTGTAATGCTCAAAACATGCTGTTTTTATTACTATAGCTTTGCAGAAAAACTTGAAATCAGGATGGTGAGACCTTGAATAATTATTTTATTGGTTAGAATTGTTTTATGTATTGTACTAGCTAGTTTTGCATTCTACCAGGAGGAAATGCTCCTGAATATGTGTATGCTTCTTCTTAGCATTCTTATTCTAAATGTAATCTTTATAATTTTTAAAAGTTATTTTGCTATAATAACTGAAGTAAATCTCAAGGATCTTTTGAGTGCTAGATTAGGACTCAGAGATTATCACTTTGATGGAATTTAGAATTGACTTTGACAGAGTGTCTACTATATTCCAACTTTTCACTTATGCACAACCTCTTCCTGTGTGGATACTATGACACTAAGCAGCATTTACTATTATTTGGGAGAATATATGTTTCAAAAATAAAAATTGAGACTCTAAATCAATATCTTTATTTTGCATTTTAAGAAAAAATGTGTGTATTAAAGAATTAACTTTATGGTTAATGAGGCGCTAGACAATTGAAAATGGACCCGATTTAAAGACAGACCAGGGGAAGTCTGAGAATTTAGGAAGTACATATTTCAGAGGTTTACTTTTATGCAGAAACCATTATTCTCTACAAAAGTTACTGTTTTATGATACCATCCACAGAAAGCAAGTCTCCAAAGCTCTATTAAACCTTCTGGACTGGGAAGGACAAAAACAAAGGAAAAATTCAACATTGTGTGATTCATTATTTTGAAAATAGGAGGGCCACATTAGTACTTGGACACAGGCCTAAAATTTTATTATTATCTGAAGTGATGATGGATTTAAAAGACTCAAAATTAGCAGTAGAATTAGCATGGGATTGCAGCAAAGAACTCTGATGAATGCCCACCCTCTGCATCTATTAAGAAATGTCACCACATTTATTTATTATTCCAATTCATGGATCAGAGCACACACTAGGGAGCACCTCAGTAATGTCTTTCTGTCTGGCTTTACCAGCCTGCAGGAAATCCTCTTGGGATGCTCTCAGTATCCAGTTTTGGGAAGAACACTACCTAGTAAGGCAGCCTATTATTTACATGCAACACTGCAGCTGCTCTCTCTGTGTTGAGATAAGTTCTCTCCAACTTCCTCCTGCTCATCCTGGGCCTACCCTCTGGGTCTGTGCAAAATTATCTAATTCTTCATCTCCATGAAAACCCTTGACACAGCTGAAAACTGCTATCATGTCTCCATAATGTTTTATTTTTCAGGCTATTTACCCATCACCAAAATAAGATTAAGTCTCACTGACCTTACTCATCTCAGAGAGCTGATGAAAATAAAGTGTGATAATAGATGTGAAAGTGTGTCAAGAATTCAAACAAAAATACATGAAATTCATCATTGTTACATTTTGAAACTAATAGGTATGAAATTCTAATCCCTCAGCTAAAATGTTCTTCACCATGGTATTTAAAAATTTCAATTATTTATATCTCTGTATTATTATGATTCAACCAAGTAAGTACTTGAGTAAAGTCATTCAAATATTTTTACAGAAATTAAAAGAATGTTAATTAAGTCAGGTGAGGCAAATTAGCATAATCTCTCTAAAACCTACACTATAGTCCCAGGGGCACATTCTAACTTAGCAAGCCTGATGAATTCAAAGCATGATTCTTAGTGGACATCCAAGCTAAAGCATTTCATTGTCTCTTAAAATAGAGTTTCAAGCAGGAGTACTATGGCTAGAATAGCTGTTATATGCACTAGTGGATTGTGGAAACACATTTAACCAAGAAATACAATGTTAAATTTTTCATTTCTTCTTTCAGTTTTATTGTCATGGAGAAACGTAGTGTATTATAATTGCCTTATGTATTGGCAAATACACTTTAATAACTAAAAACTTTTGTACCACAGTGAATGTTAGCAACCTGTTTACTCTCACTATCCACTCCTAGAAGATTCATTCCCCTCACACCTTCCAGGAAGTAGGAAAATCAATATTCAAGTTCTCAAATTCAAAGTAGGAACCAAAGTCCACTCATATCAGTCAAAAGAATATTCTAATCACTGATCTCAATGAGTTGAACACAAATTTAAAAGTGGACACAGAATTTCCTGATTATTAGCTGGCAGATGATATTCAAAGACAGAGGCAGGTTAGATGAATTTGAGCTATGACTATGCTGTCTTAATTACACAGGCTCAATCTAGCACTTCTTTAATAATTCATTTGTCTCTTCCTGATCTCATTCTTTTTCTACACACATTTCTTCCAAACTTATACCCAAAGTAAACAAAAAGTCCAGTCTCCAGAATCACTTTCTCTGTTATGCTATTCTCTTTATTTTGGATGCCACATGTTAATACTGTCCGACAGGTTCTCTGTGCGGTGTGCAGTCCACACAGAAATAGCCTTTTTTCCCCTTCAGTACATTCTGAACAGAATAGTCTGCTACTTGACTTGACTGCTAAATACTCTTGCCTTGTTTCTCTTTGTCAGGAAAAGACAAAAACAACAACAACAGCAAACAAACAAATTAAAAACAAAATAAAACAATAAAAACATATGTTTTAGATTTTCTCTGTATTCTTTCTATTCTGATTCTTATAAGTTTTCTTAAAAATTGGTATAAATTCTTTTGAATTTTTAACTTAAATTAACATTCCAACATTTCTACCTTTTTCCTTTACCTCTATATACTTACTTCTAGCCCTGCAACGTATAGTAGGGTTTAGGGAGTGAGTTACTGGATTGTTATGGATTGAGTTTAGCTTTTTCTCTCAAGACATAGATCATTTATTTTCCTTGTAGTCCTAAATATCTGGATTTTATTTGTTAGTTTTTGCATAGCACTAGATTCTTCATGTTGTTAAAACATAATCAATCCATGTTATGTAATTAATATGAACTCTTAGCTTTTAAATTCCAATAGCTGAAAACACTTCTAAGGCTTTGTAGGACAAGAATTCCCCTGCCTTGTCTGAGGAGCTGAGGTGGATTGTCCTCATTTTCTGTCTTCAAAATCATTTTATTCTGCTTTACTGTAATTCTGAATAAAATTTCTAGATAATGGCCCTTGCTTTCAACTTATGATAAGTATTCAAAGAACAGCCAATGTATATAATCATTATTTGATGAATTTCTGTACCTTATTTTCATGTATATTATAGTGGCCAAGAAATGTCACATTGTGTAAGAATATTAATAGAGGATAACTACTTGGAAACTACCACTCAAAATTTTGTGAATTAAGTGGCTTCATTTAAAGAATGCTAAAATCATTTACTTGAACCTCTATAAGATGTAGTAAATGAAATAATATCTGGTATTTAGTATGTTGTGATCAGCATTTAGAGTAATAATTATAATTAACACACACACACACATATATACATACACATACACATACACACACACACATATATATATATATATATGTTCTGAATCTGTTAAGAAACATGATTTGTCATAATACTTCATTATTCAACAGAATCAAACAGTAAGTTAAATCTCTAAAGACACATCCCCTCATTTCAGTTTCCTCGAGTTCAACCAGATGCAAAATGGAAAGAAGTTCTTCAGGGTAGAAGATGAAAGAAGCCCTACTATCAAAAAAGCAGGAAGCCAAAAAGATGCTGAAATTTCTTTGAAAAAACACCTAATAATTTGGCCCTGGAGAGTACATCAGGGCAAGAGGACTTCACCCACATTTGTCAGATGACCACACTTCTACACTCCACACTTACTGTAGAGCAAGTGTCCCCCATAAGGTGTTTAAATTGCCACCTGTGGTTAGCCTGTTCACCAGGCCCTCAACAGTCACTCAGAGATTATACTCATTCAAAAGAACAGGCAAAGGCAATGTAGAAGAAGCAGAGACTGTTGGCATAAGCTGAGAAAAATTAATCATGGAGAGATCATCTATCCTTCAAACAAGTGCCAATGCTGTTTCTTCTTTAATGGGAAACAAGAATGTTTAGCTAGTGATGATTATTCAAGATGTAGACGACCCCATTAATCTGATGGTCCTTTTGACTGACAGTGGAAACCTCTACTGAATATTCAAGAAAACAGCAGGCTGTGGTGCCTGAATCACTGGGAGACTTGTGGCAGCTTTGCTTTCACAGATGTGAACTTGGAAGACAAAGACATTCAGGCTCAGCTGGTGGAAGCTATCAGTATAAGTTACAACATCTTTGAGGATATCTACCATCAACTAGGGATTCATCTTGGACAAAAACTTGCGGCTTGAACTGCCAAATTGGAAAAGTCAAGGTTGAAATAAATCACTATAAAACTATGTTAATTGTACGCCACTGAGATTTTCGTACATACAGATAATAATAAAAATGTTTTGTTTTAAAATTTAAAAAATGTCAATAAGCATTAAAGTAACTTCAATGGGAAGGAAAAATAAAATCCAGTTCAATTTATAAGCAACAACACAGTATGAACAAAAACCTAATATATCAAAATTGCTGGAGTGTTTTATAGTGATGTAGGCAGAAGAAAAATAACATTTATAACATAAAATAATGATATAGGCAATTATAAACAAAATGCTTTTGAAAGGCTACTTTGTAAACGTACATTCAAAATGATGTAAGAATGTGAATAATGGGTACTTTTATTTTCTGGAAGAGTAGTGTATTAGTCAGGATTCTCCAGCGTCACAGAACTTATGGTAGTCTCTATATAGCAAGGGAATTTGGTGATGACTTACAGTTTGTAATCCAACTCCCCAACAATGGTCAGCAGCAGCTGTGAATGGAAGTCCAAGGATCTAACAAGTGCTCAGTTCCACAACGCAAGCAGATGAAGAGTGAGCTTTCGTTCTTCCAATATCCTTATGTAGGTCTCCAGCAGAAGGTGTGGCCCAGATTAAAGGTGTGTACCAACAGACTTGGATCTGGAATTTGCCTTAGTCTCCTGGGATTAAAGGGGTGTACTGCCTTGCCTGGGCCTAAGCTTTTCATAGCCACTATGCCTCAAGGTCAAGACCACAGGTGAGCCTTCCAATTCTGGATTGTAGTTCATTCCAGATATAGTCAAGTTGTCAACCAGAAATAGCCACCAAAAGTAGCATCAATGCTTGAGAAGCTTAAAGGAGGAGTGAGTTTTCTTGGGAAATGTATAACCAAGGTATTGATTGATTATACCTTATATCTCAGAGACAAAATGATATACCTGACACTGAGTTGGGTGTTTTTGTATCATTTTACTTTATGACTTCCTTTAATTCTACCAAATAGCATTTCCAATATAATGTTTCAGATAACTAATATACATGTCACCAAGCAAACAACTCCAAATCATTTATCAGTCACTTACAGAAAAGGTGTACAACCCATCTCAGTTCATGGGCTCCTTATCCAAGCTTTATCTTGTTTCCTGGCTTAGTTGTCCATCCTATTAATTGGGAGCTAAAGTGATACAAGTAGATATTGGAAGATGGCAGGAAAGGACTTGTTTGTCTTGGTCACTCTTGTGACTAGTCTCATGTAGTCACTGTTACCAAGTATAGTGATTTTAATTTTAGGTTTTTGGTATACTAAGTATCAAATACAGCTCTAACAGACTTATTTTACTTGTTTTCTAGTTCTCGAGTATTAGAAATCTGTTGATAACGTGGTAGGAAAATTGAGAAGTGCCACGCTAACTTCCAATGTTAGAAATCTACTCTGCAGAAGCCATAGAAGCCAAAAGCCCTTTGGCTACTTTTGATTAAATACTGTTTTTCCTTTCACACATTTGGCTTTACTTGCAATCAAGACCTAGAGATCTCCCAGCATGCTGGGGATGAATACAGGCAATGTTGATAAGCAAATCACATCTTCTTCCAAGTCTGTGAGCTACTAATTCAAACTGTTATATAAATATTTCAAATTGATATGAAAAGTGTGTTTAGTTATGATTAAAAAGAAATGAAGTTACCATAAAAGGACAAGTATGAGTTCTAAATAGTACACAGTGGATGGATGAAAGGAATGTAATCAACAAAGTGAATGGAAGCAACCCTGTATAAGGAGTTAGAGTCCATGAGAAGGAATTGTGTTTTTATCATGGTTGTCATGGTAAAGCTGTACAAAACAATAAAGCTGAGGACAGATATAATGAGGTTTATGCTGATGAAAAATGCAATTTCTTGACCCTCAAACCTGGAGAAAAAGAGAAGCAGAAGGTAGATATGTCAGGTAAAAAATTAGATAGTTGCTGAGTCTAGTGTTTACAGAAATGAACTAAATATGTGATGAAGAAAAAATAGTGTAACAGTTGACAAGTCCTTTTGATAGATTTGAAAAGCTAAGCAGTTTATAGCTGCCTTTCCTCTTCTGGGTGTTATGGACATGCAGTAAAGTTGGGGACATATACCTTTAAAAAATGATGTTCTCAGAGGAATGAAACTAACTTTCAATGAGGAGAGCAAGAGCCCAGGGAAGATGCTAATAACGACTTTCCTTTTTTACAAATGGAGTTGTTTGATTTCTTGGTATATGCATGTACATGCACTTTTCCAGACTCATGAAACTAAACATTTAAAGTTTGTACTATTTACAGTCTACAGACTATATGTTAAGATATAAACATATGAGTTAAGAAATAAAATTAGTAGTGATTACAAATTGTGAAGGAAAATGAAAATAATTTCAACAAAAAAAGCTGTTCACAAAGATAAGAAACCAAAATGTTCTTAAGTCTATGAGTAAATGACTTAACTAGTTTATTATAGATAAAAGCTTCACTGATATGATTACAATAAATAATTTGGTGAGTTATTCTAGAAAGGCAAGTAACAATAAAATTGATATGTAACATTGACAGTTACCAGTTGATTTCTTCCATTTGATCATATGTCTATACACTCAGAATAGTAGAATACAGGTGATAGTTTTATGAAGCAAATAAAGTTCCTTCCCTTACTGGAATTATTTTGTTATGTCCAGATTAACAGGAAATTGTAGTGGCCTTGTTTGTAATAGACAGAAGCTGGAAACAACCCAGATAAACTTTTAATATACCCTTACAATGACCTCTATAATCACAAATTGTTTTCTTCCTGATCTTAGGGATGTTTGTGTAATCAATATAGCAGTCTCGGTATTTCAGATTTATCTTATTCTTTGTTCTGAAGCCTAAAATGTGGGAACAACAGGCCAGTTCCACTCCTGAGCTCAGTACTATGAGCCATGACAGCCAACCTTTTATCTATCCCTATCTCCTTCCCTCTGACTTCTTCCCCTGTCTTTTACCCCTCTTCTTTCTAAAATTTTATCTCTATCTACCAGAAGTAAATTAACTTAAAATTCTCCTACACACATTGCTGCTGTGTCTAGAGAATTTGCATTATAAAGCCAGGTGAGTATACAGAGGAAGAATCTTAAAAGACAATATTTTAAAATATATTATCCGTATGTACATATGTATTTATGTTGTTGTTGTTGTTTCTCTGAACATGAATATTTGTACCAGTGTAGTCAAAAGAAGGTTTAAGATTTAGGGGAACTTATAGAGTGAATATTTTGTATGTTGTAGATGTATCACTTGTCAATTAAAAATCCTATGGCCTATGGATTAGGCAGGGAATAGAAAGGGGGACATCCTGGAGGAGAAAGAATTCTGGGTTAGAGTGACACAGAAGATTCATTGGGAAGATGTGATGAGATCGATACATGGTACCTGAGCACAGGTAACTAGCCATGTGGCAGAATTTAGGCTAGAATAAATGCAACATTTTACATTATCATCTAGTCAGAGGAGAGCCTAGTTATATGGCCAAGGTATTCGTAAATATTACTTTAGTCTAGGTCTTATTTTGGGAAGCATGGGTCTAAGTTGAAGAACTACGGCCGTATCCTCTTTAGTAACTGGATTTCTAGACATTTATGAGGTTTGTGGGAGCTATGAAATGAATCCTGATCCTCTGCAAGAGCAGTAATGTTTCTTGTTAGCACATGGACACAAGAATAGAGTAGCAGCAGCTATCTTTTGGAAGTTTGAACAAATTTGAAAAGTGATATTCTATTCTGTATCTCATACTTTTTATGGTTCTATGTCGACAAACAAGTAGAACTTGGAGAGTCACTCATAACAGTGATGGTAGGAGTGAATAGTCAACAAGGTGGTTATAGAGTGGGGGACTTGAACTGAGTAGTAGGTAAAAGAATAGCATTGAGTTTTGTAGTTTGAATATTTAGTTCTCAGAACAGCTGTACTGTTGACATTTGTGAGTCATGCATACAGAACCTGTTTAAGAGAGAAGCAGAACAGATAGGGGAACAGTGCATTTGTGCATTGGTTTTATTGAGTTAGTAGAATATATTCCAATTTCACAGATATTTGATCTGTGAACTTGTTTATGAGCAATACAAAGAGAATTCCTTTTCCATCTTTATCAGCCTATTTGTAGAAATACCAGAAATCTTGCCTTCAGTCCTTCATCCAACACAATAGGAAAAGAAAACGTGTTATTTTTCCTCTCACATGTTACTTCGTTGTACATTTATGTTAGTTAATCACTATGAGCTAATGAGATTTCCAAGTTCTTTTCACTAAATCTGGATTCCAAACTTATTATGATTAAAATGGAATTGTTTATTCAATATAGCTGAAAACCTGTCATGGTCACAAGTAGAGGGACTTATCATGTTGTTAATGAGAGTATTTACTGTGTAAAGATTAGAAATTTACTGATTTAATGTAAATTTAATGTAAATTCACGGGTTTAATGTAACAATCTCCAAATTAATGTGGTGTTTATAAAAAAGTTATTTAAAATTAAAATTTCCCTAGATTGGAATATAAAGATCTTTATATCATTAATAAAGTAATATTTTATATTAACTGAGAACATGTAAGTACATGTACAAGATACACAAATTGTAGCCTTGAAGCTAACTTTGGAAACAGGGCTACAAATGAACTGAGCACTTTTCCCACAAGACTATGAACTCCTGAAGGCAGAAGAATGGAAGGCAAGAGGAAAGAAGACACTCGCCAGCAGATGGGAGAGTCTTGACAGATTTTGAATGAAAAGCAGTCAGGGAGTGAAAGTAACCCTTATGTGTATTTTCAGCCAACACCCCAGGACAGTAACCTTTATGTAAACTAACAAAATATTTGTTGATAGAAATCAGTAAAAAAAAAAAAAAAAAAACTTTAGTAAAACAATTTAATTAAAATAAAACCACCCACAACAGCTTCAAAAGAATAAATAAAACAATAGCAATAAATCAATCCAAGAAAATGAAAAATATCTCCAAAAAATTTACAACAGGGAAGAAATTGAAGAAGTCATTTGAAGATGATCCACTATACTCAAGGATTGGCAGAATTAATATTAGGAAGCTGAGCCAAATAACAAGATCAGCAAATAAACCTCTCATAGCATACCATTGTTGAAACACAAATAAAGCACAGAACAAATAAAGCAAATTGAAAGCTTCAAGAGAAAAAACAAATTCACATATAAAGGTAAACTGTTGGTTTCTCGATGGATCCTTTGAAAGCCGTACAAAGAGATCCTACATAATATAGGTGTAGGAAGACACTTTCTATGTAGTAATCTATTTGTCCAAGGACTTCCTAAAACTAACAGGCTTCTGCACAATTAAAGAATCAGTCAGTCATGTGAATAAGAAGCTCACAAAATGAATGAGAATCACTTTCAGTTTTATAGCTTACAGAGGATCCATATCTAGGATAAAAACAGAACTCAAAAAAGTCAATAAATTCAAAACATTAAAAAAAAAAAACCAAATAACCCATTAAAAGTGTGTCTTAGACATGATAATACATGCTTTATAGGACGAGGAATTACAGAGAACCTGTTCCCGGCTCTGGAGGTGTTGAAACCTGGAAGAATATACCTGATATGCAGTAGATTATATTCATATGCAATTGAATCAGAGATTCAGACAACTTATACTCGAAGGATTAAGAGAGATCACTTGAGTAAATTTCTCATGAGTTCAAGCTGTATATAAACACAAAGCCAAGCTACATGCTGCAAAAATATGTTTTTCCATAGAGGCATATAAACAAGTAACAATGGCCCCTTGTAATGAATAATCTGAAATATACTCACTCCTATATGCCACATATGAGAGAGGCACAAAAACACATCTCAAGGACTATATCATGTTTTTAAAGAAACTGAGGTCACTAGACTTTCTGTTTTCTTGGTGTTTTTTTCCACAAGTACTCAGAAATCTCACAGAACTCCCTTCCTATATCATGTTCTAATATCTCCCCAGTTTTGTATTTTTAATACCAGAATACCCAGAGGGGTTTTATTTTGAGATATTGTAGACACATGTAACTGTCATTTGTCCATGAGTATCCTATAAGAAAGCAAATTATAAACATATTAAATAATATTAGAGCAATGTAAGCATTTTCGTGTAATACTCAGCCACTAAAATCAGGATCCCCAAATGTATCCAGTACTACTGGTTACATTATTATGTTGATCAGAAAATATTCTAATAAGGGAAAAATTCTAAGGGAAAAATTCTAGGCAAAGGAAAAGAAAAGGAAGGGACGAATGACGACGATGACTACTACTACCACTCCTCTTTGCCTTTGTCTTCAGTACTTATACATCTTTCAGAGTACATGATCACGTTACAAAGTTCATTACAAGTTCACACCAGAAGTCAAATCATAAATGAAATAGAAGTTTACAACAGAGAATGTTTAAATGCATATCCATTAGGAGAAATTATCTGGCTAAACCTCCATCACCTGTCTAGCTCCACATGTTCACTGAAGGTTTAAAACTATAGAAATTAGTGAAGTTTTGTATAGATAAATCCAAGCAATATTTTATCTTCTGACCCAGCACCTATAATAGATTATGAGTTCCCTATTAGTGACCTTTCGTTAATTTTTTACAACCTCTTGGAGTGTGCTCTGAGTAGGAGAAAGTCTGGTTACTACCTAAGAGCAATTAACTGATGACACTTGGGAGACTGACAGAGTTCTTATTTCAGTTTTCACTATCAGAAAGGGAACTAATAACAGTCCCACTATAAAAGAGCTTGATAACAATCATTGATATAATTTTAGGAATTCTTATAGGATCATCATTAAGACTTGAGAAGTCATCTATTTGTCTATATAGCATCACCACAAGACAGTACATCTTCGTGGATCTGCAGAGATCTGTTCCAAAGGGGTGTGCTATTGCTTAGTGATTGTTATAGTTGTTTCATAATAATAATAGAAAAAGCATATTAATAGCAGGAATCTTTCCTAAAATAACTCCCTTACAGCCTTGATGAATAATAGCTTACTTGTCGCAGATTATACAATAATTCAAGGCAAGCCATTTCAGGATGATCACCTGCTAATTATTAGCTTGTCCCATTATGACTCCTGACAGAGAGCCATATAATTAGTTGTTCTGGTATGTTATAGAACATACACCCATTTTGACTTTAATAGGATTACAAATATTATAATGTCCTATGAACATATGTAATGATTGAAAAATGACTCATAGAAGAATCAGTGAGTCAATTGTGGTCATGATGTCCAGATATAAGCAAATGGAATCATTAGTAAACATTAAAAAAAAAAAAGCTGTATCCATCCCATCCACAAATTGAAGCAATGGAAGATGGGAAACATAAGAAAAATATATATGTTCAGAGGTACTTACAATAGTGCACAGGTCAAAGTAGCTAGAATTGCCAGAAACATTCTCAGGTGATATAGGCCTCTATGTGTTTTGTAGAATAAATTCTTCCTCAGTGCATAGGATCTTAACTTGGCCCAAGTGGGCCAATTGACTTCTGATGATATGGTTGATAACTCCTTTTAACATTTTAGCTGGAGCTTTACTGTATTTCTGCTGACTTCTAATGTCTCCTGGTTCTACTCAGGTGTCTAGGACTGCAGAAAACCATGTTTTAGTGGATCCATCTGCAATAACATATACCCCATTCTCCACTTAATTCTGGACACATAAAAATAGGGCAGGTTAATAATTTTCTTTCTTGTTTCTTTCTTCAATAAAAGTAAAATGGATGGATCTTACATGACTATGAGTTCCTTGCTAGAAATAATTCTACAATATAAACAAAATCTAAAATGATATTTAAGCGTTTATGAATTAGCCATAATGTATGGATCAAAACAATGAATTATGTCTGTCAGACGGAGGCAAAATAAGTCCTAATAAATTGATGAAAACCTACACCATGAATCTCTTCTATAACCTTAGATGAAGCATCAATAAAATAAGTGCCTTCCTGTGGAACGGGAGAAGGTTGGACAAATTTTACAATCACAATTTCAGCTTGTTTGAAAAAAATCACATAGCTTTCCAGTTAGATAATGATTTTCTGTCTTATAGAGTTCTGTAACATTTTTGATAACTGATTATTAGTTAAGGGTAATATAATACAGCAAGGATTAAATTCCTATAATCATTGACATTGGGTTTTTTTGTGATTTAGTAATTGAGCAATAAGATTAAGGTAAGCAGTAAATATTTTTTGGCCCTTATAGTGTAAATAAATCCATTTCAAAGGTTTCTGTTCTTGTGCTATAATACCTGTAGGAAACGAGTTAGTAAGAAAAATAAATAAGTTCAAAGGCAGAAAGGATTCACAGGATATACAAATGCTTCTTTTAGTTTGGATTCAAATAGCTGTGGTTCTTTTCTTGCTTCACAAGATAATATGCAAAAACTGCCCAATGCTGTCTTTCCTCCTAGAATTTTAAGTATTTTTATTTTGTTGAAGTTGCAGTGGAAATATTAAGTGCAGCTCATGAGTCTGGGGAGGATTGGTAAACTAATTCCTTTTCCCAGCTGTACCTTAACTTTCTTAGATTGTGAAGTTAGCTTTGTATAGACTCTCCTAAGACCTTGTCAAAATAACTGGAGAGAATTTAAGATTAGATTGCTTATCAAATTCCTCACACCATGTTTTAGGGTCATTATCAGGCAATGGAAGATATAGCTATAGAGGAAAATCCATTATGGGAGCTAAGGGAGTCTTCAATAGCATAGTTATTGGTGCTGTTCTTACTTTTGATTTTGCCTTAATAGGGAAAGTATTCTTCTTAGCCTTTTTAATCAATATTAAGGTTTGATAATCTAGTATATATTTATTTGATACATTATCCATCTTTTCCCACAATTAATATTCATTTTATTTTTCTTAATTATTTTAATGACAGCCTAAATTAATCCCCAAGTGAGCCAAAAATGAGAAAGAATCTTTGCCCCTCGTTTACATGCTATCAATATTATTTTGAATTCTGTCCCATACATCTTCATCTAAAGATCTTTCTTCTGGAAACCAGAGATTATAATCATAAACAACTTGTAAGCAATGTAATAGTTGTGATTTTAGTATGTGTTTTCCTACTTTTTAGAAGAGTAATGTGTAAGCTTTACATATGTAAAACCTCTATTTTTCTGCCTTATTATTCTCATTCACCTACTTCTGTGAAGGGCATCATTTTTATTTCATAGTAATCTTAATGTCACTGATTCAGTTATCATTTATTTACCACTTTAGAGGTGTATAGACCTGGGAGAGTAGAACCAATAAATGAGGTGGGCTAAAGTTGCATGCAGTAGCCCACTTTATTTAGACCATCAGAAAGTTTATGATCAAGAGAGGTCTCCTGAATAAAGGTCTCATGAGTTCAAGGACAGGCTGCATGTGGGAAAAGCATGTTTTTCTATAGATGTATATAAACAAGTGACAATAGCTAGTATTAATAAATATTCTGAAGTAAACACATCTATCCACTATATCTGGAAGGGTCACAAAAAAGACATTTCAAGAACAATTTTGTGTTTTTGAAGAAACAGGTCATAAGACATTTTTTTTTTGTCAAATTTTCTCAAAAGCACTCAGAAATCTCCCTGCACAACCTCATTCTTGGACGGTATTCTGATTGGAACTTTCATTAATTGTAGATGGGTTTGCAAATGGGCCTAGCCACAAAAGCTAAAGGTAAATCTAGCATTCCTTGGCATATGCCTACAGGAGTCAACACCTACCTCACAGATAGTTGATCAGCCATGTTTATTGCTGCTCTGTTCACTACAACCAGGGAATAAAAACAACATACATGTCCTTCAACAGACAAGTGAATAATGTGATACATATGCACTATGGAGTCCCATAAGAATTAATAGAAAATGGAATTCTGAAATTTATAGGTAGCTGGATGGAATTAAAAAGATAGTGCTGTTAGAGGTCATCCCTATCCCAGACAATAACCATTATTTTTTTTTCTGACAATGCTCCTAGCTTCAAATCAGGAAATGTGGAGAAAATGACAAATAACTTAAGATAGTATTGGGGAAATGGGAAAATGTGGGGTTCCAAATAGGATGGAGAAAGGAATAATACAGAAGAATTGAAAAGAATAAAATGACTTTAATATGTTAGAAAAAGAAATAATGATACATACTACTATTAACTGAAAAAGTACACAAAAATCAGTTTATAAGTAAACATACATACATACATACACACAAACAAACAAACAAACAACACATATATTACTTCTTAGTAAAATTTTTCCAGTTGGGCCAACCATCCTCCTTCTAAGAGCTAAGGGCCATATGACAAAACAAATAAACAAACAAGCAAACAAACAAAAACCATCAGACATAAGAAACCATTTTTTGAGTTGCTGGGCAGGGTTGCCTCAGAGACTCTCAAAATATTACAGGATATATTTATTGCTCTGATTTATCTGCCAGATTTGGAAGGTAAATGTACATTGCTGAAGGCAGCATAAACTTTAGACAAAGTAAAGAACTGAGAGTGCATGATCTGGCACTGACTTCAAAGTCTCCTCCTTGAGGACTAGCTTTCAGTGTATGTCATGGGGAAGTTTACAAAGGAGGACGAAACTACAGTCCTACCTAACTATGCTGCATATGAACCAAAATAGCATTATAAGATAATTCTGACACATATATTGTTAACTGTAACTAACAGCTCTCTAATAGTTTTAAGACCCAGTCAACAACAACAACAAAAAAATAACGCCTGATGCTGGGTATCAAGACAATTCCACAGGGCTAGTGAAGCGACAGCCTTGCAGGAGAACCTATAACTATCACCTTATTAAAGCAGCATAATCCTTACCTAAATCTTAAACATTTGCTGTTATGCCCAGAGATAAATGTAGCCCTCACTTTTCATCAAGGAAATTTTTCTTTGCAACAGACAGAGACCACTACAGACAACTATACCCACTAAAAACACAAAGTTATGCCAGGTGTCCATCTCTTTCTGGTGATGCCCCTACCCCCCTGACCCTGTCATGTGCAGTTTTTCATTCATTCTCATCCCCCCTTCCCCTGCCCACACCTGAGTCTGAATTACCTCACTTCCCTACTGACCCCTTCTCCCACTCAGTACTCTTCCTCCTTCCACTGATGATATAATGATGCTTATATTTTGGGGATAACCAAGAACCTTCTAATGGGACTTGAGGCCTGCTCATTAAGAGGAAACTTATATATAGTTTTGTAAATTTGGATAATTACCTATGCTGTTTGCAACAAAGAAGAACCTACTACATCCATTTTCTCCACCCAGTGTAATCTCTAACTACACTGTAAATCCTATTTTTCTATGCACAAATATGTGTCATTCTCATCTACATCCAAGAAGATTCTTTTTGTAGCAGATAGAGACCATTACAAAAAGCCACACCTTGTGAAAATTCAAAGAACAATTGTGTGTCTTCCAGTTCTAGTTAATACAGATGATTCTTAACAAAAAAGGTTTGTAAAACATCAATTAAAGGGGTGGAAAGGTTGTTTGGAAGAGCAGAGTTTTGCTAAAAGATTATATCTTTTAAATAGGAAAGAGAAGGCATACTTCTGAAATCTCAACAATCTGTCTGCCCTCAAAGCACAAGCTCCTTGAGCTCTTTTTAATTTATTAATTAGTTAATTAATTAATCAATTAAACTACATCCCAAATGCTGCTATCCTCTGGTCCCCCTTCACAGAATTCTTCTCCCATCCCTTTCTCCTCTGAGAGGGTGGGGGTCCTCTGAGAATCCCCCACCGTGGTACTTCAAGTTTCTACATGATTAGGTACATCTTCTCCCACTGAGGCCAGACAAAGCAGCCCCTTGCTCTCTTAAAGTGACATACTGAATCTAGAGAGATTTGGAGTTTGCAAGAGGTGAGTATGTTATATTCTGGGAATGTAAACTGGTAGAGCCACTGTGGAATTCAGCATGGACATTCCTTATGGAAGTAAAAATAGATCTAGCAAATGATCCAGGCACAACACTCTGAAGGGACTCTAAGTCAGCACACAGTAGAGGTATATCTGCATACTCTTGACTGCTGTTCTTCACTATATACATTAGGCCTGTTACAGAATCTACCTAGGTATCCATAAACATAGAAAACACAATGATGTTTGATTTAATTGCAAAAAAAATGTTAATTTTTTTTTTTTTTTTACTTTCTGGAAAATAACATCTTGAGAGCATCCAATTAATAACCAGTCATAAAGGCTTTTTTGACATTAATGACTTTTTCTTACTTTATAACTTTTGACTTTTTATGACTTTTAGATCACATTTTCCCTTACATTTGAACATGAAGTTTTACATAGAAACACAAAATGGAGGTGGGCATATGAATACTTGAGGAACTGAGGAAACTTGGAGGTTGAATGAAAGAGGGAGGAAGGTAATATACATGAGTAACATTTTTATGAAACACATTCTCTATGGACAATGAATATACACCAAAAAAAATTCAATGTGAAAATAGTATCTGGTTCACAGTAGGTACTTTAACAAAAATACAGATTTAAATGCATGAGTAAAGGTTTCCATCTGAATCTTGGACCATCATTTGAAAAATGGAAATGATTTTTTCCAGCTGGATTGAATGAGACTGAAGATGTTGGGGGTTGGGGAGGGGGAGAAGAAAAAACCCATTACCAGATATGAATTAAAGCTTGTCTACTTTTATGTATTCAAAACCCCAACCAACACAGAACAGTAGTCAGAAGCTGGACCTAATTTCAAGGAAGGAAATTAGAAGCTTATTTTCTGTCTTCCCATTGCTTTTGAGTCTGAATCCTGATCCAAGCCAAATGTTGTCTGTCAGCCTGGTACAGCTTGAGCTCTCATGAGCTGCCACACGTTGCAGTGCTGTCCCTGTGTAAAACTGTTCTATACAGATGCCTTGCTATCTTGGGTTTCAGATTAAAAAATGCTCAGTTGCTACACCATTCTGCCAGTTTCCGCTGCTTAAATATTTCCATATTATGGCGTTTATATATGACTACATTCTGGAACTTTCCAAATAAGACTTTTGTAAACTAAACTACCAGTGGGAGGATGAGTAATCACACTGTAGAAATGAGAATCAGACTAAGGTATTGTTTATGGCTCAGCTTCCCTTCTGAGAACGAACATTGTACCACAGAGAGAGGACAGATGACCAAGAGGACCCTCCCAGACACAGCTGCAATTGGTCAACAGATTCAAGCTCATTCCAAATGTGCATTCCAAATGCATATGGAATTGGATGAAAGTAAAAGGAAAAAGTAAAGAGATCTAGGCTGTCTTCAAATGAGAGGTGCATAGAAGCCAAAAACGCCTCTTTGCTCTTTGTTTTTTACCTCTCCAAAGAGTAGCAGATGTTATAAATTCTATGAAATTAGAACAAATGCAAATGTCCACTAAACCCTGAGTGGTCTTTAATGCAAAACTGTGGGGATGTTAAAATTCAGAATTTCTATCAAGTTATGTTTATTAATATCATCCACATATGTTTTTTCTCTCTTTCTCTCTCTTTAGGGCATTCTTTGATGTAGTGCCAAGTGGCTCTACAAAGCACATGGAACACTATGTGTGAGAGTCGTATTTATTGGAAAGGAAAGAGCTGCATGAGGCAAGTGTCAACTGTCATTAGTTTGTAAGTCTTGTCCCAGGAGAGGTAAGGGTGGCATAAATTACCATGGAATGTGCCCTCTGGGGATTTCTTATATCAACCATCCATCTAAATTACCCTCCCAGGACTATGGCTAACTTTTACATTTCCTTTCAATACTTGAAATTTAATTGTAACTTGGCTGTTTTGTCAGTCTTCCTGTTTCATTCCACATGCCCTTTTAAGTTTTGTAAAACTGGAGGACAAAGTTGAAAAGTTGTTACTAGGAGGATCGCTTCAATAGCTGTGAGATAATGGCTCAATACAGACAACTTCTTATTTTAAAATAAATATCTAGTTCATTCTGAAAGGAACATGTGAATAGTTCTTAGCTAAAAGGATTCAATCACTCTTGGAAAAATAACAAGCAAAATTTTAGAAATGTACTTTTAATGGTTAAATTTAGTAGATAATTATAAAATAGCCAAGTAACTAAATATTCTCTTATCCCCATCAGTGAGAATATATGAAAAATAATACTGTAATCACATTATAAGTATTTGGTTCTTTTACTATCTATTGAGAGAAGACAATATAACATGCTTCCCTTTTTTGTCTCACTGATTTTTGCTTATATTTGTGGTTTTTGATTTTGTGTTTCTATGAGGTGTGTGTGTGTGTGTGTGTGTGTGTGTGTGTGTGTGTACATTTCTTGTGTTTTTCTTTCTTTCTTTTTTCTTTCATTCTACTTAATTTTTGTTTGTTTTCCTTTATGATTTTTTTTTGGCAGAGAAAGAAGGAATGGAATTGGGTAGGTGGGATATAGAGTGGATCAAAGATGAGGCAGAGAGAAAGAGTCATGATCAGAATATATTATATGAAAAAAATATTTTCAAATAAAACAAAACTCAACACAGTGATAACATTTTTTACATTTTACATGAAGAGAAAATATCATGGTTGTCAATTAATTTGCTCTTTGTGAAAAAAAATCCATACTGATTTTTCTACAAGATTTACCATTGTCCCTTAAGTGTCTGAAATAAGTCTCATCAACTTTAACCTTCCCAGTGACTTCTACAGGACCTTGCCCCTTTCAAACATGGTTATCTCAAGTTCATGTTAACCTCGGATATTACCTAAAGATCATAAGGAGATAAAAGAATGATTTGAAATTTTTATGCATGCTTTTGTTTGGAGGGGATGATTATATCTATTTTTAATTTTTAGAACTTAGAAAAACAAAACAGTTCAAATCTAATTTGTTTAGTATTTTTAGCCTTTTCACTACTCCCTTGGCTGTCATAATCAACATGTGAAATGACTCAAATTACTGCACCTGCCATGAGATTCTTCAAAATGCTGTAAGCTGTAACATTAACAACATTTTTTAACCTCAAACAATGTGGCCTTTATTCCTGACTGATGGAATTTCTTAATGTAATATATAAATCACAAGCATGATTATCTCTATTATTTTGCTGTTATTCATTAGTAATGGACAATGGAGAGGGCATTTGAATTTTCTGCTATCAATTCTTTTTTTTTTTCATAAAATTCAGAAAATAACACTCATAAGAAAGTAGTCCATGTTTAATTCAAATTAAATTAATTTTGGTAGTGTAAAAAGGCAAAACATCCTTTTGTGTTAGACCAGTAAGTATTTAATGTTAGTATACAAACCAGCTTTATTTTATATGCTGTAGAACATTGATCACATAAGTATTATTTGAAGTGTTTAAAACAAAAAGAGTTAAGTAATAAAGCTGAAGGGAATGTATTGACTTTGCCTGCATTTTTTTCTTTCTTTGATTATCCATGGAACTTTCTGTTGGCTGTATTACAGAGGATGGCACTTAGGGCATTTAAAAAATGGTTAAGAATGAGTTTTCTCTGTAAATATATGTGAATAATAATATTAATACTATATCATAGCAGGTCAAAACTGTTGAGCTGTTCATGAACTTTTATCTCTAGTCAAATCATAAAACCTCATTACCCTAGCAACCATCTAGTGATTTTTTTATATCCAGATGTTTTATTATTCATTCTACTTTTAATCTTGCTGTATTTCATTACTAACAAGTTTGTCATATAAAACTTATTTATTTATTTGTTTGTATGCTCATTCATTCATTCATTTCTTTTGTCTACCTCCAAACATCTGCTTTTGACTTTATTAAAATAAGGTCATTCATGAGAGTCTTAATTCAATATTAATTACATTTTTATTCAAAGAGAGAAATTATATTAAAGGGGAAAAACTCATGAAAGCAACATCACTGGAATATAAAATGTTAGTGTTGAAATGGTTGTTCTTAAAGTTAAGTTTGACAGATTCAGAAAAACCTAGCAGAACATTAAATCACTTTCCTTGGTGTTGCTTTATAGGTGTTTCTAGAGACAATTACATAATAAGGATCTTGATGTAAAGAATGGAAGTAACTCTGATACATTTACAAGATGGAATGTTAGGAGCTAGGGAAAGGCAGGAGGAGATCTAAGCTAGAGGAAGCTCATCAGTATAATAGTACTTAAAGCTTGATCTCATTTCATAATCCCTTTGAGCATGACACTTTCCCCACACACTTTCACCGCCCAGATTGTAAAGCTCAGAAACTCTGGATTGAATCCTCTGAAATTACAAAACAGAGTAAATAATGTGTTGTCTCTTAAGGTGTTTCTGTTAAGTGAAGAGAAAAATAACTAAAAGGGAAAGGATCTAGGTGTTGGATAGAGCAAACCAAAATTTTGCAAGGCAACAGAAAATGGAAGCTACAATATAGGCATAGAACAGATTATAATTCATAAGTTTCTTGGAATCAACTCTAGAAACTTGTACTCTAGGATCCCAAGATGTTATCAGTTATCTATTGCTGGTGATACTGTGTGGTGTTTTGTTACAGAAACCCAACAAACTAATAGAATAAGTGCCATTCTGTGCAATTCTACTAAGAAAAATATTTAATTCTGGGCTTGCTTAGTGTTACTGAGTCCTACTTCATTATCATAATTGTAAAGAGCATGGTGGCAGCCAGATGTGGTACTGGAGAAAAATTTGAGCGCTACATCCTAATCCATATATCAAGAGAAGGACAGGTCTATAATGAAATCTCAGATCTTTTATTTAAAACAGAATAATATCTGCCCAGTCTCATAAATTTACTTGTTTACCCATTTATACATCTTTATGTTGCCAATATTTATCTGATATACAAAGTATTTATTTTATCATTTTTATGTTATACCTGAATTTCAGGAGAAAATGAGATATGGAGATTATTTTCTGCTTTTTTCTTTCAATGTTGGTATCTCAAATATTAAGAGTACTTTTTATATAATAAGTACCAAATTATTACTTGTGAATTGAAAGAACCACTGTGTTAGCACACATGATTTTTGAAAATATTTGAAAAATATAAAAAATGCAATTAATAAAATGACCATATGCATAAGAGCTGAATATATAACGTATGAATTTGCGGCCAATTTTCTTTTTCATTCAGTAATCACATCTATGTTGACACCTATGTTGAACACCATGCCATTCTAGGTAATGACAATTCAACAATTACCAAAGCAGGAGGGATAACTACTGTTAATGGATGTAAAGTCTTTATTTGAGATGAGAACAAAGCCAAAGATCTTGTAAGTGAATGTGCTAATGTTCCTTTTCCACAAAGCAGTTAAGAGAGGATTCATAAAAATGTAAGTACATGAGCAGGAGGTCTTAGAGGTGATGGGAGTGCTAGTGGCAAAAAAATGAGTGAGGTGCATGTTTCACCATTGGCCACAATATTTGCAAACATGTGATAGAAGGCAGGGTATGCAAACTTACTTCTTTACCACTGAGACAATGGTCAACCACATAATGTTAAAGAAACACTGAAACTCCTCACATCAAAGAAAATCACAGGAGCTGTCTACATTTGAGAAAACCCCAAATGCCCTTTGTTTAAATATTCTATAGACCAATGAGACAGGGGGCCAAAAGGCAGGCTTTGCACTCTGACTCTGTCTTTAGCTTAGCATCAGAGCAATGTACCATCTGGCTCCTACTGCTTGATGATTCTTTATGACAGAATCTCAGTTCTCTTTCTCAGCAGGAGTTGGTCAGGAATGGAGCTTGGCCTAAGGAAGAGAAAGTAGATGTATATTTATTTCTCACTTTTTCCTCTTCTATTGTCATCACACCAAATATTTCACAACATTAATATTTCATTGCTCTGTTCTTTATACAGAAAATACATGACAAAGTTGCACAAGAGAAATGGTGATGTTTGATGAGCGAATTACTACCCATTGTGAGGTTCACAGTTTGTGACCATCAATTCCTTATTGAGTTTTAATGTGATGTGAAGCCATTACAGTTACTCTGTCCAATGTGCTAACATTTAATTTAATACGTTAAAGAAGTTAGAGAATTGGATTGCTTCTGGTTTCTAATCATTGTTCTAGAATTAATGATTATGTAATAAAAGATAACTTTTGATATTTTCTTAGGATCTACAACCATCCAATGAGTAACATGGATGATATAAGTCAGTAAAGATCACTAATATTTTTCTTTAGACAGTAAAAGTAGAATATGGCAAATGAAATTGGTAGTAGTTTAAAACTAACATCAGTAGTAACATGAAACATATCAAGGTGTCTTTTGCTTTTTCTACTTTAACTATTATTTTTACATATAAGAAGAGACATAACCTTTCTTGATCTCTCTGCCCATAAATCACCAACCTTCCAGATATAATGAAAATTACAAATTTAACAAATTTTACATGTAATTTAAACTCTGACTGCCTGTCTCTTATATATCTCTGTCTCTTTCAGTCTCTCTGTCTCTGTAAGTGTGTGTGTGTGTGTGTGTGTGTGTGTGTGTGTGTGTGTGTGTATGTTTTGTATTTCTCTTCCCCATCTTGTTAGGCAAGGGTTATTTAAATTCCAAAAGAAGGCTTTATATATAAATCAGAAAATTCAGCTTCTAATTTCAATTCTGTGTGGTCTGTGGTTGGTGCTCATACCTTGTCATTGCTTCAATTAGATGCTTTTATGAAAGTTATTTTAAATGTCCATTATATATCTACATTAGTAGATTTCTATGTGGCTTTTTCAAAGAGCCTTTAATATTATTTACCCTCTCCACGTGATTTTCTCTATGCTTCTTTCCATTTACAGATTATACATATGCATAAAAGAACACATACACACATGTACATTTTTAAGAAGCTGGTCAATGGATTTACCCTTCAATGGAGAAGTTTATTACCTCAGCTGTGTCCCATGCCACACAATACGACCTCCAGCATCAGTAATACACTATTTTGGGTTGTTGGCCAGTGGGTTTACATAGACTCGGAAGCATTACAGGCTATTGACAGTACCCTTGTCTATTCCAGAAAACTTGACAAGGAAATATTGTTGCTGAAGATACCACATACTTGGTTCCTAAAACATGGAGATTTCATAGAGATGTTAATCTGAAAGCTATCCCTACAGACTATCATTAAAGTGCTTTGTACAGTCATCATCAGTAAACAAGAAGTTTCACCAGTTGTGAATCCTACAAACTACAGAAATGAATGGCCTGGCAAGATAAGGGACAAATGTTATGGAAGGAACCAATGATTTTCTAATTGTATTAAAGAATTGATCCATGAAAAGGGGAAACACCTTGCACTATTAAAGAGCCAAGAACCTGTGGCTGCAGAGGTCACAAGTTCTAGGTGAGATAGCCATAGTAATAAAACAGATTTTATACTCATAGATTATAGTACCTTTCAAATTTCTTCAAAGAAACATCTTTCTGCAGTAAATGGATTGTAACACAGAGATCCACAACTAGTCATTAGGAAGGGAACAGAAGATCATAGCATGCTTAGGCACAAATTGGAAATTCATAAAGATTTTAAGAGTAAGAGGTAGATGATAACTTCCAGAACACAGTACTTTCCAGACATGACAAGGAAGACACACACATGACTTCACAACAATTCTGACATTATGAAAAAGGTTTGTACATCAGCCAGACAAAAATCCCAATGCAGTAAGAGGAAGATGAATATGGAATCCCTCCACTAGCTCAGAGGCTACAGCATTCAATAGCTGCAAGGAGAAGGAGACCCCAGTGCTTTGGTGTTTATGTTTGCTTGCTTGTTTGTTTTGTGTGTGGCTTGTTACATTTTCACAGTGCATCCCTTAGTAAGGTGATCACACACTAAAGACAACCTAAATCCAAACACTGCCTGTTCAATACAAACTAGACTGAAAGAGAGAGAGAGAGAGAGAGAGAGAGAGAGAGAGAGAGAGAGAGAGAGAGAGA
>JANHMN010000004.1:106844610-106866742 GCA_030674055.1 Rhabdomys pumilio | reverse complement strand
AGAGAGAGAGAGAGAGAGAGAGAGAGAGAGAGAGAGAGAGAGAGAGACAAAGTAGTTATAATTGGGTGAGAAGTGATGGGACAGTTGTGATTATTGTAAGCATGTAGTTGAGGGGTAGTGAATGTGGTCAAATTACATTGTACAATGTTCTCAAAGAATAAATAAAAATATTTTTTGAATCCATTGTGCACGACACACTACTTTTTGTAGGCCAAAAATGTCAGACAAAAACTGACAAAATGTCCTCACTTTCATTTTCTTGATGGAGTCATGTGCTCCTGGTCCCTGTTTGGATCCCAGAGTGTCAGAAGAGCTCCCATTGCAGGGAGCAGTCACTGTTTGTCTCACAGTTTTCCACTCTGTTGAGGCTACATTTATCTACAGTCAAGACACAGTATACTCTGAAAAATATTTCTAGGGAAGCATAGTACACAGTTCTCAGTAAACAAAAGGTACTTTTAAAAGCATCATGAAAAATCAAAAAGAATAGAATGTTGGGTAAAATAATATACACTGCAGCAATGGCAAGCACAGCTCATTAAAAACTCATGCATGAGTGTACTGTAGTAACTTTTAAAAGAGAATCTTTAATTTTATTTTCATTACTTTTCCTGTTTTGAACTTCCATTTAATTTAATGTGTTTGTGATGTATAAACTGTGTTTTAACATATAAAGATTAATTTTTTGAATTAAAAAAATCATAAAATAGAAGCTTTTTACATGGTACTTTCTGCTAACTAGTAACTGGTATAATCTTAAGCATTTAGTGAATTCACTGGATAAAAAAATTTCTTTTCAATCAAATAAATTAAGTATTTTATAAACTTCTTGATAATGTTTTATTATATTTCTCACTAAAAATCTGATAATCTATTCTTACTATATAGTAAAATCAGTTTATATGAACTTGGGCTACTTATCAGCTTTCTTTTCTAAAATGCATATTAAACTGGTCAGTCCTAGTCATCATATTATTTTTCTTGATCTCATCATATTTTAAATATATTTTCAAGAGAATAAGATTTTTGCAAATATTTTACAGAAACAACATCACTTTAAGACAGGATTTATAGCTATGTGTGAGGAGATTAACTACCTTAAAATGCATTGTCACACTCTTGGATTGTCCCTCCTTATAGACAACCAAGGTCGATTTTTCTTAGTTGTCACAAGGAACCCATTGGCAATATTTCGAACTCGTTTTTCCAAAGCTCAATTATTGCATCTGGGTGATTGGGATAACCACTGCTCTCATGATGTTAATTTTAAAACACACAAATGAAAATTTTCTAAATAATACCAAATGATGCTGCATTCAATTGTAGCTTCTAATGACAAAAGTTCCTCAAGATCACCTGATCTCTGTATCTGCCTCATTGAAAATGAGCAGAATGAAGTGTCTGAGCAACTAGTTGACAGATTTTTGTTTGTTACATCTCCTTGGTGGTTTTGCATTGCCATTTCCACTATGACACAACTCTGTGAGGTCCCTACTTGCTCGCCGAGCCTAGCCTGTTTTCTATTCTTGCTTCACAGTCTCTGATACCCAGCAGCACACTTGTGCATTTATTGGCTTATACCTCTTTACATGAAATGGTTTCAAGTGTTCTTCTGATCCAGCTTTATAATCTTCAGTCCTTTCTTTCTTAATTGTGAACTAAGTGTTATAAATTCATGAGCAGGTGGCTCACAGAACTGTTAACACACCTCAGTTCACAAGACGTAGTCAGTCCTGTCATACAACTTGTTTTGTGCACATGAATTTGTATCTATTTGATTGACATACAGGGGATAATTTATACATAATGCAAATTTTTTATTTCCTTTTGTGGGAAGTATTCTACCAAATAAACTAGGTGAAATTAGAATACTGCACCCAGCAGAGCCCAGCTAGAGAGATGTAGTGAAATCTTAAACTTACAAGCTTCACACATCTATCAGAAACCTCACTCTACCATATGTGAAAATAACCACACCCATCACCATCTGGTATTATAAAATGTATCCAGTTTCTAAAAATCTACCTTCTACTATTTTATAATAACTTTACAGACTGGTGCTCTTAGCTGTTTTCTCACATAAGCAAACTGTATGTCATTTTCAAATACCATATTTTGTAATATTTATGTGTTGCTAAACCTTGAGTATGGATAAAATGTTAGCACCATCTTTGGCTACATTCTGCCTTTTTCCTGTTGAGTGGTTTAGTACTTGCAGACTTTTACACAGCATGGTAAATCTAAGATATAAGAAAGCAGCAGCACAGAAAATTAGCAATGTATTTCTTTCATTCCCTTGATTTCATTAGAAAGATACAGAGCGATGCCTTCTATAAGCTCATGTTGATAACTCCTCTTCTTTGGTTCTTCCTCAAGCTATTCTAGGTCCTTACACAAAGAATAGTTTTCTTGTTTTGTTTTGTTTTGTTTTGATCTCTGTTCTTTGTTGTTGTTGTTGTTGTTGTTGTTGTTAATTTGAAAGCAGATAGATAATCACTTAAATGTTATATCAGAGAGTTTGACATGTTTCGTTTAAAAAAAGACATTTTTTAAAGAATTTTATGTTAGAGAACGGTCATGAAAATAGAAATAATGTCCACACTAGAGGAAGCTTTAAGTGTAAGTGTCAATCAAAAGACATTAAGGGTTACTCAAAAGAGGGGAGTACTAGAAGACATAGATTACCTTACCACTTCTAAATTCCCAATGCTGAGTATTCTACCCAATTTTTAATGAATCAGTGTTCACTCAGCTGAATTATACTATTTTAAGTGAGGGTATGGTATTAAAAATAGTCATCTGATAGACACCAAGAAGGTTCTGGTGATACAAACAGATGATACAGAAACAGATACAGAGATACAAATACAGATACAGAGATACAGATACAGAGATACAGAGATACAGATGCAGATGCAGATACAGACACAGATGCAGATACAGAGATACAGAGATACAGATGCAGATGCAGATTCAGATTCAGATACAGATACAAATACAGATACAGAGATACAGATACAGACATAAAGAGATACAGATGCAGATGCAGATGCAGATTCAGATACAGATACAGATACAGATACAGATACAGAGATACAGATACAGAGATACAGATACAGAGATAAAGAGATACAGATGCAGATGCAGATACAGATACAGATACAGAAACAAATACAGAGATACAGATACAGATAAGAGCAGATAAATCTTCCTTTAGATAAGAACCATTCTGAAGAAACAGTTTGAAGTTGAAACAAAGCATGTGGCTCTTTATTTTAAGTAAGACATCATGAGCTACTGATTTAGATTCAGTAATGGCTGAGCATTGTGTCTTTCCCACCAATAGCTGGTTGATATTCAGAACATAGAACTTTCTCAAAACTATTTACTGTGTTGTGTGTGGTTTATTTAGTTTTTAATACATAAAGCCTACTTAGTTTTTTTTGAAGCTTTTGACAGTTTGTAGAATTATGTTCAGACTTAAGTGTGAAAGTTGTATTCACATAAAATATTTACACAGTTAAAAAAGAATCAGAAATAAAACAAAACGTGATTATAGCCGTGGCTTTGTGCAAATGTGGTCTCTGTTGGGTGACTCTGCCTTTGTATCAATTAAGTGCATATTGCAGCTTCCCAGTTTGGTTGCCCATCTGCTCCTCACAGAAAGTAAAGCCACCAACATCCCTGGCTCTTTTCCCCAACAATTAGTCTCCTACATGCATTTGGTTTGCCTGGTGCACAGCCTTGCATCAGTGTGACATGCAAATCTTCTGTATTTTTGCTGAAATTTGGGCTAAACATTCAGTGACAAAGAAGACAAGAGTGAACATCACTTTGGGGACATACATGTTTCTGTAAATGATACACATTTCTCTTCCTTAAGTAGTTATCTAAATGAAATATTATGCTTCTAGGCTTAAAATAAATGTGGTGTCTAGTAAGAGATTTTTTTTTAATTAATAATGTTTTCTTTTTCTACCCTAATTTTTATGGCTGGTATTCAAACACAAGACCTCTAAACATAAAGACAGAGTTTACTGACTCAGTCCTGTTAACCCTCTCTGTGTTCTACATGGTTTCCACTTACTCTAAGCATATTTCTTTTCACCCCAAGCATGTTTTTATTGCCTTATAGCATTTTGCAATGTGGCAAAAATAAAACCAAACTGGAATTATTTAGACCAAATAGTAGAGTTGGTTTCTAGGAAGCCTGAGGCAACCTGAGTGCTTTGCATTCAGAAGATACCACTAGGGAGGGCCAGTTCGAGAAAAGCATCCTTGTGAAACAGGTGGTTGGCAATCCAGCATTTGGGCATACTAAGGTTAACACATCAAATCACTATTATTTGGTCACTAAATACATATTTCTGATATATGCTGTCACCATTGATGTATTTATTCTAGTCCCTTTCTGTAGGTGGAATCAATGACATGCAAAGGCACAACCAACTGAAATATTTAGTGCCATTAATTAAAAATATAACATGTCAAAGAATGCAGAAGGGAACCAGAAGCTGTAATCATACTATGAAAGTTAAATGCAGTCTCTTCTTAGGAAATCTTTCAATAACAGATTTTATTCTACATTGCTGTATTAATCAAAGATTAAACTTGAATCACAGAGAGCCACAATGACAACTGTTTGAGAAAAATAAGAGAATGTAACCTCTTGATGTGACAACCCAAAGCTGAGAAAGAGGTCTGAAAGATGCATAAATTCCTCCATACCTAATAGTGAGGGAAACTGGCCTGAAAAGCTTTGCCCAGAAAAAAAAATGGAGTTGTGGCCAGTGCAATGACATCACTCCCATTAGCCAGCTGCTTGTTAATTTTAAAAATCATTTAATAAGACAATATTTCCCAAAGGCATAACAGAGATGTCTTTTGAACAGGTATGCCAGTTATCTTCTACTTAGTTCACTCAAAAGTTCAGTTTTTCCAACACTGCAAACTTCCAGGATCACTTCCAGGGTCTTGTAGTTTGGAATTTGTAACTCTAACACAGCACATACCCTTCCCAGAGCTTCTCATTTTCCTAGTGTTGCTTTTATCTTTGAAGATCCTGTCTTGTTTATTAGGTCTTACTGATCATCATTTCAGAATCACCCTTCCCAGGATAGGGTCTTCTCCTTTATTTACCATATTAAAATTTTATTTATATCAATCATGTTATCATTACTTTTGTTTGTTTTATGCTGACTGTAAAGAGACTGATCTTTGGTTTTGTGGGATTCTCTTTTCCTGAGACAAACTTACAGAAGATTTATAGCATCTAGAATAATAATCCTTATTAGTTTTAATAATACTTTAGAATTCCTAACATTAGACTGTAGTTGTCAAATGCATGTATAATGTTTAAAATGTCTTTGGGAATGGATTTTGTAAAATTAATGTCTGATGTAGTTAATATATTGTGAAGGAATTAAAGGTAATGCACAGATGGCTCTACAGATCAGTACATAACTGACTAGCATAAAAAAGCTCTGAATTTGACCTACAGGACCATAAAAGAGAGAATCACACAGAGTTGAGTTATAGTTGGTCACTTCACTTTGAAACCTAGGCAGTCTTTTGGCAATAATAAGGATTATAAGATTATTATGCTTAGATTTCTTCTAATACTAATTCTATTATAATTGCAGTACCAATAAAATTTTCTTATTTTATACTGTATACATTTATTTTCTGAATAAAGCATCATGAGATGAAATCCAGTATTTGTTAGTCTGAAAACTAAAAATAAGTTCTATATTAATTAGAAACGAATAGTTACTCTCAAATCACAATAAGTAGTCTTAAAACCACTAGTTAAACAAACAAATTTAACAAACATGTCTAAATCTTAGACATGGAAAAAGCATTATAACTTAAATATACATTTTAAAATATATATTGTATACATTGGCTATGTATATATTATTCTTACTTTCAAAACAACTACATCTAATGACCTAATATATTAATCTGAACATTTTCTTTTTAATATTATCTCCTTAAAAATCATACAAATGATTCAAACTATTTATGCCTCCCATACCAAAGAGAAGAATATTCATATTAATAGAAGTGCCTCTACAATTTCCCAGAACTAATAGATAAAATCTCTAGAAAGTTTCAGTGTTCTCTCTCCCATGTGCAGTAGTTCATACCGCTGATAAACTTTAAATACATTTATCTGGAAACAACCAAAGTGCACTATTTGTTTTATTTTGCTCTATTACTTTAATTGGGAGTGATTGTGTGTGTGTGTGTGTGTGTGTGAGAGAGAGGGGGGGGAGGGAGTTATACTCCTGTTTGTGTGACAGTGTGTGGGTAGCATATTTATGCATAAATGTAGTTTTGGCAGAGTCCAGAGAGGGGTTATATTCCCTGGACATAGAATTGCAGGCAGATGTGACCTGGATGATAATTGACAGGAACCAAACTCGAAGTCTCTGCAAGTGCAACAAGCGTTCATAGCCAGTACATCACTTCTTCAACTTGACAATGTTTCATATTAGGACACTTTGCACATAAAATAGTTTCAGGAGACACTGATTGAAATCTCTCTGTGTCCTATCCTAATTAATGGTTCCCAGTGAGGTACATGGTGATTTAATTAAGAATAAATCTACTACCACTAAATCAGTATTAATAAATATCTAGTTTTATTTTTATAGGTCATTTTATTTATTGATATTTCAAATGTTATCCCTCTTTCCTGATTCCCCTCTGCAATCCTCCTATCCTACAACCCTCCCCCTGCTTTTATGAAGTTGCTCCTGGACCTACTCACCCACTCCTGCCTCACTGCCCTAGCACTCCCCTACCCTGAGGCATCAAGCCTTCACAGAACCAAGGGCATCCCCTCTCATTGATGCCCAACAAGGCCATCATCTACTACATATGCAGCTGGAGTCATGAGTCCTTCCGTGTGTATTCTTTGGTTGGTAGTTTAATCCATGGGAGCTCTGAGGCTTATATTGTTCTTTCTACATGGTTGCAAACCCCTTTAGCTCCTTCAGTCCTTCCCGTAACTCCTCCATTGGGGTCCCGGTGCTTAGTCCATGGTTAGCTGCGCAATCATTCACATCTGTATTGGTAAGGCTCGAATAGAGCCTCTCAGAAGACATCCATATCAGGCTCCTGTAAGAAAGCACTTCTTGGCATCAGCAATAGTGACCGGGTTTGGTGGCTGCATATGGGATGAATTACCAGGTGGGGCAGTCTTGGGATGGCCTTTCCTTCAGTCTCTGCTCCATTCTTTGTCCCTGTATTTCCTTCTGACAGGAGCAATTCTGGGTAAAAAATTTTGAGAGAGCTGAGTGGCCCCATCCTTCAACTGGGAGCCGTGCCTAACCTTGCTATATGGTCTCTACAGGTTCTCTCTCCCCTTTGTTGGGTATTTCAGCTAATGTCATTACCTGTAAGGTCCTGACCCTCTGTATAAAATCCACGTCTCCTCCCACACCTGAACCTGCCCCTGTTTTTATCCTCTCCCTTTCCTCTCTTCCTCCCAAGTCGCTCCCATCCTCTACCTCCTAGTTTTATAAAAGAGAAGTATAAATGTTTTTCTTACATGTTGACAGAAATAGGTAAAACCTTTTTGTAACTGTCCAAAGATAGAGTCAAATATAAATTCTTAAAATGTGACTGCTTTCTTTTTACTTAAAATATATTTTCTATACAAATAAATATCTAAAATATGTTCCATTTTTCCTTTATCATATAAGAATTTGTTTTAAATGGTAAACAAATTCTGGGCTCTGAAAAATCTAATTCAGAGTGTTCACCATTCATAGATATCATCAGAGCAATTTGTTGAGAGTAAGTTGTTGAGGTCTTGAAATATATGTTTTCCGTTTAGGTGACACAAAGCGATTTCTAGATTTGGATTTGAAAGCTTTAGTGTAGCTGAATGATTAACCATATATTTTTTTCCACTGGGACCTTTGATTGTGAAACACTTTTGGTTGTGAAAAGAGCCTGAAATATAGGGTAATTCTGATGACTAGAAGAAGAAGAGTAACATTCAAGGATGAACAAGGCAAAGGAACAAAATTCAAACACAGTTTAATGGACAAAGTTTTTCAAACTTGAATACATCTTAGAATCAGTTGGAGGAAGTTTGAAAGTCCCATGACTATTACATGTCTTAGTCATGTTATGTCAGAATGATAGAGTGAAGCTTAGGAGTCATAGCATTAGTGATACTCCATAGACAGTACTGAAAATCACAATAACACCTGGGGTAACAAGTTTGTATATAATCTTGCAAAACTGCAAGGATTTAAATAATTCCTTTCAATGAGTGTCAATATGTTGTCACTATAATAAGTGAACAAAGTCTGAATGGGAGAAGCAACATTATTTTTATCCTTGATTATTTTAACAAATTCATTGCAACTTTACCAAAAGTTATATGATATTTGAATAGAATCCAAAAGGCTGAATTAAAAAGGCTTGAAAGTAGCTGGAGAGATAGCTCACAGGTAAAAATAACACTTGCTGTTTTTGCCAAGGACCTGCATTCATTCCTCATCACCCACATATGGCTCACAATATTCCATAGCACAAGGCTCAGGGGATACAATGCCCTTCTCAGCTCTGCAGGCACCAGGCACACACATGGTGCACATACATAGACTTGAAAACATTTTCAGATCTTTTCAAATGTGTTAACATTTTAAAAAATGTTTGTACCACAAAAAATAAGACAAAGTAGCAAACAAGATTATAATTAAGGCATACTTTCCATTCCAAAATTCATAGGTGTTCAATCAAAATTTGCAAAAAAAAAAATAACATTATAAAATGTCTTATCTTAAAATATAAGGAACAATAAAAATAAAAAATTAAATTAATAAATAAACCACTTTGAGTTCTTATTAAAGAATTACATAATAACTGATGTTGTTTAAGAAAATCTTCCGGTATTATTTGAAGACCAGATGTATGCATATATATTCCTAAATCTATAACTTTTGCTCCATGCAGATGGAAGAATACTTGAAATTGCAATTAAATATTGAGAATGTAACTAGGCTTTGTATGTTCAACATTAACACTAAGAATGTGACAGAAAGTGAACATTTACTTTTGGAATCAACATAAAGCTTATGATTAGATTCACATGTTGACATTATAAATAGTTATTCTTAAGATTTATTAGTATTTTTGCAACCTGCTTCTTATTTTTCCAGGTAATTATCCTGCTATTGGAAAAGCTAGTCAATTTCAAACATACTTAAAGGAAAACATATTAATGATGAATCAGCAGCAGGAAAAAAGTATCATATAAAATATTCCAACATTTTTTGCTGAAATTAAAAAAAAATCATAAACCTAAATGTTTCTTCCAATTTGGCTTCATGCTCTACAAAAGCTTTGAATTACTTTTAGTATTATTTCATTCTTTACTTTTAATATTATGAAAAGGTGAGGAATTCCAGATGTTAGAGACATAGGTTAAGCCTTCCACTGACTTCTCTCTCACATTTTATATTCAATATAAAATGGCATAAATAAAAGTACTTAAACACATGAAGATGCATAGTAAATGCACAACTGTGAATCTCAGTATTCCACTTTATATTTATTTAATTTTATTAAATATTTACAAAGTATGTCAACATGTTTAATATATTTTAGAGCATATTGGTAGATCTATTCTTTATTGTATGGAAGAGTAGAGCCAAAGGACTTTACATATTATGTACCTGAGCTGATTTTTTGTGATATCTAACAACGTTATGAAGAACTTTCTCTTATATTTTGTGTATAGTAATATGAAATTAAATAAACATATAGATTTTTAAAGGACCTGCTTATATTGTACATAATACATGCTGTATTTTCTAGTTTTGATGAAACAAGAAAGGGGAAAGGCTAATATATTCAAAATAATGCTGTATGACTTCAGTATGAACTCCTGATAGGTACAGAAATACATATGCTTACACTTACTTTACATATTTATATTTCCTAACACTATCTTTTCAGAAAATCAATAAGCAAAATTATGCTGACATAAAAGAGAACAGCTAATGCAGAATAGTGATTTATAAAAGTTGTTCTTTAACACACAGTTTCTGGGTCAGGGAATATGGAAGACTGGCTTGGAATATTTACAGCATAAAAAGTTAGGCATGTGTTCAAGAATGAGTACTGGCTGAAGAATGACATAAGCCAATGCAATTAAATAGCCATTCCTCAAATAGAATTGTTCAAGCAAGCAATTAATTAAAGACTATATGAGATCACAACATCAAGAATACAACAAATATCTATGTATCAGCAGTGAAATAGGTATGAATTAAAAAAGGAATACAGAAAAAGAGAATTAAGTATAATTCAGTAGAATGGTAATTAATGCATTGAGATGAATAAAGAAAAAGTAAAAATCACTATAATAAATAGTAAATATATAGTAAGTACACAATAATAATTACTGTAGAATGTAGGGCAGTGGGCTGTAAGAAGCAGCTGGGTGTTTGGTTGAGCATGAGTTTCTAACCCCAGAACCTTTATCGGATGGCAGGAGTTCAGCTCTGCTCCCAGGCCCTGGTTCTTTTCACTTAGCTTTAGTCCTCCAACAACCCATCCCACTGAGAGGTTTATGACCATCAGTCACAAGGAACGGTCCCTCAGGCTCTCCCAAATGCAGATGAGGAATCTCCAAGCTCTCAGGTCAAACCAATAGACATTATCTGCTGTCAGACCCTAACCCACCCCAAAACTGTATATAAGGGCTCTATTTAGGGGAAGTAAAGGCAAGCTCTCAAGAATCATCCTGGTGTCCGAGAGTTTTTGTCACAAGAGCTGTAACACTTGGGGAGAGCTCTGCTCTCCCGGAACCTGCTTGGGACACCAAGCTGCCTCCTTGCTTGGGACACCAAGCTGCCTCCTTGCCTGTTAGCCGGCTCCTTATCGGCTCAGCCCGGGCCTGGACTGGTTCAGCATGGAGAGACGGGTGCAGCACCTGGGAGAGATTGGTCAGCAACAACTACTACAGAGACAGTGAGCAGTCAGAGGCAGCATGGGGGGAGCGGGCAGGCAATCTCCCCTCCTGATCGCACTCTGTATCCTTTGGCCTTGACCTCCATTATCAGGCTGGGCCGGAGACCTACAGACAGTGGAGACACAAGATGGAGGCAGCGTGGAGACAGTAGCAAGCCCTCCCTGCTCTCACCCTGTCCCCAGTCAGGAGATTGTTGTGGGACACCCTCCAGAACAAGGGACCAACCGCAGAAAATCTACTAATGGATATAAAACAGATTATATAAATTTGCTTAAGATTTTCAGGGTAATATAGTGTGTCTCTCAATGTTTTTACTAATGACAAAAGAAATGCAGTAATTTTAATGTAGAAAAAACAGCATATACACTTCTAATAAAGTTATAGAGGTTAGCACCAGTACTGATGAGATGGATATTTCAAGATATCAAAAACAACATAAAATGATACACTAAGGAGGACACAGCATTCTCCATGTAATGATTCTGTTAAAAAACATGTAACTCAATTAAGCCATGTGACATCAAGCATCTCAAATGGAGATGAATTCATCATATGACATCAAAATCCCATGATATTGACTTTCCTTTAGAGGTAAGATAGACAGAGAAATTGTTGCAGACTTCATAAGTCTAAGAAATAATACCTAAACCCAATGAAAGATCCTGGGTAGGGTCTTAAAATTTTGAATAATAGTGAAGAAATTTTAAACTAATGTTTTTCATTAAATTCATAGACTTTACGCAGCTACTTTTCAGTTTTATTATGATTTTCATCATAATTTTGTACACAATTTAAAAGAAACATTACCCCTACCAATTTTTACAAGTTTTGGGAGGGGTGGTTATCATATTTATTTATTTATTGAGTACTTTCTTTTATATTTTTATTAGACACTTTATTTACTAACATTTCAGATGTCATCCCCTTTCCCCATTTCCCTCCCTAGAAAGCCCCTATCCCATCCCCCCTCCTTCTTTTTGTTTTTATGCCTTTTTAACTACATGCATGTATTACGGTCAGTTCTAGGTTGAGGAACTAGCAATACAATAGATGCTAATAGTCACGGAACAAGCAAGGCAATAAGCAAAGTGATCACTCCTGTGATCACTGTTTCTAAGGGCTTATCAAGATGACCACAATATCTGAGCCAAATTCCCTCTCCAAGTCCAAAGTCATTTTTATGTCTGAAGCCTACTTTCTTGTTCTAGCCTAAAATTTAGATTCCTGTCTGGAATTACTTCTTTGTTCTAGCCTAATGTCAAATTCCTGCCTGAAGCTTATTTCCTTGTCATTGGCCCATTATCAGATTCTTGCCAAGCAGCCCCAAATGCTCTCCGCTTCTCCTGTTTTTTGTTTCATAACAAGACTGAGCCTGTTTTAGGTTGTTCTGACAAGAATGGATTCCTTACCCATCATGGGTTTGATAATACAACTTTTTTTTTTATATATAAGCATGGAATTAGTTCAAGCCTAAAAGATAAAAAAAATGGTGTAGATTACCATGTAATTTATAAATTTAAAACGACACAAGCTTCACAATCTTATATTTATCAACACGTAATGTATTGCATTAATATTAATGTAATGTTTTAACAACAACAACAACAACAATAATATTGATAATATAGTGACAAGAGATGATGAGCTAGTAGGAAAACTGAGGTGTGTTGTTTCATACCATAAGACACAATAAATTTTCAATAGTCTATGGTTTTGTGCTAGGAGAAAACATTTTAAGATATGGTAGACAGGGTCACCTATTTACTTAAAGAATAATTTACTATGTCCCGAAGTAAAAGGCTGTCAATGTAATATGATTACAGGTTTAAAAACAAATGGTTAAAATATCAGTATTTTCTTATCTTTCTACATAAAAAAGCAGTGACAGAATCTCATTAGGCACATAGAATTATTTGATTCTGATACTTGTATTATCAGAACCTTCAAGACCTGTTTTTCACTAATGTTTTTATAATTTATAAAACTCAATAAAATTGTATGACATTGTTAAATGATTTGCTTTTTATCATCATTGCTTTTGTTCCCCTGAGAGCATGTGAATATATTTTGGTTTTACTTGCATATTTGGACAGTTGGCCTTTGAAAGATATCTGAAAGTAATTTTCAGTTGGTTTACAGGTAAGTTTCTTCATCTTAAATTAATCATTTCTCAGAGTAAAAGGCTTTACACTATTATTTTACATTCCATGGATAGAAGCAGTCCAGCAATAAGCCTGTTGCATTTATAGTTCTGTTTTCATCTATAGAGAACTGAGTGAACACTCAGAGGTGGTGACAAATTAGACTTAGTTTCTTCATACTGATGATAATTGATTTTTTTGAAAGTGCACTACAAGAGCCAGTGAGATATTTTATTCAAAATTCAAATGGATATACCAAGTTCTTATAATATAGTCATACATTATATAAAAAGCTACAAAATATAGATTTCAGGATATTTTATATAATAAAAAGTTCAAATGTCTTTTGTATTTAAAAACAGTCCTCTAAATTAATACAAACATAAATGAATTCTATAGTTAAAAGTTATGAATATGCACATGAATTGTAGAATACAGAAAACTTTTTATTCAAGTTAGTTTGAAATTTAAAAATAATTTAAGAAATAAAATAGTTTAAATATCAACAAGGAAACAAAATTGTTCTGCCATTTAGAATGCAGGAGACCTGTGTAATGTACACAGACTTACTGATAGCATGGCTAGTGTTAGCAACTCTAAGTGCAACATTGATGGTAAGAACATTTTTAAAAAATACTAATTTTCAATAATTTAAAAAATATCCAGATTCTTTGATTCAAGATTTACTCATTTTGCTTCTGAAACCTGTTAGCAAAAATATTCAGGCGGTGGTGGTGCACGCCTTTAATCCCAGCACTTAGGAGGCAGAAGCAGGCAGATTTCTGAGTTCCAGGCCAGCCTGGTCTACAGAGTAAGTCCCAGGACAGCCAGGGCTACACAGAGAAACTCTGTCTCGAAAAACAAAAACAAAACAAAAAAATAGTATTCCATATTTCAATCAAAGTATCATGTTATATCATATTAACTTAATGTTTAAAAAGGATGAAAAATTTAAACTTACTAAAGAGAAGTAAATTCTGTTTTATCTCATAATACCATGTAATTATTGAAATTGCTCTATTGAAGTCTTGTTCTAAGTTTAGCTGTAATCTCATTTATAACAATAAATAAATAGTACCAGTACATCATTGTTCAAGCACTTCCCTATAAAACATTGGAATAAGATTATTGCTGAGTTCCTAAGAGTTAGCAAAATAGCTTTCCTACACATTTCCTTGAAGTTCATTTGTTATGAGTAGTATAGGGAAAATAAAATTTTAGATTAACATTTATTTACCTAAGTAAAAAGTTCATTGTAGCTTCATGGGAATTTGTTTGAATAGGTGTGAGCTGTCCTAACAAAAAAAAAAAAAAAAAAAAAAAAAAAAAAAAAAAAAAAAAAAAAAAAGCCAGACTTTACAATTTAATTGCTCGTTCAAGTCTGAGGTCAGGATATGTATCTGTTTGATTCCCTTTTTCTCCTCTGTGTCTGCTTGTCTCTCACATAGCTGTCCTTAGGCACATCACAGACCATCCTTATGAGGTTCACTAAAATCCTGTTTACATTCTAGGCATCTTGAAGTTTGAAACTTCACTGATATATATTTTATTTTCTCTAAAATTTAATTGCCAAGTCACAATTGTCTTTAAAAATAAAATTAGAGCACTAAAATTAGATCTACATTTTATAGTACTGCCAAGAACATGAAATATTCTTTCAAAACATTCATACAATAAAATGTTTTGTTAATTCTTGATAAGATGAGTACAAAATCATTGTAACATTTTCAATTAAACAATACAGAGTGAAGTACATTATCATTTTTCTGCTTTACTAGCACTGTTGTAAAAAAAGGGCTTTATAAAATTGAAAACTCATTATATTACTTTTTATAATGGTAAGATATTATTTTCTAAATACATTAAATATTTTCTTTTCTTGAACATTTGAGATTATTCGTAGAAATGAGCATGTAACTGATGACCCAAGCTTTACTGTTTTCCATTACTCTTTCTTGACCATTTTTGAAATCAAAACCTTTGGTTTAATATTTTCTAAATACTAATAATTTCTAAAATACACCATCACTAATATTCAGGCAGACAACATTTAAATTGGTAGCTTAATGCAGGTGATGAAGGAAGAATCTATGATGAAATGAAGAATAAGTTTACCATATATTTGCTCTCCATTCTTTCTTTACTAACAATAGTGGTACAATTCCAGTATGTGGTCTAGTTGTCCAGTGGATGGAGACTGATGGAAGCTGTTCTTGCGGGAAGAGGAGCAGAACATTGAATACAAACATATTGGAACAAAAATAAACACATGATCCATTAATCCCACCAAGTATGAGCTGGACTATCCAGAGGAGAAAAGATATGAATAAGTTTTTTGGTATAAAGGGACTATGACAGATGACATATAATAGAAACAGAGGTGTTATGGGTCATAGAGTACTTTCAGTGAGCCATTCTTGCTTAATAAAGTTTGAAATGCGACAATATGCCCCACAAGAAGCACAAACTCTCAAAATCCCCAGTATAATGTATGAGGAATCTTTTTAAAAATGGTTGATCAGAGTAGTCCAAGTGACTCCAAAAATCATAGGCACCATAGATGTAGTTGTGGGCTGCCTCTCAGTTTATAAAAAGCACCTATTGCAAAGGAAATTGCACACTTAGTACACAAGACTGAGATAATTTAATGTGGATCTAACCTGCACATTTTTTCTCTGGAATCTAACATCTATGGCATCATGAAATACTATGCAAGTTACCAAGGGTAAGCAATGTATAGTTCCTATCTAGCTGAAATATGAGCCACAATAGTAACCAGCATGATATGATATCTGGAAAGGTGAAGTAAGTGGTTCTTAAATGTTGATTTTAATCAACAACTGTCTAGTTGATATTGAGGCCCACTCAACATGAGGAAAATAATGCTCAAACTGGTAAGTTTGACGGCTCCCTGAGACTAATGAGGGAACAGGCCTAAAAACAGAGATCTAGTCTTGCTACTTTGTTAGACTAGAATAACTGGTTACTATATTCTAAATCATGTCACTATATCTGGAGACAAGTGTACCTATCACTTCTCATCAAAGAAGTCTCTCTTTCCAGCAAATGGAGCCTATCACAATAAATTAAATGTACACACAATGAATAGTTCCATTTATTATAGGGTTCCCAGACCCAATGGATAAATGTATATACTTAAATTACAATGCCTGTACACAGTACATCATGGAAGATTAGATTGAAAGACTGTAACAGCCAGATTACCAGGAAGACTGCTGTGAAACAGTCTTTCCTGGAAATGTTTACATAAACAAGACCATAACAATGGTAATATCTATAGGCATGCTAATGCAGGAGTTGGGTAATTGCATGGAGTTTCACCCATAGATAAAGAACTCCAAGCAACTAATGGCTTCTGGGAGCAGACAGAATTAGCTTTTCTCAGAATGTGTCTTCTTATTGGCTGTCCAATACAAATATACAGACCATATATATTATATATATGGGATACAGATATAGATATCCAATATATATAGATGTGACATATACAAGTATGTGTGCATGTTTGCATATATGTGTATACATACACATAAATGAAATAAATCAACAATTTGTTCTTATAGATTGTGATTTATTTAAAAGAATTTATCATTTTGATGATTGGGAAGACATCACAGAGGATAAAAAGATGGTGTATGTGAGTGGCTAGAGGGATAAAAAGAAGGGGTGAAAGTTACATAGTTCTATTTTGATTAAAATGAAAAAGACATAAAAAAACCCTAATATGTATTTAAACATTGCCTTGGGTGTGAATGTTGGGAAATATTGAAGAACAATACAGGACTGTGTGAGTAGAGGTCACAAATTCTGCTTTCTTCTCACAATGTTTGCCTCTGCTTCTTGCCCCATGTAAATTGACACACAATATAGTCAGGATTCATAGCAAGCCAGAAGTAGTAGCAGTTATATATAGGTAGGACAAATGTCTAATTGGCTGAAAACCCATCAGAAAGGTAACAATTGACTTATATTTTATCCTGAAAGCCTGTAGGTGGTTGGATGTCTTTTACCTTGGTGCTACTTTCTGGAATTCTCAAGAGCAAATTCCTGACTACACTATTTGGTTCAAAACTAACAGATAAACCAGTACAATTTTATTATCTGACATTTTTTTGTTGTTGTTTTGCCCTTAGCTGAATTCTACCCTGTCAGAATTCTACAAAGTGGAATAGCTAGGTTTCACCCAGTGTGCAGTTCCTTCACTAGGTAAAATAGACTTTCACTCATACAAAGTAAAAGCACAGTACAATCTATTACACATAAAAGATCACCCACTACAAAAGTAACATAGAATAATGCACACCAAAGACAAGATGGACTCAGAAATTCTATGATTACACAAAGCTGCATTTAACCATAATAATGTGTAATCACAATGTGTTACCTATAGATGACATACTTATTTTTTTAATGAATTGATGGACAGGCAAATACTACAGGAAAAATATGGGTAATAAATGAAGAGTCTGAGAGAAATATGAGTGTTCTATAAGGTTTTAGGAGTAGAATATTCAATTTCATTCCCCAAACCAAGTATTAAACACTCTAGAATCTAAAAGTAGCATGTTATCTGATACTGTGGTGTATTGACTCACTTTTATAAATATAAGTAAAACCATACTGTTTGTATATAAACCAATATGGCAAAGTACATAGCAAATAGATTCAAGGTCTGAGTGAAATAAAACTATGAAGAAAAATTAGGAGAGGCCCATCAAAGTATACTGTCAAACCAAAGCGTAAGTTTTTACACATGTATTAACTACATAATATGAAGACTTTAATACATTAAACAGCAAACCTTTTTAAATGGAAATGTCCTCCAATCATCAAATCAATTTACAATGTCCAAAATTCACTTCCTGCCTCTCTCTCTCTCTCTCTCTCTCTCTCTCTCTCTGTCTCTCTCTCTCTCTCTCATCTCTCTCTCTCTCTCTCTCTCTCTCTCTCTCTCTGTATATATATATATATATATATATATATATATATATATGGAACAACATGATACTAAAACAACAAAACATAAAATATAGCATAAAATATAGAATAGTTAAAATAATAAAATATAAATAATAAGCATACATACAGGACAATTAATATGTAAATTAATATGTAAAATATATAAAATAGATCATTAATATGTAAAAAGAAGTAAATTGGCATATATCAATATATATGGAGATCCTAATATAATATAAATGGAGATCCTAAGCACTTAGGTTGATGGATAATGTGAAATGTTGCAAGAACATGGAGATACAAAAAGCTGCATCTACTGTACCAAGTTTGTAAGTCTGTAACCATCACAGAAGGCACTTTGGGGAAATTTCATCATATAGTGTGTGCATAATTTAGTACTTGAAATCATATAAGAGTCACAGATACATTATTAAATAATTATGTAAATGACTATGGGCACAAATTCCCTATCAGGTTTGTTATGATGGGAACTGTCTGGATCATTTAGGTCTATATCACAACAGTGATGATTGCTGCCAGGCATGATGGTACTACCTGCGGCCCCAACACTGGCTGAGGGGATGAGGAAGGAGGACACCTAAGGCCAACAGGATAGCCAGGTTAGAAAATGAGTTTCAGAGAAGATTGTGCTGCAGAGTAAAAATGTGTTGAGGAAGACAAACAGAGAGAAAGAGAGAAGGGGAGGATAAGTCATATATAAATCTACACAAATTTATATAAAATAGAGATTTATAATAGGAAATGCCCATGATGATCAACTATTATTGTCATCATTATTTTCAGAAAGTAGGCAACAAAACCAAAAGACACAAGAAAAGAGTTCAGAATGAAAGGTCACGTTGGCCCAGAAAGAAGTCATTTCTAGAGTGGAGAACAGAATAAGGTTAGTAATTCATAAAGCAAGAAATCTTACAAGTCAACTGACTGTTGATTAAAACATATAGAGGTTAGAATAAATAAACAAAAACAATGCAAGTCAAAATTATATGAAAGAACATAAATATTAACTAAATGTTCACAAAATGTTTGAATATCAATACAAATGCATTCTGCATTTCAATGTATCTTACATGCCATAAACGCAGGTAACACAACAGCCCTTGTATGACCAGAAAGAATTACACCACACTCATTCTTCCAAATAGCTTTTCACCACGATCTAACTATGATCACTAAATATTATACTTATTTTTTTCTTTCAAAATTTTTTTCATGATTTAAAAAAAACCCTTAACTATTTTTTCTACTTATAGAAAATTTTATATGAATATATTGTACAAGGAAGAGAAGGAAAATTAATGTTATTAGAGTTGTTACTTAATCTTTTTATAGAAATTTGATTTGAGAGATTTTTCAGTGAACAGATTAATTTTACAAAAGTCTGTGACTTTTTAAAATATTTTTAATCCATCCATCTATCTATCAGCAAGTATAACATTGCAATTAATTCCAAGGCCATTCTAATTTACAGAGTCAGATTCTATATCTTGTATCCCAATTCTAAAATCTAATATACCAATTTATATTAATGAAGAGTCGTGGAACTAAATTCTATCCCTATGCTGGTTAACTACAAGGCTTTGACATTTTCTTCTCTGTGTTCAGCTGCATCCCAAAATGGATTCCAAAAAGACAAATTAGTCTATTCCCATTGTCATTAGAATTTACTTTCTTTCTTCTTATTTTGGATATTCTTCTTATCTCCTGTCTTCTCTATATGAAAAGATGCAAATAGGGAAAAGTGAAATACAGATTTTGAGCAAGTTTTGTAGACAGCATTTGCTTCTAGGTTTAACAATAAACCAATTATACTCTTCTCTTACTTCATTACATTCAGTCAAAAAAGATCTGGAGGTTTTAACTCAGAGAATTTGTAAAAGCTGAAATCAATGATTTCTTTTGTTGTTGTTGTTTTGTTTGTTTTATGAGAGCACACAGATAATGTGAGCAGAGCAGTCTAACTTTCTTTCTCAGAGACCTCGGCAAGGAACTGACCAGTACACAGCAAATACCTTTTCATTAATAAAATTCAGAGGAAAATTAAATGTACTTTTGATACTCAGCCTCTGATGATGCCTAGCATCATCCATCCTAAAGCTACCTAGTCCCACATACAATCCACTTTTCTCAACTAAATTAATCAGATCATTTAAAACAATTACTTAATGACAGAAAAATACAGACTTGTGTAATGATTCTCATATTTTACCTCATTCCATTTTTGAGGAAATATACTATGTACTAATTCATAATTCAACAAAGGTAAAGTATTTTGGCACAGTGTTAGGCAAAAGGTATGAATTCTAGTCACTGTTAAGGTAGAGTTAATATCAAAATATGCTAACCAACATAATTTTAAAAGTATTTTATAGAAATTTCAGATGATATTCACATAAAAAAATAAGCCTATCGTGACAAGTTTTTTTTTTTGTAATTTATAATTTGTTTATTTTTCACAAATTGATGAACATTTGAGCTTTTTTTTTCCCCCTATGGGATATTTTCTTATTTATATTTCAAATGTTAATGCTTTTCAGGTTTCCCCTGCAAAAAGCCCCTATCTCACCCCTCTCCCTGATTCTATGAGGATGTTCCCCCTCCCATCCACCTACTCCCACATACCAACCCTGGCATTCCCCTCCACTGGGGCATTGAACCTTCACAGGACCAACGACCTCTCCTCTCATTGATGCCTGACAAGGCCATTCCCTGCTACATATCCTGGAGCCATGGGTCCTTCCATGTGAACTCCTTGGTTGGTGGTTTAGTTTCTGGGAGCTCTAGGGGTTCTCGTTGGTTGATATTGTTGTAATTCCTATGGGATTGTAAACCCCTTGGGCTCCTTCAGTTCTTTCTCTAACTCCTCCATTGAGGACCCCATGCTCAGTCCAATGGTTGACTTCGAGCATCTGCCTCTGTGCTTGTCAGGCTCTGGCAGAGCCTCTCAGGAGACAGCTATATCAAGCTCCTGTCAGCCAGCACTTCTGAATAAAGTGATGCTTGAACTGACTGACCTTGGAAGTATCAATGGAGCCAGGCCATCTATGTCCCTTCCTCCTCACAGAAGTACCTACACTCTTCAAAATTCACTAGGAGCCATGTTCATTCAGTCTACTTTTAAACTATGGTCACCACAGGGCCTTTCCATAGGCTTCTCTCATTGTCTGTGCACATTTTTTATATCTTCCATGCTGAATTTAGTCTGTTTATACTTGTTGGATATATGAGCTATATATTGTCTTTTCTTTTCAGTTTCAATTGGGCAGTATTTTCTTTTTAATTAAGAAAGTAACTTTACATTCAGATTACAGGTTCTCTTTTCTCCTAATTTTCCCCAACTACATCCCCCCCATCCACTTCTTTTCTCTTTCTGTTCAGAAAAGAGGAAGTTTCCCATGAATATCAACTAGCTCTTACATATCAAGATGCAGTATGCATAGGTGCATCTTCTCCTATTGAAGCTACGTGAGGCATCCCATCAGGGATGATGTGTCTCAAAGGCCATCTCCAACAGAGTCAGAGACAGCCCTTTCTCTTGCTAGTAAGAGTCCCAAATGAAGAACAAGTTACCCACCTATAACCTATATGCAGAGGGTCTAGGTTAGTCCCTTAAATGCTCCGTGTTTTGGTGATTCGGTTTCTCTGAGCTCCTGTGGGTCCAGGTTAGTTGATACTGTGGGATTTCTTGTGGTGTCCTTGACAGCTCTGGCTCTTTCAGAACTTCTGTCCCCTCTTCTACAGGATTTCTCAACCTTTACCTAATGTTAGGCTGTGAATCTCTGTGACTGGTTCCATCAGTTGCTGGGTAAAGCCTTTGTGAGGATGATTATGCTAGGCTCCTGTGGCAGCACATCTTGTAAGCAGGACAAATTGTAGGTTTAAAGTTTTGGCTTTTCTTTTCAAATGATATTTTTGTCTTTCTATTATGATTGATTATCTCTTAGGTGTGTGTGTGTGTGTGTGTGTGTGTGTGTGTGTGTGTGTGTGTGTG
>JANHMN010000004.1:106833094-106844600 GCA_030674055.1 Rhabdomys pumilio | reverse complement strand
TGTGTGTGTGTGTGTGTGTGTGTGTGTGTGTGTGTGTGTGTGTGTGTTCCATTCAAGAAATCATGAAACATACCTTTGACTCATCTGCCTACATGATATTCTACTTTTTAATAATCTACAGTTGCTCATGTTTGGAATAAATCTCTATCTTTCACATAAATACTTCCTCATGCCCAGGGCAAACTACAAGGCGAAATTTTCACCTAAATGTTTGTATTCATGGAATATCCTATAAAGCAAGAAATAGTATTTTCCATATGAAGGTCTTTCACATAGGCACAAGCTATAAGTAACATTTTCTACTTAAGTAAAGACATCTCTTGTGTTTCAGTTATTCTGTTAAAATTAAACATGATGCTAATGATACCTAAAGCAATCTACTTGGGATTTTCCTCAATGTGTTTTGTCTGTTTCCCTTATCAAATGCCATATTGTTCAGTAGCCTCATGGCAATCAACAGATTTGAAACACACAGCATTGATTGTATTCACGGACAAGCTTAAATTATTTGTTCACCAAAAAAGTTGAACAAATGCTTAGGAAAAAAAAGATATTTGATGTTTTAAATTATTCATATTTTGTTTCCCATTTATGAATCCATCCTGTTTTGTCTGCCTTGGAACACTGCATTGTTCCTGTCTGGAACTTGCTGTAGACAATCAAGCCTTGGCACTGGATAGATGGAAGAAATGGCCTTCATCCAGAATCATCTATCAGGTCCCAGTAGCAATCTGCGTGTCAGAGACTGTGAAGGAGCCCTTTGAATGAAGTCATTGCTTTTAAGAGTTTCACTTTGTAAATGCAAGTACTGCCGACAAGGACAGAACTAAAGTACAAAATATTCCTTTGTAAATGTACTGGGATTTAATATGAGACAAAAAGGCATGCATGTGTTCATGGATGTGTGTGTGTTTGTGTGTGTGTGTGTGTGTGTGTGTATACATACATAAAATAACTGCTGGATAACATTGGCCATTTTCATTGCATACAAGATGAGTTGATTTAAATAATAGTTACTACTTAATAAAGCATTAATTATATAAACAATAGGAATAGGTAGTTAACTTTTAATTTTAATTCCTAAATTTCTAGTCTCCGTAAATATCATGTTTTAACCAGAAACCTTCTCTTTAAACTATTTGCCTTCTCACCGCACTAACAGTATTTGTGATAACTACTTCCTTGTTTGTTTTCCCCCACAGAGCTAAGCAAACCTTAACTATCAGCATTTAAAATAAAAATTTTGCTCTACAAATTCAAAGCACAAAGCAATCTAAATCTCTCTTTTTAAAGGAATCAAATAAATTATGACATTTCCATATAATTCAATTCAACCAAACCTATCTTTGAGATAGATATGAAAAATTTTTGAAAATAAAATCTGATTTTCAACAGTGAATATAGATTTGGCTATATAACACAAACTGTCAGTGCCTGAGGGGCTGGACTGTGAGAAATAATTTTGTCTCTTTGTTTTGTCTTTTAATGTTTCAAAAATTATAAAGTAAAATTCATATAAATTATATATATGTTAGTATTTCTGAGGAAAATTTGTATTAAGCAGGGCTATAAGTAGGTATTCATATCCATAATTTAAGGAAATTCTCTGATTAATAGCCTTTAGGTCTTCAAGACTGTACCAGAAATTTATTTGCTGTGTCAGATAATTATAAAATTTATTTTAATAAAAACTTATTTTCTTTTTTAAAAAATATTTTTAAATTACATGTAAATGGGAAAGGGATGCCAGTGTTAGATACACATGAATGTAATGAAAGTGCCTTATGGAGGCCAGAAAAGGGCACCGGATCTTCTGGTGTGGGAGTTATAGTCAGTTTTAAGCTGCTTCCCTTGGATGAGTGTCAGGAATGAAACTCTGTATTCTCTACAAGAGCCACAGGTTTTCTTAGTTATTGAGACATACCTCCTGCCCCTATTCAGAAAACTTCAAACAATCTCTATGTGATCAAGATCAATCTCTGTGTTTCTTCATGTAGTGTCAAGAAAAGCTACAAGGGGAAAGTGATAGACTTACACATGACCTGTCCAAAGGCCCAGAGCCATGCACTTACTCCATTAGCTCTTGAGAACATGGTGTGGAGATTGTAGATGGACGCCACGAGGAATTAATGTCATTGTTTGTGAGATTCAATCAGGAGAAGAGTTCAGTGAAAAGAAAAATGGCAGGTTTCTTGAGACAATATAAACCAGGTTAGAAGCATGCATTCTGTACATAGTATGACTACTGACTTCTGTCAAGTGAAAAAATGTTATTCATGACTGACAAAAGCAAAACTTTTTGAAATATGTGTAACATTAAATGTTAACTTTATATCTTCTAAAAATATGTGACTTATAGAAGTAATTAATATATGACCTATAGCTATTTGAGACTGAGTAATGAATAATTGCTGAGCCAAGTGTATGGTGGTTAATGTTCAGATATATCCAATAGCTTATAGTTTAATTTTATTTTGAATTTTTCTTATGATCATTGTGCATATGTATACAATACATTTAATCGCAATCCAGCTTCTATGAAATCCCATACATCTCTTTGGCAACTTCATTTTTAAAACTTTCTTCATTTTTCTATTTATTTATTCATTTTTTATTTCAAATTTCTATTAATATTTTCTATTATAAGCACTTAAGTCCACTTAGAATTGCTCATGCATATATTAGTGTACAATCATCCACCAGTATGTATGAGAAAGCTACTTGGAATCATGTCCTGAAAAACAAATTGCACTTCTTCCCTAGTGAACCTTATGAAACTTCCTTAATCTTTGCTGAAATGTTGGTTGGCTTGATCTTGCATAGGTCATGAGCAACAAGCAGCCACAGCTGCTGTAGATTCTTCAGATCAATGTCATATTTCAATGACACTATTTCCCCTAAGTCCTCTCAGACATCTATACAGGCTATTTTCACCTTGTTTCTTGAGTTATATGAGCATGAGATGATATAAATCTATCATTAGTGGCGAAGCATTGAACAATGATTTTTATTCTCTGCACTTGGAATAATTTTGAGTCTTATGGTTATCAATCACCTACTCCAATGAGGAAGTTATCTGCTGAGGTGATGAAATCCACGGTAAACTATGGATTTAAAAAAAAAAAAACTTGATGCAATGTTTATTTAGAAAAATAATAGCATAAAATCCTTTCATTGTGCCTATGATTTATCCTCAAATAGTTTTTGGACAAGTACATAGTACCAGGCATGAGTTCATTCCTGTAAAGCAGAACTTAAGTCTAATCAGAAATCTGTTAGTTATCCCCATGATGCTCCTGCCACAACTGTATCCATTAGTATATCTTGCTAAGTCAGTCATTATTATAGGTTTCAGCATCCAAAATGAGTAAAGCTGTTGATAACTTTTCTTCTTCAGCAGTCTTCATGATACCTTCTGGCTCTATGAATAGAAGAAAGCTTTTATGCCAATAATAGCATGATTTAGCCATATGTGTGACCAAAATGTATGGTGTGTTTATCAGTATATCGTTATCTACATAAGTTTTAAAGATATTGTTATGCTGTAAGGTGATCTCTTTTATGAATGGGATTGATGTCATTATAAAAGAAGCACTGAAATGTGTTTAGCCACTTTCTCTTTCCAACCTTCCCAGGCTCAGAGACACCATTCCCTCCTACTGAGCAATATCATCTTGGATACAAAAGTCTTCAGCAAGGAATAAGATCTATTTCCTTGATTTTGTCCTTTCCTGTGTTGGAATGGTAAAAAACAAAAAAATTCAGTGTCTTTGATTGGTACAATTTTGAGATTCAATTGTATTATTACAAAGCACAAATGTACTAAGATAACCAAAGTCAAGCTGAAAATGTCAGTCTTCTGCTGAACGTGTACATGCTTATAAGCTCTTTTTCTTACACATGTGAGATGTAGAATTGTAGGGGAAGAAGACAGTGACTACAAAAATTAAAAACCAAAGCCAAAAACAAACCAACCAATCCAATTTCAGAAAGAAGTTTGTATTTAATAGCACTTTATATTTATATAATGGCTACAAAACATCTGACCATTTTCAAGCTATCAGCTCATATATGTGGAGATAAAAGGTCCACATTAACATAGAAACATTCTCCCTTAACAAATATGTAAAATAAATTTTGCTATAAATCGGTTTCTATTTGGTTTCCTAATACATTCATCCCACTAAAGGATTTCTTTTTCCTGTCTCAGACTAAGATTCTGGGTGGCTTATGCATACCATACCATTCATGATTGGGCCTCTTAGGCAGCAAAAACTATTCTGTTCTTTTCTTTTAAAATTAAAATAGAGCTACATCACTTCATCCCTCTTTCTCTTCCTCCTCCTCCTCCTCCTCCTCATTTTCTTTCACCACCACCCTTCCACTCTTTCATAACCTCATTTTCTCTCAAATTCAAGGTGTCAATATGTAAATTTATTAATATACATATATAAAAATATATAAACACAGTCTACTGAGTCTGTTTAGTGTTATTTATGTTTTCAGTGTTGACCACTTGGCATTGAATAACCAATAAAAGAGTTCATCCTTGAGTAAGATTTATTATCCCTCCCCCAGTAGTCATTAATTGCAAGTAGCTCTCATTTATGTTTGGAATAATCTGACATTTCTGTCATCTTCTTTGGGATGTCAATAGGTACCTTCATTGTCATTGTCTTGCTTAGGCATTCATATTGTTGAGCTTTCATGGGTGTGGCCTCATGGTGAAACCTGAAACATTGAAACTGAGGCAATATTTAGGTTTAGAAAAAGACTCTGAATAAGACTTTGTTTGCCCAGAAATTAACTCCAAAAATTGACAAGTTGAGACTCAGAGAACTAAAAAGCTTCTGTAAAGCTAAAACAGTAATCATTCAAGTGAAAAAGAAGTCCATTAGAGTGAGAGAGAATTCATACTAAATGGACAGCTTATAGCAATAATACCCAAAATGCACAAATAAATTTAAAAACAAAGTGTCAATAAAAACTAACAACACATTCAAAGAAGGATCTTTACTTCTTCACAAAGTCAACTGAAGAAATAAAAATAAATAAAAACTACTGCAAAAAGTGTTCATCATCCTTAGCAATTAAGAAAATACAATTAAAAAAAACTTTGAAATTTCATCTTATCTAATTAGAATGACAAAGACCATGTAAACTGACAACAAATGCTGGTGACATTGTAGGGAGTGAACTCTTACTCGGTGTTTGTGGAATTAAAAGTTAGCATAACCACTGTGAAAATCAGTGTGGAGAATCTTCAAAACGATAAATGTTAATTTCTCATATGACCCCAATAGACTACCCTCAGGATCTGCTCATGGGACTTGACACCATACTTTACAAATATTTGCTCAGACGTGTTCATTGCTGTTCTATTTATAATACCTAAGGATTGAAAACAATGTAAATGCCCTTCAAGTAATGACTTCATAAAGAAAATGTAGAATATATATATATGTAATATGTAGAATGTATATATATATACACTGTATTACTATTCAGCTCTAAAGGTACAGGGAATCACAAAATATGTAGGTAAATGAATGGAACTAGAAAAAATATTGAATGAAGTATTATAGAACAGATAGACTAATACTATATGTTATATCTCATCCACCGTTCATAACTCCAAATACTGAAGTATGAGTTTAGATCATGGAGTAGCCATGGAAAACAGGAAAGTATAAAGCGATCATAGTGGGAAGAGGAAGAGATAGAAAAAAGTAAAATATAAACAACATAAATGGAGCAACTGATATTTGGAGAGGACTATTATTTGTAAAGAGAAGAGAGAAAAGGAATATGGGTAAGAAAGTTGGGAGGGGAAGGATAAATGCCACAAAGGATATTTGAAAATGCCATAAGAAACCACATTATTTTTAGATTGACATAAACTACATAGTACATTGTATTGAAGTATATATTTATTCATATTTATACTGGTTAAGTGAGGTTGTACCACTTGGGGCTGACCTAAAGAGACGTAGATTATCTAACAAAAATCCATGTAATTTCTTTCCAGTTTTGGTTAGGGTAATTCAAGATATACCAAAAGCAATATTGGTGATTGTGTTGGTTGCTTCCCAGACATTGAAGGTAAGTCCCTATTGCTTAGGACATTGTTCACGTCAGACACAGGACCAAGAGGATCTGAATTGGATTTAACCTGTATACTTTCTTTGAGATTGGAAACTACTAGCATGAGAAGTACTACAGAAGCCACCATGAGAGGGAAGCAATCAGTGGTATATTCCAGAGATGCTTATGGGCTATAACAAAAAAATGCCTTGAGATACAGTAATGACACTTGTGACTTGTTACTAACCAAACTAATTTCTAATTGGAAATCATGTCTGGTACTAAAAAGCACCCAATTAACAGTGGCCAACAAAGCTATTAGCTTAGAAGGGACCCTACTATAGCCATTGTTATAAAATGAATATAATTTCTAAATTATTATAAATGCCTTTATATGCAGGTAAAAGTAGCTATCACTCATTATTCGATTAGTTTTTGTCAACCTTACAAGAGGTAGAGTTATATGTGAAGAGGCACTTTAATTGAGAAAAATCTCTCTGTCATGTTGGCCTGTAAGCAAGTGCATATGGCATTTGCTTGATTAATGCTTTAAGTAAGAAGTCCAAGATCACTGGCAGAAGTGCCATACCTGGGAGCATGCCAGCAAACAGCCTTTCTCTGTGGATTCTACTTTAGTTCTTGTCTTGACTTCCCTTGATGTTACCTGGAAATGTCAGCCAAATACCTCAAATCCTCTCCAAGTTGCTTTTAAAGATCCTGGTGTCTTCTTTATCATAGAAGTAGAAAGTAAATTGAAACATTCCTTACCAATGAAGAATCTTATTAGAGAAAACAGAAAACATTACAAAAAGTTATACCTTGGAAAATTGCAAAGAACAGCTGGATTTGAGGAGTCTAAGTCTAATTTATACATTTTCAACACATTTTCTACACTTAAGAATCAAAGAAAATGGGGAAATGAGAGACAGAAATTTTGTAAGAAGGAGAGGACCTGACTGTTGTAAAATTATCTTCTGGATATGACAGGAAAGCCTCAATCATGAATCTGAATAGATCACTAAGCAGAGGTGACTAGAGTAACAGAATTCCAGGAAGCTTTGCCCTTTGAGCTATGCTCAGAACTCACCCATAGTTTATACCTTCACCAAGCTTTTCTTATTGATTTCAATCTAGAAATCTCAGAGTACACAGGGGTTCCTGGATATACTCACACTGCTCCCAAGACATTCAGTTCAGACATCTCTCAAGTCATTCTTCACCAAGTACTGTACTTAGAAAGCAGACAGATCCATCTCTATTGAAACCTTGGGGGAGTGTGACTCCAGTGGGGAGAGAGTTCTGTCTCTTTTTAGGTTAACTCTGTGGACTGTGATTCTCCTCATATTTTAGATGAGCTGAGTCACCTATTGTCAGAGACTTTTCCTTTATCCTGAGCTTAAGCTTTCTGACAGTGTGGTAAGGATGCTTCTCAGGAGCTTTGGTTATTTCCTCAGTGCACCTACCTAATGTGGAAAGGAGTACAAACTTCCAGTTCAAAGAGATAAGAAAAAGATGTAGAATTAATGAAAAGGCTACTTTAGCAAAATAATTTTTTCACAGTTAAAAGCCCAAATTAATATAGACACCTTTTTCTGGTGAGTTACTATTCACAATAAAGAACCAAAGAGAAAAAAGAAAGGAAGGAAAGATGTAAGGGAGGCATGGAGGAAGGGATCAAGGGAAGAAGAGAGATGGAGGGAGATGAAGAAATGGAGTGATGGAGTAAGGCAGGCAGAAAGTAAGAGAGAAAGAGAGAGACACACAGAGAGAATGAATGAATAAATGAATCAGAGAAAAAGGAAGGACACAGTAAGTTCTATCCATAGCTTAGGAGCTTTGGCAGTTGAAGGTTGCATGCAGGTAAAATCAGTTTTCTTTCAGGAAGAAGAGGCCTCTTAGATTGCTCTTGCTTCAGTGGGTGGCCCTACAGTCATGCATATATGGGCAGCACTGATTTCACTCAGTGAACTATGAAAAGAGGGTGTGGAGTTAGAGGGAACTATAAAGAAGTTGGAGAGAGAGTGAAGGGTTCATTTGATCAAAGTACATTGTATACATGTGTGAAATTCTCAATGACCAAATAATATAAATATACATTTTCAGTTGAATCAATTTCATAAGAAAAATGTCAAATAATCAGAGAAGAGGTGGCTTGTTGAAGGATGGAATAACAAGCTTTAGAGTGAATACTCTTTGTGTAACATTAGGTAGTGAGACTAGGGATTCACAGTGTATGTTTAGAAGGCATTGGACTCATGCTGGGTACACTCCAGAAAGGCCACAGCAGGAAAGGAAGACTTCACACCATTCCCTCTCACAACACCCATCTCTCCTTCTGTGTCTACAATGCTGGTGGGCAAGCTTTCTGTTGCTAGAAGCATCTTCATCAACTTATGCTCAATATAGCTATTCATGAGCTATTTCAGCACGTATCTGCAACAGAAGGACATGTCAGAACTTTTCACACAGCAGATTCCGATGAGCCACAATCAGCAGGAAGCCAGGATAACCATTTTGAAAACTGCCATAGCAGCAGATAATAATTCTGTCATAATAATAGCTACAAGCTCCCTACAAATGCACAATTATTATGGTTGGGGGAAATTCTGGTATGTAAATTGTGCCTTATTTATATTTATCCCTTAAGAGAGCAAAAGGTTGGCTTCTGTGGCAAAAATTAGTGTTCTTCCTTCAAATACATAGTCCTCTAGCTATGTAGTAATAAGACAAAAACTGAATTTTAAAATTGATGTGCACTCAGTTTTCCATTTCATTTGCAAGAAGGCAAGGACATTTGATTAAGTCTTAAAACAGGTTACTGTAAATGACATGAACAGCTTCTAATCAGTCCATAAATAAAAGGCACACTTATGTTTTATAACTTATTCATCTTTACAATGTGATGTGGTGTGTGTGTGCGTGTGTGTGTGTGTGTGTGTGTGTGTGTGTTACATTGAAAACTTAGTATCTGGATCTGATGTAGCTATCTTGAACCATGAAATCAAACTAGATTTTCAGGCTGCAAGTCTAGTAAAGGAAAGGAGACCACATAATTGATTGATTCTGTTACAATTTTCAGGCCAATCACATGTGGATTGCCTATCAAAATTTTTATGTGTACAATAAGCTTCTACTTAATTTACACCACCCTAATTTGTTTTTAAACATTCACAGTCAAATATAATGCTAAAAATTAAAATAATGTATGTGCATTTTTATAAATATTTAGAATCAAGACTGAAGAAAGCAGACAACTCAGTGCCTTCAAAGCTTGAAGATGCAGATGTGGCCATTAGGATCTCTGCATGCATTGTGCTGAGTTTGGTCTACAGGATCTGTACAGTGTAAAAAGAGAACTTTTTTCTGTACATTATTATCTGAGTTCCATGTTTGTATTATAGCAAGGTTGGATCCCACATTAAAGAAATAAATGTTACAACAATATTTAAACAGAATTCATGCTTCTTCAAGGCTTTATGTCAGTCATATTTCTAGAAACAATGAATAAAATGAAATATGTTTGGAAATAAAAGCGATTTACATTAAGAAAAATGTATTTAATGTATTTAGAGCAGGGAATACATCTCAGTGGTCGAGTCCTTGCCTATCATGTTGAGAACCTAGGTCTGAACACAACCACTGCAAAAAACAAACATATAAAAAAGTAAACAAAAATAAAAACAATCCAGAAAAGGTGAACATTGTCTAATTTAGTAGGCATTTGTCTTTTTAAATAATATCCTCGTGAAATAATGTTTGAAATTCAAATCATATAACTTCAAGAAAAGACTGGTTCTCAATTCAATTGGTTCTCAAAGTGACTTCAGAAAAAATAATTATGTTCTTTAACATTAGTCCAGCTAGATTGCATGCACTCAGGGAATTCCTGCTTTGAAAAGAAAAACAAGTATTTTTCTAATAGCAAAGCGTATTTTTAAAGCTTAGAGCTAACAGTTTGAGTTTCCTCTTGAGTTTGGACAGCTTCGACTTTACACATAAAAAACTGCTCATGCATGTAAAACGTTAACTTCAGTTTTCCTTCTCTTTGCAATGTGTGAAAACTCAAACTGGCAAGAGGAGAGTCTGTGGCTATGCAAGCAAACCAGCTGCCCAATGCTCTTACTTCTTTTCTGGGCCGAATAAATATTTTATATGTCTTAGTAATTATAAAATAAAAGCAAAACCTTTGTTCTCCAATTGAACTGTGTTTGCCGTTATCCAGGCTGTTGTGAAATTGAAATAAGCTGGAATAAAATTCTGAACTCAAATAGGATACAGTTTTCACTAATGTCAACATAGACATTCCTATGACAGGATTTATGGCCACACATCGGCTTGAGCATGTTTATTTATTTAGTTTCTGGTAATATAAAGGCTTTTTGAACATTTCATTATTTTGCATGAGTAGCTGTTTATCAATTAAAAGAGAAAAGCCAAGTTGTAAATCACATTTTGGAAAGATTAAAGTAAGTGGATTTGAATACACAGGATGCTGTTAAGGACAAAATAATATCGCTAGTGTTTGGGGGTTTCAGAATTATGGGTTCATAATTTTTTCCTTCTGCTTTCCATGCTTATTTAAAGACTGGCATTTATTCAAAGATCTCTCTCTTTCATATCTCTCTTTCTCTCTCTCTCTCTCTCTCTCTCTCTCTCTCTCTCTCTCTCTCTCTGTGTGTGTGTGTGTGTGTGTGTGTGTCTGTGTGTCTATGTGTGTATGTGTGTCTGTGTGTGTGTGTGTGTGTGTGTGTGTTTGGACATGCTCACACTCATATTCTATACATGTCTGTAAATGCTGCACATAAAGGTTTCAGAGAAAAGGGAGAAAGGGAGGAAAAGAGGGAGAGAGGGAGGAAAGGAGGGAGCAAGAGGAAGGAAGAAAAGAGAGAGGGAGAGAGGGAGGAAAGGAGGGAGCAAGAGGAAGGAAGAAAAGAGAGAGAGAGAGACCTTGTAATGGTAGAAGAGCACCTCATTCTGATTCTTTCCAAAACTTAGTACAAGTGTATTTGTGTCTCTAATCAAACCTACATGATTCTCATTTGATACCTCAAAATGCATAAATGTATAAATCAATGCAGCTTGATTGCTGGCACTCATATGTTGTTATGTTTAAAAATACTTTAAAATGATGGTTTTACTTCGTTTGAATGACATTGGCACTCTATATAAAGGAATGAGTTCAATCTGCTTGTAGTGCGTGTGGAGAGAAGAAAAAAATGGAGACAAAGGCATTTCAAAACAGCGTTTAGCAGTAGAGGGATCAGGGTCTGGGAGGAAACGCCAGTGATTCTGAAACTAGAGTACCAGTTTGAAAAATCTGTGTAAATTAAAGAAACACCAAATATGGCTCGAATTGTACCTGGTGACTATAGAATGAAAGAAAGAAAGAAAGAAAGAAAGAAAGAAAGAAAGAAAGAAAGAA
>JANHMN010000004.1:106795567-106823879 GCA_030674055.1 Rhabdomys pumilio | reverse complement strand
GTGTGTGTGTGTGTGTGTGTGTGTGTGTGTGTGTGTGTGTGTGTGTGAGTGTGTGTGTGTGTGTGTGTATGTGTGTGTGTGTGTGTGTGTGTGTGTGTGTGTAGTAAGCAAAGAGGAGAAGGTATCAACTTGAGAGTTGGTGAGCAAGATAAAGGAGGGATGGAATGAGAAAACTTATCACAGATTAGAAGGAGAAAGGAAAAGTTGAGGGAAAAGAACTTTAATTTTAAAACTTTAAAAAACTTTAAAACATTTTAAAATGTCTATTTCCACAAAAATATGAGCTTATTTACTGTCATGGACAATTTTTGTTTTTTAATTCTTTGTATATTCCAGTTATTTTTTCATTGTCTGTTGTATAATGGAAAAGATTTTATCCTGTTCTTTTGGCTGTCTGTTCATTCTTGTTTTGTTTGCTGTACATAGAGCTCCTTTGTCAAATTTTGTTATTATTTTCTGAGTTGATGTAGTCCTATTCAGGAGAGAGCATCCTTGATGATGCCTATTTTATGCATATGTATACATACATGTACATGTATATATATGTGTGTGTGTGTGTTTTATAAATATAAAAATATACATATTGTATTTTTTTCCAATTTTTTATTGGATATTTTATTTACATTTCAGATGCCATCCCCTTTCCCCATTTCCCCTGCCTAGAAAACTCCTATCCCTTGTCCCCTTTTCCTTTTTGCTTTTATACGATTTTTTTAAATGTTAATCAAAGGATTATAAGTACGGTAATGCTCAATCAGAAGTGTAACCCAATACCCAACCTATATATATAAACTATCTTTGACTGGTGGAGACATGTGAACATCTGCCTCCATGCCCCCTCTCTCTTTCTCTCTCTTTCTCTCTCTCATCATCTAGCTTCTCCTCTACTTCATCTTCTCCTCTTCTTACTCTATCTCTCCCTCTTGGTGCTCCTTCCCCCTTAGTTCCTTCTACATATCACCCTTCCTGTTAAAATAAAACTTTTCTCTCAAAATACAATTAGAGCATAATTATTCCTATTTGTACCAGTGAGGTACACGATAGTCTTAATACCCAGTCCATCCTTTTGTTGACTAACCAGAACCTCTGTCATCTCTCTCGACTAAAACACTTAGTTTTGAACCTGGCTTTTTTCTTGGCTTTAGAATGAATGTCAGCTGAAAACCATCCACTCAGATGTTTCTCTCAAAGTAAATAGCCAGGATTGGCTATGAGACTATAGGTCTTCAACCCCGTCAGAAATCCAGAATGACTGAGTTAACTAAAGCTATGGGAAGCACTAAGCATAGCTTCTAAAACTTAGCCAATTTATAGAGACCACTGAACACCTGGACAGCCCCTATACTACCGAATGTTGGAGCATCAAATCTTCAGCCTTCTGGCCCAAACTCATCTGACAGACCTTAGTGATGCAGAATTATTGAGGGCTGATTACTCTGTCTAGGCAGATATAATCAGTTGACTATTCTGCAAGTGTGGTTTTTTTTTTCTGGACAGTAATTTGTCTATAGATGGAGAGAGGCAATTATTGCCTAGTGGCTGTCTCACCACAACTGGAGTAACTCCAAGGATGTTCAATTTCTTCTTAGAATCCAAGACAGGAAGCTGTCAGGAACAGACAGGTCTCTAATTAAAATGAACATAAATATAGAAATATTTGTGACGTCAATTCTATGGATTTCTGACGTTTTGAAATCCAACTATCCATGTAAAGTAACCTGGACTGTTGTCTGTTAACTCCTCTCAGCTATTTCTAAACAAAATATAGAAAAGACACTAACAATAAACTCAAAGCCATGAATTTGCTATAGTCCCTTAACTCACAGGCTAACCATCTCAAATCAGTTAAAAAAGTTAAAGACTGGGTCTAAGCCTTGTATTCCTAAATGTGTTATACAGGCACAATGCCCATGAGATTATCAATATTCATTTCACTTTCATATCAATAAGAAGCTCATACCAATGAAAACCTTAAATTTGAAATCCAAGTGAATTTTGTACCATTTAAGAAATTATAACTTCATCTTGATACGAATTATACAGATTTTTACCACAAGGTTATGGCTATGCCATAAATCCTAGCTAATCCACCCTGTTCCAACAAAACCACTACTGTTCCCCAGAAAGACAGCCCAATATTAACCACCTTAGTCCCCAAGCCCAGGGAATAGGGGCACTGACTCTTCTTTAACTTCTTCAAGCTGATTACGGGCCTTATTAGAAGAGGAGTAGGGAGAAGAGTAAATTGATAAGCCTCTGACACTGTGTCTTCACTACATCCAGATAGAATTCCCGGACACCGGAGGTTTGAGCAGGTCTGTTCATTTTGCTTGAGGAGTAGATACACCAAGGCTGTGTATTCTTCAATATACAATTCTCAGAACAAGTTTTAGTATCAAGAAAAAAAATTTCCTAGAGGCCTGACAGTTTTCTTTAAAGATGTTGGTTCTAACAACTTTTTTTTCCCTTTTATATAGTTGTTTATAATATTTACATTTCAAGTTTTATCCTCTTATCCCATTTCCCCCACCACCCAGGAACCCCTTACCCCATTCCCTCTCCTTGTGCTTCTATGAGGCTCTGCCCACACCTACCCCCCACCCACATTTCCCCCTCCCCACCCTGTGTTTGTTTTTCATGGGACCAAGAATCTCCTCTCCCACCTATGCCCAACAAGGCCATCCTTCCCTAAGTATACTGTTGGAGTCTTAGGTTCCTCCCTATGTGCTCCCAGGCTGGTGGTTTAGACCCTGGGGGGCTCTGGTTGTTTGGTATTTTTGCTTTCCTCTTGCGGTCACAAACTCTTCCTGCTCCTTCAGTCTTCTAAGTTCTCCATTAGGAAACCCTTGATCATATCAGTGGTTAGCTGTGAGCAAAGTCTTCTGAATGTGTTAGTCTTTGGCAGACCTCTAAGGAGACAGATATATCATGTTCTTGACAGCATGCACTTCAAGCCATCCACATCAGTGTCTAGCTTAGGTGACAGTACATGAGATGGATGCCCAGGTGGAATGGTCTCCTAATGGCTCCTCCTTCAGTTTCTGTCCCATGTTTTGTTTCCATAATTGCTCCCTTGAGCATTTTTGTTACTGATTCTAAGTAGAACTGAGGTGTCCCCTCTTGGTCTTCCTTCTTCATGAGCTTCACATGGTCTGTGGGTTGAGTCTTCTCTATTCTGGCTAACATCCGCTTAACAGTGAGTAAATACCATGTGTGTTCTTTTGTGATTGGGTTAACTCACTCAGGATGATAATTTCTAGATCCATCCATTTACCTAAAAATTTCTCGAATTCATTATTTTTAATAGATGAGTAGTACTCCATTCTGTAGATGTACCACATTTTTTTTTATCCATTCCTCTGTTGAGGGACATCTTGGTTCTTTCCAGCTTCTGGCTATTATAAATAAGGCTGCTATGAACATAGTGGAGCATATGTCCTTATTATATGTTGGAGCATCTTCTGGGTATATGCCCAGAAGTGTTACAGCTGGATCCTCAGGTTATGCTATGTCCAGTTGTCTGAGGAACTGCCAGACTGATTTCCAGAGTGGTGGTACTAGTTTGCAATCCTGCCAACAATGGAGGAGTGTTCCTCTTTCTCCGAATCCTCACCAGCATCTATCACCTGAGTTTTTGATCTTAGCCATTCTGACTGTTGTAAGATGGTATCTCAGGGTTGTTTTGATTTGCATTTCCCTGATGACTAAGGATGTTGAGCATTTCTCAAGGTGCTTCTCAGTCATTCAAGTTTTCTCTGTTGAGAATTCTTTGTTTAGCTCTGTACTTCATTTTTAATAGGGTTATACAGTTTTCTGGAGTATAATTTCTTGAGTTCTTTGTATATCTTGGATATTAGCCCTCTATTGGATGTGGAATTGGTTAAGATCTTTTCCCAATCTGTTGGTTGCCGTTTTGTCTTATTGACAATGTCCTTTGCCTTACAGAAGCCTTGCAATTTATGAGGTCCCATTTGTCAATTCTTAATCTTAGAGCATAAGTCATTGGTGTTCTGTTCAGGAACTTTTCCCCTGTGCCTAGATATTTGAGGGTCTTCCCCACTTTCACTTCTGTTAGTTTCAATGTATCTTGTTTTAAGTGAAGGTCTTTTATCCACTTGGATTTGAGCTTTGTACAAGGAAATATGACTGGATCGATTTGCATCCTTCTACATGTTGACCTCCAGTTGAACCAGCACCATTTGCTGAAAATGCTGTGCTTTTTCCACTGGATGGTTTTAGCTCCTTTGTCAAAAATCAAGTGACCATATGTATGTGGGCTCATTTCTGGGTCTTCAGTTCTTTTCCTTTGATCTTCCTGCCTGTATCTGTACAAATACCATGCAGTTTTTATTACTATTGCCCTGAAGTACAGTTTGAGGTCAGGGACAGTGATTCCCCCCGAAGTTCTTTTGTTGTTGAGAATAGTTCTTGCTATCCTGGGTTTTTTGTTGTTCCAAATAAATTTGCAAATTGCTCTTTCTATCTCTGTGAAGAATTGATTTGGAATTTTGATGGGGATTGCATTGAATCTATAGATTGCTTTTGGCAAGATGGCCATTTTAACTAAATTAATCCTGCCAATCCATGAACATGGGAGATCTTTCTATCTTCTGAGGTCTTCTATTTCTTTCTTCAGAGACTTGAAGTTCTTGTCATACAGATCTTTCACTTGCTTGGTTAGGTTTACTCCAAGTTATTTTATATTGTTTGTGACTATTGTGAAGGGTGTCATTTCCCTAATTTCTTTTTCAGCCTGTTTATCATTTGAGTATAGGAAGGCTACTGATTTGTTGGAGTTGATTTTATATCCAGTCACTTTACTGAAGTTGTTTATCAGGTTTAGGAGTTCTCTGATGGAAAATTTTGGGTCACTTAAGTATACTATCATATCATCTGCAAATAGAGAAATTTTTACTTCTTCTTTTCCTATTTGTATCCCTTTGACTTCCTTTTGTTGTCTAATCACTCTAGCTAGGACTTCCAGTACTATATTGAATAGGTAAGAGTGGACAGTGGACAGACGATTTTTTTAATTTCCTCTCTTTCTGTTGTTATGTCTCCCTTTTCAGTTCTAATTTTATTGCTTTGAGTGCTGTCTCTGCACCCTTTGGTTAGTCTGACTAAGGGTTTGTCTATCTTGTTGATTTTCTCAAAGAACTAGCTCCTGGTTTTGTTGATATTTTGTATAGTTCTTTTTGTTTCAACTTGGTTGATTTCAGCCCTGAGTTTGATTATTTCCTGCCGTCTACTCCTCTTGGGTATATTAGTTTCTTTTTGTTCTAATGCTTTCAGGTGTGCTCTCAAGTTGTTAATGTATGCTCTTTCCATTTTCTTTTTGTGGGCACTTAGAGCTATGATTTTTCCTCTTGGTACTGCTTTCATGGAGTCCCACAAATATTTATATGATGTGTCCTCATTTTCATTTAAATCTAAAAAGTCTTTAATTTTTTCTTTATTTCTTCCTTGACCAAGTTATCATTGAGTAGAGCATTGTTCAGTTTCCACATGTATGTGGGCTTTCTGTTGTTTTTGTCCATGTCAAAGGAGAGTCTTAGTCTATGGTGGTCTGGTAGGGTACAAGGTATTATTTCAATCTTTTTGTATCTGTTGAGGCCTGTTTTGTAACCAATTATGTGGTCTAATTTGGAGAAGGTACCATGAGGTGTTGAGAAAAAAGTATATTCTTTTGTTTTAGGATGAAAAGTTCTATAGATGTCAGTTAAGTCCAATTGGTTCATAACTTTTGTTAGTTTCATTGAGTCTTGGTTTAGTTTCTGTTTCCATGATTTGTCCATAGCTGAGAGTGGGGCATTAAAATTTCCCACTATTATTGTGTGAGGTGCAATGTATGCTTTAAGCTTTAGTAAAGTTTCTTTTATGTATGTGGGTGCCCTTGCATTTGGGGCATAGATGTTCAGAATTGCAAGCTCCTCTTGGTACACTTTTCCTTTGATGAATATGAAGTGACCTTCTTTGTCTTTTTTGATTACTTTTGGTTGAAAATTGATTTTATTTGATATTAGAATGGCTACTCCAGCTTGTTTCTTGGGGCCATTTGCTTGGAAGATTGTTTTCCAACCTTTTACTCTGAGATAGTGTCTGTCTTTTTCACAAAGGTGAGTTTCTTGTATGCAGCAGAATGTTGGGTCCTGTTTATGTATCCAGTCTGATAGTCTATGTCTTTTTATTGGAGAATTGAGTCCATTGATATTAAGAGATATTAAGGAAAAATGAATGTTGTTTCCTGTTTTTTTTGTTATTGGCAGTGGAGTTATGTTTGTATAGTTACCTTTTTTTGGGTTGTTGGAGGATTACTTTCTTGCTTTTTCTATGTTGCAGTTTCCCTCTTTGTGTTGGAGTTTTCCTCCAATTATCCTTTTATCTTTCTGGTCTTGAGGTTTGCATGGTTAGAAATTTTTGCAGTGTACATAATCATTTCTCTTTAGGAGAATATATTCCATATATTGCTGATTTTGAATATTATGTAGTAAATACAAAAGCTCATGAACCTTGGAGAACAGGATTTTCATTATTTTGTGTAAGGTTCCAGAAGCAAAATTTCTAGGTTATATTGTAGGGTTTTTTTTCTTTTTTTAGAAAATTGTTTAATGTTTTGAGCAGCATTTATATTACTTTACATTCCTAGCAAAGCTATAATGGTACTCCATTTGTTTATATTCTATATGAACTCCCGCTTTGGAAATTATCATATGGTGGTGAAATGAGATGAGAGATGAGACCTCATTATGTTTATAGCTTGCTTTGCCCTAACAATTAATGTGACACTCTAGATGTTTGCATGCCTTTGGAATGAATATGTTTAATTATAATTTCACAATATAATATTATTTTTAGGTCAGTATGTTATGAAGTGATAAGATCATTAAACTGTAGCACTATAAATGAGGTTAGTACCTTTATAAGTGGTAGTCAGAGAGCTGTTTCATCTTCCAATGTATGCAGAGAGAATAGACAGAGATTCAATCTTCCACTTGTCCTGTTGTTTAGTGTCAGTTAAGTGTTTATTTTGGTGGTAGATTTTCAACACCTTTATCACTACTTGTCATTATTTTCTGAAAACGCATTGCTCCTAGAAGTAAAAGTAAGATAAAGGATATACTAGTAAACTCTCTAATAGAAAATGAGCGTAATCTATTATTCAATGAGTAGTATGTTACTAATAGAAAAACTTGCTGGGCAGTGGGTAGTGATGGCTCATTCCTTTAATCCCAGCACTTGGGAGGCAGAGGCAGGAGGATTTCTGAGTTTGAGGCCAGCCTTGTCTACAGAGTGAGTTCCAAGACAGCCAGGGCTATACAGAGAAACCCTGTCTCAATAAACAAAAAACAAAAAACAAAAAACAAAACAAAAAGAAAAAAAGAAAAGAAAAACTTTAAAGTTCTTTATCAGTGTGAAATATACAATTCTAAGTCTATCAATTATAAAATACAATAGATACCACTATCAAGAATCAAAATATTATTATTTTATTTTAAAATAAAAGTTTCTTTGTAATGGGTGTGTTCTAATCCATAACCAATATTATAGATCCAAAGGTATTGGAAAAATGTGAGCACAAATGTAGAACTGGTTATATGACATTACCATGTTCAATAACCACAATTACATTATGAATGTCCTCAGCAGAGATCTCTTAAGTATCTTGTTCTCTTCGGATTCATGTACGTTACTTACCTCAGTTAATTTTGAATTCATGCACTGAATATTAGTACAATGCTCTAAGTCTAGACAGATACTTTTTCAACATATCAAATTTGCCTATACACCTCATTAATATTTAATAAACAAAACAAATATTGCAGAGTAAATTTCTTAATTTTCCTCATTAAAAGTAATTCGGAAAAAAAATTGATGGGAGAAGGATGCTTCTTTATTTGAAGCCAATGGGCAAACTCACAAAGATGTTGAATTAGGAACTGGAGAGATGACTAGGTCACTCATTTACTAGAAAAATCTCTTTCACTCAATTTGCTTTTGCGCAGCAAATATAGAATGTAACTTAGCTATTTTTTAAATGGCCAAATTCAAGTTGCTTTATTAATTTGGTCCAATAAAGGATATTCACATAGAAGTAGAAGGGTCTTGGGAGAAACTGCAGAATGCCAGATTTGTTACCCATTGAATATTTTTAATTGTTCAAAGATTTGTTCTGTTTTCTATTCTTTTGATGATATAATATTTGATTCATAATAAATTATTGGCCTCACTTTTATTCAGTTACCTGATGGAAACAATGTTAAACAGGGTAAACATAAATTTGAGACTCCAATAAATCTTTAGGAATCTTTAAACTTTAAGTAAAAATTCACAAAAGGGTCTGCTTCTTAAAATATGTAAGTGAAATAGATATAAGTAGTTTTCCACTGCACACTTTAATTCTTTTGTATCTAAACTAAGAAATGTGGTGAGAATAGCAGTAGTTGTCCAAATCTTCACTGGGGAAAATTAATGTCATTCAAACTACACAGGAATCTAGGCAGACAACATTTCAACAATTCAGAAATCAACACACAAAGGAAAGTCTTGAACTCTTAGTGTCTCCAGGATTCAAGCCATCCTAAAACTTTCAAGGTAGGTATTTGTAAAAGTCAGCTGTCATTTCAATTCCAAAATCCACTTTTATCTCTCCCTTGATTTGGAATTCACTTTTCTGTACTTACTTTTCTTTCACAAAGTTGTTTATTTGGAGCCTTGCAAAGCTCCTGAGTATTGCACATACCTGCTACTGTGTATCAGGTAAAGTCTTTGCTTCAGTCATATTCTAGACATTCTAAAGAAGATTCAGAGAGGAGCATGAAATGATAATTGTGAGACATTTGTAATAGTTTATTTTTACTTAATTATTTATTTTAATTAATCAGTCAATCAATCAGTCAGTTAAGTATGTGCTTGTAGGACATGGGGCCTTACTTCTGTTAAGCAATAGGTCTTCCATTAAGTCACATTTCCAACCCATATGTATATGAATTAACAGGTAGGATTTACTTTAATTCTTAGAGAATTTCAGTTTTGAGAAAGTTTAAAACTTAGATCTGTTTTCACGAAAGAAAAATAAAGAGAGACCAAAAATTATCCCACTCCACCAATTTTTCTCCAGTTAGTGTATTACGTTCATTACAAATACTTACAACTAATACTTAGTATGGTAAATAACTAGCTAGGATTATCAGATTTCATAAGTTTGTAGTGCAAAGGAAAAGGGAAAAAATAAAAACTACCCATTTAATATACCAGTATGGATAAATTCAACTTCTGTAGTTGAAACATTTTACCATATTAAAGATATATTTAGCTTTGTATCATCAAATTTATTATAGATATGTAAGTTTCAGTACAAAATTCAAAATAGGATAATTACATTAAAATTTATTATTATTTTTAAGATTTTCCTGTGGAGATATTCACTTTATTACTTATGTGTAGTTTCAGTTTTCATTTTCTTTTTTGAGATTAAAATATAATCATAAAAATGCTGCCTTCCCCTTTCTCATTCAAACATTCCCTTATAACCTTTTTATTGCCCTTTGAATTTGTGGTCTTGTTTTCTCTCTATTGTTTGATACATATACATATAAAATATATATGCGAATAAAATATACATACATACATACACACACGTGTTCTTTTGTTGTCATTATATTTTTTATTAATTAATTACCTTACATCCCAACCTCCGTTCCCTCTTCCTCCAGGTCTTTTCCCATATCTCCCCTCCCCCAAATCCATTTCTCAATTTCTCATCAGAAAATGTGAGATTTTCTGCAGATATCAACCAGTCCTAGCATTTCAAGATACAAAAATGCTAAGTACTACCTTCTCTCATTGAGTTCAAATAAGGCAGTACAGTAGGAATTAAGGGTCCCAAAGGCAGGCAACAAACTCAGACAGAGCCTCTTCACCTCTTCATCTGCTATTAGGAGTCCCTCCTGAAGAACAAGGGTCACAATTGTTATGTATGCATAGAGGGCCTAGGGCAGTTCCAGCATGCTCTGTGCTTGGCAGCAGTACCATCTCTATGATTCCTTAAAGTCTCAGGTTCGTTGAGTCTATACTTTCTCTTCTAGTGTCCTTGGTCCCTCTCACTCCTCCAATCCTTCTGCCCTTCCTTACACAGGAATCACTAATGTTTGGCTGTCGGTTTCTGCTTTAGTTTTCATCAGTGGCTGAGTGAAGCCTCTCTAATGTCAGGCTCCTATCTACGAGTACAGCAGAATATCATTAGCAGTGTCAGAGTTGATCTCCCTCTCTCTCATGACCTGGATCTCAAGATGGACCAGTCATTACTTGGCCAATCCTTTAATTTCTGATTCATCTCTACCCCAGAACTTCTGGTAGGCAGGATAATTTGTAGGTAGAAGGTTTTGTGGCTCGTTTGTCGCCCCAATCTCTCCAGGAGATAGCTGGTTCAAAGACCATGTCCCCATTTCTTGCCTAGGGTCACTTTCATAGGTTTCTGGGAGGTCACAATGACTTAGGTTTTTAGCTCACCACAGACATGTTTTCCTCATCTCAGTTGTCTCTCCCAGTACTTTCTTTCTCTGTCCTCTCCTCACCTGGTCCCTCTTGTTACCATACTTACCCCCACTTCCAACTAGTCCCCACCTCATCTCAACCCATGATGTCTATTCTATTTTTCCTTTCCAGTGAAACTCATACATTCCCCCTTGAGCCTTTCCTGTTACTTAGCTTCTTTGGATCTGTGGATTATAGCATGATTATGTCTTTCTTTATGACTAATATTCCCTTATTTGAAAGAACATACCATGTATGTCTTTCTGGACCTGGGTTATCACACTCAAGATGCTCTTTCTAGTTCCAGACATTTTCCTGCTAATTTCATGATGTCTTTGTTTTAAACAACAAAATAGTATTCCATTGTGTAAATGTACCACAGTTTTATTTTTATTAACTATTCTTCTTTTGTTTTTTGTTTTGTTTTGTTTTTTCAGTTTCTTACTATTAGGAATAAAACTGTTACGAACATAGCTGAACAAGTGTAATTGTAGTATGATAAAGCATACTTTGGGTATATGGTCAGGAGTGGTACAGCTAGATCTTGTCTAAGATGGATTGGCAATTTTCTCAAAAAAGCTCTCAAATTGATTTCCAAAGTGGCTGTGCCAGTTTGCACTCCCCACCAGAAATGGAGGAATATTTCACCAGGTTCACATCCTCAGCAGCATAAGCTGTTACTTTAATTCTGATCACTGGGATTTTGATGGTTATATGATGGAATCTCAGAATTGTTTTTATTTGCATTTCCCTGAAAGTTAAGGATGTTGAACATTTCATTATTATTATTTTATTTATTTATATAAAATCCAGCCATTGCCCCTATTGCAGCAGTAGTAGTAGTTGTGTGTGTGTGTGTGTTTGTGTGTGTGTGTATGTGTGCGTGTTTGTGTGTGCACGCACATGCACGTGTGTGTGTGTGTGTGTGTGTGTGTGTGTGTGTTTCCTTTCTTTTGGTTCTGTTGGTTTGAGATTATTTCCTATGTTTCCTTGGGTGTATTGGGTTGGAATTGTCTTTCTAGTAACTTCTCTTGTTCTGGATTTGTGAGATGATACTGTTTAAGTTTGATTTTGTCATGGAATATCTTATTTTCTCCATCTATGGTAACTGACAATTTTTCTGGGTGTAGTAGTCTGGGCTGCCCATATATTTGATCTTTCCATAGTGTCCCAAATTTTTCAGGATATTTTGTGTCAGGAACTTTTCAAGGGATTTATTCTTTAAGGAATTTATTCATTTTCCTTTTAAAGGCCTTTATCATCTTCATAATACTGGATTTAAGATAAATTACTTGTGCTTAATCTATGTTGAAATATTTAGAGCATGCTGTAGCAGGATGGCTGGGTTCTGGTGGTGCCATATTGCCTGGTTATTGTTGATTGTATTCTTACAATGGTCTCTTATCATCTGGATTTGTGGTTATTATAGGTTTCACATTTTATTTCTGAATTTATCTTTGGTATATTGGGTTTGGGGTGCCAGTGTTTTCTGCAGTGTCTATAAAACTGACTTGGCCTCCAGGAGATCAGAAGTCTTCTGTTGAAGTCGTAGGTTGAAATATGGAGCCCAGGCGATGTGGACCAGATATAGCTGTTGGATATATTTTAATGCAAGTTTGTGGGCAGAGAGTGGAGTCTTATCTGGGGTTCCTAGTGCAGGTGTGGCCTTGGAGAATGCAGCCAGTGGTGTGAGATAGGATCTGGAGAGGATTGGCTACAGTTTAGGTTTGTTAGGTGTGCTGAATCCCAGGTGCAAGCCTGCCCTTCAGGAGAGCACTCAAAGTTGTGGCTACATATATTTTCTAAATATAGTCTGTTTGGTCCATACAATGTTACTTATATGTATGTTTTCAGTTTGGCCCATTTACTGTCACCTGTGTAACTGCCTGCGGCCATGAATCAACTTGGTTCACCTGAAAGGAGGGCTGGGAATAAAAGGGGACGGAGGGCGAGCAGAGATGAAGCCAAGACAAAGTTCTCTGATCAAGGCTCAAAGCTTTAATATTCAGCTCTCAATTTAAAGGGGAAGGCCCAACCCAAAACCCCTCCTGGTTTCAGCCGGAGATGGGTGGGGTAATCCATAATCCATTCTATGTCACTGCTGGAGATATCTCAAAGCAAGCCCAGAGGCAGTTTTGCTTCTGTATTCTGTTCAGCTAAGGAGGGTAACTCCACCTAGATCCTATCACTTGGTCTGTTGTGGTAAGCAAGGTCTCTCAGGCCTGCTCCTGGCTGGGGGAAGGGTACAACCTGTATGTATGTTTTCAGGGATGAACATTTGGCATAAACCAATTAATTGGTGTGATATTCCTGAGACAGGATACCTCACTAGTGCCCCGCTTGCCTTCCTTGACTATATCTTTGTGTAGGGCTAAGGCTTCATGGGTTTTTTTTTTTTATTGTTCAATTTGGAAGGGTCATTTTTATCATTCTTACCCTGCTTTTGTTTGTACAATCTGGTTTTATGTTTATGAGTCTTTTCCACAAATAAAGACTTAGTTAATCTCAGATGACAAAGATCTATGTGGTTTGATTAATTTAAAAAAATAAGTGTGCCCTTATTTGTTCTTTGAGAAATTTGTACATGTATAAAAATATAACTTGATCATATCCCTTGATTACTCTCAGATTACTACCCATCTCTGATTACTTCCCAACTTCTTATCTTCTTTTTATTATAAGATATTTAACTTAATAAGAGAAAAGTATGAGTATAGGGGCATCCACATGCGAAAGTGTCTTGGGACCATACAACTGTCATATCTAGAAATCACTGTTTCCTGACAGTACTCTCAGGCATCTGGCTCTAAAAAAAATTTTTTTTGCCTGTTATTCTTAGGTGTTATACATTTTGAAACTTGGGAAAAGTAGTGTGACAGATTCACCAGTTAGGGCTAAGCATTCTACAGACACTTAATCTGCACATTTTAACCATATTTGTGTTCTGAATTAGATGTAATACACTTTAAAAATAAAGGATCATTGATGAGGCAATATATAGGCACTGTATTAGTAGTATTTAGACAACTGTTTGATAGTACATCAATTTAGCAAAATAATAATAGCATGTTAACTTATAGGATATATGAAAACCCTTCCCCCAGTTGGTATGCCTTGGTCAAGTTTACAGTACCAAATATGGGTTTATTCTTGTGAAATGGAACTTAATTCCAGTCAGAGGCTTATTAGTTAGCCCTATAATATTTATGTCACTGCTTTATCCATGCACAAATTCTGTTAGAAAAAATAATCGTTATAACTTAATATAGTAGATACACACACACGTGTGTGTGTGTGGTCAAATAAATAAATATATATATTTTACTCTTTTCTTAAATATTTACAAAATGAAAGTAAGCTTGCTTTTGAAGTATGTAAAACACAAACCAAAAAGATTTAGAGTATATTTAAATACATCTAATACAGTGGTTTTTTGCCAGTATACAAAGTTAAAATTGAAACTTGACTATGTGTGCTTTTAGTACAGTTTATAAAATTTTCAAAAGCATGGGCAAAATGAAATTTTAAAGCTCACTGTAGTGTTATTTCTTTCATTAGAAACGCTTCTCTTTATCATATAGTACAAGCTAGGTTTATTTTAATATTTTCTAAAAATCAAGATATTGTTATTGCATATATATGTGTATGTACATATACACATATATACATATATGTATATATATTATTGCTAGAATAGATGAGAAACTTGCTAACTAAAAGTATATATGGTGAATGTGTGCATGTATCTGTGTTTAATCTAAAGGTGTGAACAATTCCAAATGAATGCAAGTGATTCAGGTTCCTAGAAAATTATAGGTAAAAATTGTGTTGTCAGGAATTCTTCTTTTTCCTAAATATTTGACAGGTTTTCTCTTACTTATCTGACACTAAAAGAGCTTATACTTGATGAATAATAACAGAAAACTATAAAAACTTATAAATAGACATAATATATTCTTAGAATCCTTACTACATTTTGCTATGCACCTTTTATTTTCCAATTTGCATGTCATGTTTCTATAGATTTGAGTGCCAATAATGTGCTCACACATAACATGAATTTGTTTTACTACATATCAGAGGTCAAAAACCATCTGTCACTCTGTTGTCCTCACTTGTGCTGAGGAAGTTTAACAACATATATTTATTGGTCTTTCACAATAATAGTTAGTTCATTTTTCAGCAGATATTTATGATTTATTTCTTTAAAGTATTGTCTGGTGTTTTCATCTGTTTTTTTCCTTCCTTATAGGCGTTGTAGTGCAGGTTGATTCCAACTTGTCTTTCTCATGCTTCTATACCTTCAGCATATTCTACTGGTATTTGCCAAAGCTAAAAAGAGTTCGGGTATTTTAGAAATATGTTGACTATGTTAGAGACAGAGAGTGAAATGAATCCTACCATGACTTCTGCATCACATCTTGCCTCCTGGTTTCTGTGTTGAGTTCTTGCCCTGATGTCCTTCTATGCTGGAAGTGTTCTGTGGAAGTACATTCGGGTTCTCTGGAAATGTTCCCTATTACTTGCTACATTGCTCAGTCAGGCAAAGATTCCTTGTCACTTTTGTCAAGTTGATTCTTATGTTTTGTTGTGGACAAATGGATTTTTGTCTGTGTTTTCTATTACTATGGCAGTTTATCCCTATAGGACTCAGTTCTGTATGATCTATTCTAATAGCAGTTGCTTGGGCAGGATCATGATGTTACTTTCTCTCACTTGACTCTGAATATCTACTATCAAACTAAAATTTAATATTGCGTTTTGGTTTGCCTACTCTGCACAAAACTACTTTTCCTTTGATTATTTCTCTTTCGTCGCGTATTTGTTTTCAATTACTTAGCAACTTGGTGAAATCATGTTAAAGATAATTAATATGTGGTGCTTGCATTTTGAGTTAGTTTGGTGGAAACAATAATCAAAATAGCATCTTATTACATAGATGAGAATACAAGTTTAGAAGAAGCACTTTGTATCTGTAAATATTAGTAAAAACATTGAAATACAGTGAAAAATAATTGAATCTTGTCTATAAATGCTAGTGTGTTGCATGCAATGACTAAACAAAAATGTCAAAATGATTCATTCAGTCTTGTGGTGGGGTGATACTAAACTGCTCTTGTTCCATTTCAAGTAGAAATATATAAATTATGCTATAATAAAACGAAGATATAGGCTACCTATTAGTGTATGAGACAAAGTAGTAAAACCCAAAGTATGGCTGAGTAGCCTAATTTGAGTGGTTATTTTTTCTTTTTAACAATGTTCATAAAACAAAAAAAAATGATCAATAAAATATCAATTGTAACACCATTAAATGGCAACATTGAAAATCACAAAATATAAGATAGTTGTTACATATTAGTTACTTTGAAAAACCACAGTGGGATATTGAACAAATACACAGGTAGCTTCTTTTCTGAAATTTAGCATTCTATATAAGTTTTTCATATTTCAATTTTTTATTTGTACCACCATGTGTTATGTTTGTCCAAATTAATTAAATTATTCCTTATGTCACTGGGCTACACACAAACAAATATCAATGTGAAACATGTGCATATATGTCATATTATTTTAGGAAGTTTGTATATTAATAATATTGACTATAGATGGTTCTGTCAACTTAAGTACACAATTCTCTTTTGAGAGTGAACAAGTTTTCTAAACTGGATCCCCTAAATTGAATTGGTGTGGAATACCTAAATCTCCTTTTGAAACTGTGTCTTCAAGATGGTTGTATTGTTGTTGTAATACCAATGGAAAATTTCCATTTACTTTCCTTTTTAGATCTTCAGAGAAAGTAAGTCTACGTTGATTTGTTATGATCACAGGTGATATTACTTATAGAAAGTATTCCAGGTTTAAAAATAAGTTTATTGTGCTAGAAATCACAACAATGATAGCAGAATAATGGGGTTGAAATAGCTGAATATGATTCTAGTATGACTTGGCCTATAACTCATAAATAAATAATTTTTTTAAAAAAAGGTGGTAAATAAAAACAGGAAACTTCTATGTGTTTATTAATATATCAGGTAAAACTTTGAGTACATGATTACCATTTCAAATTCTTTAGTGTAGGATATGTTTTTGTTGTGCTACATTTCCTTAAGAGATATGAACAAATATCTATCATTTCAGTTATGACATTAGTGTACATTTTCACCAAAGTCCAACTTGGTGAGCCAATGATTTTTTTTAGCTTACTTACAGAGCACTTATGAAAAGTTGCTTATAAGAACACAAATGACCTTCACAAAGCTGTATTACAGAAAAGTCCCACAACATTATAACTGAAAAGTTTATAGAAGCTGCATCACATATTCTTCGACTCAATAAACTATTTACTTTTTAAATACTCCATTATATCACAAGGTTACGTGTGTACAAAGAGGAAAACATTGAGTACAATGATTACAATCTCAAGGGAAGAACCTGTGACCCCCATACCTTCTTCTTTTATGGTCTATAAACAAGTGGAATTCCTTGAGGGCAGGAGGCTCTTCTTGCCCCAAATGAGTAGTAGTTCAAGGGCCTCATGTCCTGGGGTATCAACGAACACCAAAACTATACCACATCAACAGCCTCTGATTCCATTTTTTTAGGAAATTTAATGAACTTACATGACAAGCAATGAGGGGGATGTATGTGTTCCCTTAAGATGTATTTATTTATTTTCTATGTGTGATTATTTACCTGCATGTATGCCTGCATGATGTATTTGCCTATATCAGATGACTGCCTAACGCCTATGGAGCCCAGAAGAGGGTCAGAGATCTCTAACTACATGCAGAGCTAGTACTCAAGATTCCATTTTGTTGACTAACAGGAAGTAGTGTTTGATCTTCACAAAGTCTAGATACCTCTGCCTATTCATATGCCAATTTAAATTCTGAGGAGGAAGAAGGTCTTCTTTTTCTAGTGGTACTAGGAATATATGACAGAGAGTTTACTTGCAATAGTCACCAAACCTATTAATATGGAACAATAACAAAATACTATGTGGTAGTTTAGCTCACTACCTTTTACTTTTCCTTCTTCATTTTTGTCTTTTTTATTATTTTTCTGTTTTTATTTTACAGTCCTTTTAAGACAATAACATTGTGGGATAAAATTTACTATATGGAAGAGGATGATCTTTAGTTTCTGGTCTTCCTGTCTCTATATAACAAGTAGTCGCCTTCAGAGCATGTACTATAACTATAGAGTGCCAGAGGTGAACTCAGCACTTACTTCACGCTAGGAAAAAAGCTACCAACTGAGCCATATGTGTAGGCCTCAACTTCAGTGTTAACACATCGATTTTATTAATACATTAACAACAATTATATTCTATTATCCTAATGTAAATTTATATTAACTGTGCTCTCCCATCTTAAATAATGCAAGGTGTATTTTCTATTAACAGAATCTAGACACTGTTATAAATTTTTAGCATAGTAGACACTCTGTTTTTAGGGTGGATATATGTTTTGATAACTGTATTTTGATAGTAATATTTTTCAGTGTTAATATTTCTTATAATATTTATAATCAGTTGCCAGTAAATATGAATTGGTGCAGAACCAATACAATGACTCTTCAAATTTCTTATTGTCAAAGATATGACACTTTATTTGTGAGAGAAACTATATTCTTTACAAATATGTACTAGATCCACCTAGGTGGCTCATTGGGCAAAGGTTCTTGCCTTTCTGACACCTTGAATTCAATCACTGGAGTCTATTGGGGGAATAAAATCTGCCATACATGTGTGTTTACACCCACACTGTGATGGTTTATATATGCTCAGCCCAGCAAATGTCACTATTGGGAGGCATGGCCTTCTGAGAGTAGGTGTGTCATTGTGCGAGGAGGCTTTAATACTCTAGTCCTAGCTTCCTGGAGGTCATTCTTCTAGTAGCAGCCTTCAGATAAAGTTGTAGAACTGTCAGCTCTGCCTGCACCATGCCTAACTAGATGTGGCCATGCTCCAGCCTTGATAATTATGGACTTAACTCTGATCATGCAAGCCAGCCCCAATTAAATGTTGTCCTTTATAAGATTTTCCTTGGTCATGGTGTCTATTCACAGCAATAAAGTCCTAAGACACACACATACAGATCATACACCACACAGGCAATGTAGGGAATGTTTCTGATACTTTGATTGGGAATTTGTGTATGAACACTAAAGGCCCTGGTTCATTCACTATTAAGTTTTGATCAATCAGTAAAGATGCTAGAGGCTAATAGTTGGGCAGAAGAGGCAGGACTTCCAGGTTTCTACAGGCAAGCTAAGAGGAAAGAGATTCTTCATGCTTTGGAGGGAGAGTTACCAGCCATGTGACATCTCCAGGAGAGTGGCCATTGGACTGACTTGGCCTGAGGTAGCAGATGAGAGATTAGAAATGCAGCTAAGCTGAGGGCAGATTTAGGTGTTGAGCAAGAAGATAACTGGGCAACTAAGTTAAGGGCAAATTTAGAGATTTTGAGCTAGAACTAAAGGTAATTGAGCAACTAAATTGAGGAAAAAATTAGAGGTATTGAGTTGAGAGTGAAGAGAAGGACAGGATAGCCAAGGTAGGCTTAGAAGAGTTTGGTCATTGAGCCAAAAGCATATCAACAATAAGCTAATGTGTGTGTGTCTTTCATCCATGGATCTAAGGGAACCTAGGCAGGCTCTGAAAACACGGTTCGCCTGGAGCTTAAAGCAGGGTAGTAGAAACTACACACTACAAGCAGCAACAAAAACAACATTAGTAATAAATTAAATAAAATAGAATACATTTTAGCCTTCAGTAATCTTTGATACCATCTATGTTAACACTGCATGATGTTTTATGAAAAACCTCAAAAGGAATATTCTGTGAAAATCAGAAAAAATAACATCATTTCAATAGAAATGTGGGGATCAGTACATACATGCCATAGGTAGCTAAAATAAATTAAGAATATATCCAGGGCTGTCAAAGTGTGATTTTAATTCATGTATTAGTAATTAAAAATATTCATAAAGTATATAAGCTATATATTAACTTAGAGTTTCCACAAAGGATTAATAAAATATTATTTTTAAACAGAAATACTAAAACCTTACAAATGTCTTTATCCTCCAGTCTCTAATAAAGTGATTAACATTCTAAGATATAGAATTTTTCTATTTAAAATGATTCTGCCTCGGTATGTTGATTCATCTCTGTGAATTTTTGCACCATGGAGACTGAGACAAAAGGATAAAGTCTGAGGCCAGCTTGAACGTAATGTAATTTTGACTGAAAAAAGGAAACCACAACAAAACTCCCTAATATGTAATCAATAATATACATTAGTTAGTCAGCTAATAAAATTCTAATCATTATATTATTCTCTCTCTCTCTCTGTGTATGTGTGTGTGTGTGTGTGTGTGTGTGTGTGTTTGTGTATGTGTGTGTGTGTGTGTGTGTGTGTGTGTGTGTGTATGTGTATGTCTGTGTGTTCACTGGAAGCATTCATGTGTATGTGAAGGTAAGCATGTTAAATGTGCGCATACATATTTAGACCAGTGATTAGCCTTGGGTATTGTTCCTTACATGCCGTCCATTGAGAATATTGAGTGGTGTCTCTAATGTAAGTGGATAATTTTATAATTGTATTTATATTGTTGCTCCAAGGTTAAGGTTAGGGATTATACCTATTAAGAAACAATAAAAATAATTGAAGATTATATTCAAAACTTTCAAAAATAAAAGCTACCTGTTTGTAAAGAAATTACTAAATGACTTGTCATTTTCTATTATATAATGGCCTTGATATTTGTTAGGAACTAAAGTTTATTATTACTACTGAATACTGAAAAAAATAATGAAGGTCATAAGTATAAATTATCATAAAAGAGGAATCATATAGTCATTAAAATTTTAGTATCCAACTGAGTAAGTTTTTTTTGTTTTTTTTTTTTTTTTTTTTGGCTAGGCTAAATTATAAAACAGTCAAAGAAAGAAATTCCTTTTTACTCATTGCATTACCTGGTATCCTTTGGTATTAAAAGTAAAGTATAATAAAAATGACTTCTGTGCATACATATGTGCATATGGGTGTGAAAGAGAAGAGAAAGACAGAGAGAAAAGAAGGTAAACAATTTCTGGTGCTCCACAGACAACCCAATACTTACAATACACTAAATAATTTAGTTTTATTTTAAGGAAAACTTAGAAAATAAATCAGCCTCTATAAGCTTACTTTTCTCAAAGAAATAGAAACAAATTCTTATGACAAATATATTCTATGAAATACGGCATATGGAGCTATAAAGAACAAAAGTGGGAAATGATACCTTTGAGAATTCAAATTACTGCAAAGAAGCTAAAATAGTAATGAAGAATTCTGATCTATAATGGGGAGATAAAGAAAATCACTAATAATTCATGGAAATTAAATGAATAATCCATATAAGAATGTTTTAACAAATCCATTAGTGCCTGAGAAAATGAACAAGGAAAGATCAATATAAATGAATATGATAGGTTGAGTGAAGAATAGATTGTGGACGTTTTATTTGGAGAAAACTGATATCTCCAAAAATAAGTATATCAAAATGCAAATACCAGTGTAATTCATGAAAGATCATGGTTTCAATATGGTATCAGGAACGTGTGTGAGTAATCCAGATGAGCATACATATAAATAGTTTTCATGCCATCATTCTATACTAGGAAAACTATTTTCTTTGTTTTGTAATAAAGTTTACTTCTAAAAATTGTTTTGAAATGCAAATAGATTAAAATGGCAAATTATGTATTATGTATTTACCTAAAAGGCAAAAATTCATATTTAATTTTCCTCTTTGTTTAGTAAGAGAGAATTAATTATCATAAAATGCTATTAACATTGATACTATTGTTTAAAAAATGTTATATTTACTAACTTGGTTAAATTATGTATTACTGTGTAGAAACTACAATTTTAGTGAGTAATTTTGTAATAAAAAAAATTCAATTTTGTAAGTATATTGAATTCAACTTTGTTAGAAACTACATCACAGCAGTGCTTCAGAAGCTGTTGGATGTAGCTGTGTCTTTCTGTCTTTACAATTGTGTATTCCCATGGAAATGTGCTGATCTTTTGCACAAGACACATGTATAATCTGTAAATTCATGAAACAGAAATGAAAATGGAAAAGAAGATGTTGAATCTACTTACACAGAAGGAAGCAGAAGCAGAAAGCCAGGACTATATGAACAGAACAAACTCTGCCTGAGTGTTTTGAACTTCAGTATTTGCAGACATGTGTTAACATTAGAAGACATTCATTTTTGTTGTTGTGAAGCTTTGAACGAGGAGGGTTCATGACTACTCTAGACTCTGTGTCAGCCACACAATTCACCATGCCCCCATTGTAATATTCACCAGAAAGAATCAATGGTGATTCTGGGGCATGTTCTGAACCCTTTTGTTCACTTTCAAATGTAAATTTATTGTTCTGAAAGATTATAGCACTTTATATGTTTTCTAGCTAAACGACAAATTTTGTAAAATAAGATAATTGCTTAGAGTCAGAAGAGAGTTAATTAAATTTATTGAATTAGTAGGTTTTTTTAAAAAATTACTCCTAAAACTAGGATGCACACAATATTTGAAATAGGACTTCTCTATTACTTCATTATAGACCATGGCAAATAACTTGAAAAATTTCAAGCACAGAAATACAATGATTTTGAAAATAGTTCAAAGTCCAGATCCTTCACTTTGGTGACCTGACTAAACCTGCTAGGTGTTTTTGGTTCTAACTGAAGATATGTAAACTTTTCTTTTCCTTCTTCTGTTTTTCTTTTTCTTTTAGACCTTTGCAGAAAGTCTAAGCACACTTTTCTTGGTACTCTGAGCTTCTTCCACTTCTTTAAAGCCTCCGTGTGTCATGCACCTCTTTCTGACCTCTACTACTGAACAAAAGCAAGTTCGTTCTTCTTCACTCTCTCTCAATCTACTGTTGCAAAGATTTACAGTTTGTCTTTCCTGATGTTGTTCTTTAAAAAACTATCCCTGAGCTACTTTCTATTTTTAAATTAATGGATTAACAACACCAAGGACCTAAGAGGTTAACTGAGTATACTCCATACACTGAACTTAAATTCTCTGATTATTCACACTAGATATACATGAACTGTTTGTGGTCCCATTGATGTTTCTATAAGCAGAGTCCAGCTTCAAGATTCTACACAGAAGAAAGGCTGAGGAGGGCAAGAGAGAAACAGCTTCGTTTCTGCCATAGTTGAGAATGACAGTCATCCAGAGTCAAGGTACTTTAAAACCAATCATTACCTATAGACATAAACCCGTCAAAGATATGAGTTTCTAGTGTAGATATAATAATATATCTGGAAAACCCATCAGAATATATTGACAGGACATGACATTGGAATGTACTCAATGAGAGGTAAATCACGGAACCTTAGATTCCAGCCCAGCTTTGAGCTCTTAAGGAAAAAGGCATTTCTATGACAAGTGATACAATGAAGGATTCATTATTACATTCTTTCATAGCATTTAAATAGCTAGCTCCCTGAGGAGGAGGGTGTTGTGATTTGAATGTCGTCCCTTTTAATCTTGATTCTAAAAGATGGAAGTCTTGTGAGGTATTAAGACTTTAGGACTTGCATTCCCATTTTGTGAATGAATTATTATTCATATTATGAGAGTGGGTATCTTAAGACAGGACAAATTACATATTTTGTTATTTCTAACACTTCTTTCTTGGGGCTTGTATGGACTTTTATATCTCCAATGGGACAATGCAGTATGAGAGGGTTTCTTTGTTTTTGTTTTTATTATTTTTGTTAGTTTTGTTTTGTTTCTAATGCTGGCCACTTAAACTTTAAATTCCCATTAACCATAACTGTAAGATATAAATACCTATTCTTTAAAAAATATAAACCTCATGAATTATGTTTGAAGAATACCAAAAACAAAATTACAAAGAAAATCTCACAGCTGCCTGATTTGTATACATGAAAGGAATTCATTGTTTTGTGCTGTATCCTGATTAATAATTCCCATCCCATTACACCTCCAATTTATTCCCACTTCCCCTCCCCTATGGATATACTCCTTTTTCTGTCATTAGAAAAGGGTAGGCTTCTGATAGATAACAACAAAATAAAATAAAACAAATCTCATCACATTGAAGATGGACAAGGCAAACTATCAGCAGGAGATGACCCCCAAGAGAAGACACAAGAATCAGAGACCCACTCACTCACACAGTCAGGTGTTCCATAAATATAGTAAACTGGAAGCTATAATATATACACAGAGGACCTGGCACATACTTGTATCAGCTCTCTGCTTGCAGTTTAAAACTCTGGGAGTTCCTTTGAGCTTGCTCAGTTGATTTAGAGGGCCTTGTTTTCTGGATGTCCTTTTGTTCTTCCACACTTTTTGCTACCACCTCTTTAGAGTTTCCTGAGCTCTGAGGAAAGACATTTGATACAGACGTCCTATTTGAGGCTGTAGGTTCAAAGGACTCTATCTATCTATCTATCTATCTATCTATCTATCTATCTATCTATCTATCTATTAATCTATGCAATGTCTGGCCATGAGTCTTTGTATTTGTATCCACCAGCAACAAGAGGAGGTGATTAGATAAGTCACTTATCTCTGTATATAGCAGAATATCATTAGAAGTCACTTTATCATTATTTTTAATTCTTTTAAATTTATTAAATTTATTCTTCTCTTACATATTATATGCTGACCACAGTTTCTTCTTTTCCCTCCTACCAGTCCCTTACCCTGACTCCATCACAACTACTTATACTTCTTCATTTCTCTTCAGGTTTCTCAATAATATCAACCAAACATGTCACATCAAGACTAGGTACTTTCCCTTCCATTAAGGAGATATGAGGCAACCCAGTAGGGAAGAAAAGGGTCCAAGAAGCAGGCAAAACATTCAGAGCCAGGCCCTGCTCCCACTGTTTAGAGTTCCAATAGATAAAGCTATACAACTATAGCATCTGTGCAGAGGGCAGACTCATAACCTTCCTAGTAGTAAGTTTAGTCTATGTGAGCCCTCTGTGAGCTCAGGTTAATTGACTCTGTGAATTTTCTTGGTTTGGGGTGGGGGGTAGTTTTGGTTTTATCATAGTTCTCTGGAAAATCTAGTATCTGGTTCTTCATTACCCAAACAGTACCATGTATGGGTTATATCTAACAGAGTATGCCTGAGGTAAAAATCAGACATTAGGTGACTATTTCTATAAGTTTTATGCCACTGTTGCCTTAGTGCATTTTAAAGGTAGGACAAATTATAGATCAAAGGTTTTGTCGCTTGATTAGTGTTTATGTTTCTCTTTTGATGGTCTACTGAGTACCTCCCTGTGTAAAAGACACTAGAACATTAATGTGAAGGTTCTATGTAGACACCAGCTTACCCTTTCCTTGTTAAATGAATTATGTGGTGTCATCTTCAGTGATGATGCCCTAGTTGTGGCAAGTAACCTATTCATTTGTCAGCAGCCTGGGTAGTTTGGGGTTCCCAAAGGACCCCTTGTTCCATAACTCAATAACCTATAAGCCAATTGTAGTTCTAATAACTTCATTTTGTAACAAGACAATATTTTGAAACAATTTTTAAATATTTAAGTAATCCTCAAAGTATTCTAAAACTTGTCCTGTGGATATTATTCTAAAACACTGTGTTCATCATTTACTGAAAGCATTATTATGATTCTTGTTGATTTCATAAATCTTATCTGCATTTAAAGTAAAAATGTACTGTTTTCGCCATTATGCTGCAAACTAAGTACAATGAGTTATTAAGTAGAAAAGTGGGTTATTTGCATTATTAAGGTGCCATGTTTTCCCTTATTCTGATTCACAAAGACATTGTTTACACTTTATTTTACCACTCTTTGTTCCCTACTTCTACCTCAGTTTTTGACTTTTGAGTACACAGGTTAATTTTATTATTATTTTAATAGTAGTCATAGTAGTAGTAGTAATACTACTACTATGAGTAGTAGTAGTATTTTTTCATTATTATAATTTTTATTATGACAAAAGAAGTACTTAAGTGTTATATAAAGACTAATTCCTTTAATTAGAAACACAACAGTGAATGTTTAAGGCAAAAGACTCTCCTTAGTTTTAAAGAGAGATTTCTGGTTTTCAAATGAGTTTTATAAACAGTAGTGCGTCACAAGGATAAAGGGCATCATCTTCTCACCCGATTCTTTAGCCCTTTCCCTATACGCCATTGCATGACATGAGAATGATTAATTAGAATTGCATAATGCATCTTAGCTGTTGTATTTTTAGCTGACTTTTTTAATAGATCAAAAGATCATTATTGTTTCAAGAACAAAAGACAAATGTAAAGAATTTAAAGTATTTGCTATATTACTATTAATAAAAGTTTGGATTTGCATTTCAAAGTTAAACCTCTAAGAGACAGAGTTTTCACTTTGGATCTTGTTAGACAGTTTTTCTTAAGACATAGACACAGTGTAATACTACTATTTATGGCTAAACCTGAAGAGTTTATTGCACTTGAGTGCAAAAGATGTTGGTCAACAAAGGATATAATCAACAGAATGAAGTGACAGCCTCCATATTGTGAAAAATATTTGCCAAGTCTACATAAAACCAGCTATTAAGATATATAAATTGTAATGTATTTATAAATAAGGTAAAAAAAATGAACACATAGTTTTAAAAGAACAACAAAAGATAAACATAAGTTTAGCAAGCTTAATTATTAGACAAATTCAAATTAACACTGCTTGGAGATTTTTATTTTCCCCCAGTCAGAATGTCTCCTGTCATGTAAACAAATAGCAGCAAGTTCAGGCACGGTTATGGAGCAAATGGAACATATACACTGACAATGGGAATGTACATTAGTGCAGTTCGTGTGAGGTTTCTCCAAACACTCAGAACTGACCCTCCTATCATCTAGCTGTACCTTATCATGGTGTATACTCAAAGACTAATTCAGCATATCACAGAAATATCTGCATATCTTCATTTATTTCTCACAATAGCTAAGACATTGAAAATCTTTATAAATCCATTCACAGATTAATGAATAAAAAAGTGCCATGGGATTTTATTCATTTGTGAAGAAGAATGAACCATGATTTTTTTTAAATGACTTGAGCTAATATCATCATGATAAATAAAATAAGATCATAACAAACTGACAAATTCTTCATTTTTCTCTCATAAGCGGATTTTAATATACATGCACACATATATTAATGTCCATATACATATCATGAAAATGTTATCCCAAAAATATAAATGTTTATCTTTTAACTCATATTTTATTGAATAATAACAAATTCAAAGCTATGTTTTTATAGCTATAATTACCTAACTATTCCTCATTTGTTGTGATTGCTGGACTTGGTAAACACAGGCATATTTATTTTGCCTTAATTCTTAGTATCAACTCTGATATCAGAAATTGCACATAACTTAGTAGATGTGTATTTATAGGTGTTTATATTGAGGTAAAAATGGCTGCAAAGTGGTAAAAGATGATGCAGCACAATGAAAATAATAAAAATGGCATAATGTAGGCAGAAGTAGAGAGCTAATAAATACTGAAAATGTCACTGCAATTTATGAGATATTAGTAATGCCAATTTTACAATATCTTATTTTACAGTGGGGGATTTATAGAATAGTACCTTTTTCTACTTTTTGCAATTAGTTATTAATCAATTTATGAGCTAGAATTTGGGTATATAAAAAGTATTGTCTGTACACACAAGAGGTTGAGTGTCCTTTTACTTCTACCTTTGGCTCCATACAGACAAATGTTTATAATGGAAGTGAAAGAGGAGAGAAAGAAAACAGAAAACAAAGTGAAGGAGGAGGAGGAAAAAAGAGGAGCAGAAGGAGGAGAAGAAGGAAAAGAAGAAGGAAGAGGAGGAGCTGCTGCTGAAGCTACTATAGGAGCAAAAGCAGAATTTGAGATTCAGTGAAAGTCTAACTACAGGAAAGAAGTGACAACTTCTTTATTTTATTTTCAGGTCAAATAAAAAATTGGCTTCAATATTGGTTTGTATACAGTCCCATTTTGCACTATGTGAGTTGTATATTTATGGTATATACTAATGACAGTGCAGGTGTTCTGCTAGTGATAAGTTAGAAATTTATTATTTTTAATTGGGAAGAGCAAGTGACAAATGACAAAAATTTGTAACAATAATGCTTGGGAATGTAATCGTCACTTATTCTTCATACAAGCAAAATATAATGAAAGGAAATATGACAAGTAATTATCAGTTTTACAGAGAATGCTATGGTGTAAAGCATTTTTCTGTCATTATTACAATTTCTTAGACGAAACAATAGTTATTGATTAATAATGTTTTATGTATAAAGATAATTTCAAGTATAATGATATGTATTATTATATTATATGGAATTTTTGACTTGTGTTTAAAAAATTGTATCTATGTCTATGAATTTAATCTCAGTTTAAAAACTGAGACAAAGGCCCTTGAGGTAGACTCACATATAAAAATATTTGTTGCTAAGCCTGATGTCCTGAGTTCAATCCCTGGGACCCACATAATAGAAGAATGGATTGGCTTCTATAAGTTATTTATGTTTGCCACATAATCACATGTGTGCCCTGGCATGAAAATTAGCAGCTACACACACACACACAAACACACACACCTCTTTCTCTGTCTCTCGGTTTCTCTGTGTTTCTTTGTCTCTGTGTGACTCTACCACTTTGTTTCTCACTCTTTTTCAATAGATAGATAGATAGATAGATAGATAGATAGATAGATAGATAGATA
>JANHMN010000004.1:106780936-106795557 GCA_030674055.1 Rhabdomys pumilio | reverse complement strand
ATAGATAGATAGATAGATAGATAGATAGATAGATAGATAGATAGATAGAATGAAAATAATTAAATATAAATAATACATTAATTTTAATGCAATTTTAATTAAGTATATTCCAAAATTGACATGCTTATGGTGAATAATCTAAGAATCACAGATAAGTAGAAATATATTAAAGTTTCCTGATGCAAAAGTTTTACATATGTAAAAGTCTCTAAACTTGTGTATTTGATATTTCTATTCATATTCAATCTATATGCTTTATTAAATAGAATTGACATAGACTTTTCTAATTTTTACTTTGCTACTGTTTTAACTGTACATTTAATGTTACCACAAATTCTTTCTGGTCTACTATAGCATGGTTAATTATTATTTTAATCCTAATATCATGTAAGTTGCTTACAATGTGTTTTTGCTTTTATAAGTGTGTCAAGACTTTAATCTTTGTAGTAAAACATTTGCCTAGATTTTTTATTAGTTCCTAGGAATAGAATTCCAAAAGGGAAATTACTGTATGAAAGGCTATGACCTTTATACAGTTCTTGGCATGTGCTGACAAATTGCTTTCCAGAGGGTTGTACAAGTCCACACTCTCACAGCCGAGTGCAGGGATGAGCCAGGTACAGCACACAAATATGATTTTAATTTTTTGCTGATCAGATTGTAAACCATAGTAGCTGCTAGCTATTTTAACCTGAAAAATCTCTGACTGATAGAAACATTTATACAGTTTTAAAATGTTTATATATAATTTCTGTTTAGTTTCTCTAAAATAAATCTTTGGCATTTTCAGTCTACTCTATTTGTGATTAGTCACTATAATGTAAATTGCAAATTTCTAATTACCATTAATGAATTTCCCTTCCACTTGTTAAAAATATCTCACAACTTTGTTGGTGGTGGTGGTATTTATTTTTGTCTTTGACAGTTAGGTTGATGGACTTCAGCATATACACTAATTATCAGAGCTTTCCATTTTGCTCTACTATTCAGTAATAAATTTAGTTTATAAAATATTAGCTGCTTGATAGTCTATTAATGAAAATTTCTACATTTTTCTTGGAACTGAAGGTCTTATAAAAATTTTGATGGATCCTATCACGGTTCAATAACATACAACACAACTTTTAAAGTTGGTTATAGTTATGTGGCTATTTATTATATAATATATAGGAGGTTTAAACAGCACATTTAATTTCTAGGAAAATATAAGCCTATGGTTATGCGGAGTTTCAGGTGTCAGAATTCCTTTAGCCTGCTGCAGGGTATGATGTGGCACAATAATGCTTACATATTTAAAAAGAAAATGTAGAACCATGGACCCAGAACTGAAACTGTTTCTACAAAATAATTTTCCGAATCTTCACATTCCGACTGATTTTATTATTTTAGTCAGTGTAGCTTGAGCTGGCTGCTCCACTGTAATTTTCCTCACACGTTATTTTAAAGACATTGTGTTAGTGTGAGATTTCTGTGGCTTTCTTCTGATATTTTGTAAAAGGAAGCTACTGTCATATGAAAGGTTATTCTTGAATGATCATCTAATTGTTAGCAGCAAATCAGCATTACTTCATATTACATAGAAATCTGAACATCTACCTTCTTGTAATTTGGTGATTTCAAAGTCAGACTAGTAAAAAAATGGCACGTTTATGTCTGTCCAGATCTTCAATCTCTGCTGAGAAAAGTAAGGTGGAGGTATTGAGAACATTTCTAATATCGTCAAGGCCTGAGTTTTAAATCCCTTCTCTCCATTCAGATTCCACAGTCCTGCAATAGCTTCTTAGCTCCCAGTGATCAAACCTGCCATTTCAGCAAGGGCAGATGGGATTAAGCCATCATTAAAAGGAGCTGTAGTCTATGTATTACAATGCTGTTTTGGAGGCAAACAAAGTAACTTGTGTATAAATTTTTGAATACGTTTACCTCAAAATATTATCATCATTTCAATAGACGTAACTAATAGAAAAATAAAACTATTCACAGTGGTGCAGGTCAATAGAGTAAAATTGTCCTAAGTCGGGAAGCAAGCCTGTAAATCTGTGTTCTTGTAACTGAGTAAGTTGTGGAAAATGACTCAGTGGAGTATTCATCTGAGGTTCTGTATCTCTTTTCACAAGTTAGGGTTTTATACATGTGATAAAGACAATGCTGGCTTTAACCATAAGGGAAATCACCCAAATTGTGAGACACAGACATTTTATTTCCAACCTAGGTGGATGCTTGTGTCATTGCATTTTCCTAGGCTGATTTATGATCTACTTAAATAATATCTACCTAGGAAGGAAGTAACTTGATATTTTTGAAGAAAGCCCTTGTCTGTGAATAAAACTCAAATGAACTGCTACTTGGAAGACATTTGTCTAATTTAAAACTAATCAAGATTGAGAAATCATTAAATGAATGGAGACTTCTGTTAATATAAGTATTTTGGGGTTATTTACTGATAGAATATGCCAATTTGGTCAGTAAAAAAAAGTGGGGTTGCATCTGAAGTAATGTTATTTCATTTATTTTTAAATTCATAAAATAATAGTTAATTCTTGCACAAACCTAAATCCAAAGTCTTCATGGCTACAGTTATTATTCTTTGATAATTCTTGCCAGAAACATTTTTCTGTTTTCATTAAAAAATGTAATTCTCTGTGTTTGTACTGTTTCTTCCATGTTGATTAATTGATACTTTAACTAGAAACTTCCATTTCTCCTTTTACTTATTTCTGTGTGTACTTATCCACCATTCTTCTGTCAATATATATTCATCTTAATCATTTCCTTCTTACATATTTTTCTATATTAATGTGAACATATAAATTATTATTTCATTCAAAGTAGTATCTTACTTTCATATTTAAATTGTTCAAGATCTCCTAACTTTACTCTTGGATTTTTTTTTCACAATTATTATTGGGAAATTTTTTCATGCTGAAAGATTTTTCCTTCTCAATTTCTAACCCTGTAAAAAATTATTCCAAACTCTAGAAAAATCTTCCTTTGATTGGTATCATATTTACAAATCAATATCTGACTTTATTTTTATTAGAATATCTTTTGGTCTCAAATAACAACTATCACTATGTATATGTGAGTAAGTATATGTTATATGTGTGCTTATCATATACAGAGTACTTTTTGCAGCTTAAACTTTGTGTTTGCCTGCCTTTAACTCCTGAACTTGGATGCCTCGCGTCTCTTCCATAGAAAGTATTCCAGCTCAGTAATACTTATGTGCTCATTTGTTCATTCTAACAATACACATAAAAACAACTGCAGAATATTTTGACACTCTGATATGAAACCTGATATGAAATCTAAAGAAAGATCACAGCTCTTTTTTGCAGGTATCTTCTCCTTAGAGTCAGTGTGCTCTTAAAAGGTATTCAATGCGTTGATTTTATCTATCTTTGTTTGGTTTTTACTGCTTTGTCCACTTTCTATGGGTTGGTGTTATTCATATGAAATCTAGTAAAGAATTTTGTTTGCTTTTTCTGTTTGTACTCAGGTTTAAACTTTTCATATTTAATTATTTTTATTTAGTCAGCAGAAATCTATTAATGTGCACTGGAATACTACATACCCAAACAAATTCATGCAATATTGCATTTGATGTTTTACAGGCACATTCTACCCAATTCCACCAGCTGCAATATGAGAATTTGGTTGCAGACATCCTGTCCATTGAGGTTTGCCTTTCAACAGTCTGTGGAGCAGGGTAGCAAATACGTTTTTGATTTTGTGTGAACGTGTCCGTTAACTTAGGAATGCCGTAAAGAGTGCTTCAAAAAAGACTGATGTGAACAGTCTAGGTTCATAGAACAGTGACAACAGTTTGATTATTCATGTCTGCCAATGATACAAAATCAGGGCAAACAATCTTATAGGTATCTTTTGTTCACTTGCCGGAAAATGCCAATTATTCACAGCAAATTATACACAGACACAAACACACTCCACCACTACTACCACCAAAACAATTATAGAAAAAGCGACCATAGATCTGAAAGAAAGCAGTGATGGGGGACACGCAGCAGGTGTTGAAGAGAATGAAAGAGGAAAATGATATGACTATAATATCAAAGAAATGAAGTTTATTACTGAGTTTAAAACATTATAGAAGATGTAGCAATGAAAATCCTTTTTTCTTACTTTAAGACAAAATCACTTGTGCTGTAGCTTTGGCACCTCTGCATGGTGAGAGTTAAAGTCCTACCTCAGAGATTAAGGTCTGTAATTTTAGACTATCTAAGAATAGAAGGATAAAAATTGACCACAGGCTAGCGTGTACTGGCCCCTCCAATGAGCCTATGGGCTACTGGTAGGTCATGATCACAAAGCTTTCCAAAGCTCTGCCATGTTTCCTTTAAAGATTACCTCAGCTGGAATCCTGTGAACATCTGATCACAGCTGGAGGAAAACTTTAACTCTCTGCCTTTTACATTTCATCAGCCTGACTTTTGACCTTCCCAGCCAAACAGGGAACCGCGGATGGAGTCTGCACTTCTGATTATATATCTTGGATTTCCTAGTGTATCATACAAATAAGCACCTTTCTCTGAAGTTTTCTAGTTCAGAGCCATAAAATACTTGCACCATGCCTTGATCCCAGACATGAAATCCCTTGAACCAGGCTGCCTATGGCGAGCGCTCTGAATCCATGAGACCAAGCAGCAAGGACACTGTCCAGCCAGGCCTTGGAGCAGAGAGCATGAATGTCGTTGAGCAGATCAACCACGGTAGAATCAAAAATAGTGTGCGGTTTTGTTTTTCTGACACAAAGAACCATTTCACAACACTTTGAAAAACCCACAATTCCTTCCTACTACAGTATCGAGTAAAAAGCGAAGACAGAACAATCATCCTTCAGGGCTACAGGAGCCCAGGTTCACATACTTCATTGGAAGGTAAACTAAGAAGATCTTATTGGTTAAGCAAATTTTTTTTTCTGTTTTTGTCTCTTTGTTGACTAGGACAGTGCAAAATATATTATAAAATAAATACAACATTGAGTTACCACCTTTGAATATTTATGTGCCTCTTTCCAGGCATCAGACTGTTTATTCATTTTATATTTATATTTATATTTATATTTATATTTATATTTATATTTATATTTATATTTATATTTATATTTATATTTATATTTATTATTCATCAAAACACTTTGGCATTTAAAGCTTCATATCAAGAGATGGAATGTATACAGTTGCTTGTCAAAAAGAAAGGCTAAACTTTAAACTTTTAAAAAAAATTACTAGTACAGTTTTAGCAATACTAAAAATCATTTGATTATCTTTTCAAGCTAATATTCTTTGATGTATGTGCAACAGCATTTAAACTTAAGTGATCCTAAAGCATTGAACTTGTTTCTAAATCAGCTTATTGATGAAAATAAACTTTATGCTTTAAAAACTTGTATGAAAAACTAAAATAATTTAAAAATCTTAAAGTTTTATGACAATTTCAGTAAACTAAGATAGGGTAGAACAAATATTTTACTAAAAGGTATACCATTGTATTCAATTAGTAAATATGTATACTTTTAGTTTATACTTTTGTCATGAAATTTTTATTTAATATCATTCAAATATAAGATCAGATCCTAGTGTTTATTGACTAAGTACAGTCTATAAGACAGTAAAATATAAGGATATATATGTGTAATATTCTTGTTTAGAAGCATGCAGTTTCAGTGTAAATTAAAGACTTTCAATGGATTCTCAGAATTACTATAAGTCACTATTGCTTTATAAGTAAGAGATTATAAATTCATTGTAATTTATAAATGAACGTTAGAAAATTAATATTGAGGAAAAATGTAACCACACTACCACACCATCAGAGTTGATGTAAACAACTAATAGGCCCTCAAAAGAATGAGAAAATTGGTCATATACACTTATGCTGTTGATATTTATTTATTATAAGTATTTAATAAATATTTAATGAATTGTATCTAAATATTGGTGATCTAGTGAACCAGCTTTTATCAGTGAAGTTAACACTAATGCTTATTTAAATGAGTTCACTCTTCTGAGAAACACCTTGTGTTGTCTCTACTGTTAGCTACATTCTGTGTTCTTATAGTCTTGAGAAGGAAGATTTACCTGATAAATTCTTTGCTTATCTATTGCTAATATCATGCATATGTACATATCTTACTCTTTTTTTATTAGATATTTTATTTACATTTCATATATTATCCCATTTCCCAATTTCCCCCACCCAGAAACCCCCTATCCAATCCCCCCATTCCTGCATCTATGATAATGTGCCCTCACTCACCCACTCCCACCTCCCTGCCCTCTAATTCCCCCACACTGGGGCATCCAGCCTTCATGGGACCAAAGACCTCCTCTCCCACCTATGCCCGACAAGGACATCCTCTCCTACAATATCTTATTCTTAAGATTCATCTTTAAATTCTAATTTATAAGAAAAATAGAACAACTGAAAATTGTAAATGATAATTATTAATGAACCATCATTAATTTATTTACATCGGCAGTTTAGAATTCTGAGAATATTATTTACTCTGAGAAACTGAATTTCACTCAGTTTCAGTTGCAAATCTCTTAAGGTGTATTTGAAGGCATTCCACATATGCTTCCTCATTTTTAAAAATGAATTTAAAATAAAAAATGCATTTCTTTTGCAAAATCATAAATTATCTATACAAAACATATTAGTTATATTCAGATGAACAATATTTATAAAACATACCAAGCAGCCTAATGAAGTAAATCGTATTGACAAGGCAACATTGAGTATTAATTTCTATCGATTTCTAAGTCTCTGTTCTCAAATGAAAGCATTGCTTCCACGCTAAGACAATGTAGAACACTGCATTTACTAGTACGTTTTTATACAATGAAGCTTTAACCTTCGGACATAGGGCTTCATCTTGGAAATGTTTTCCTGACTGTAACTAAAGCGGTATGAATGGCCTTGCAGGATTATATGTGCCATTAGCAGGTGTGGTTAGAACTGATCTCAGTGGGATTTGCAAACTTGGACCAAAGATAAGTCATTGACATTTCAGCAAGAAATGGAAGTCTCTTGCATGGTTTTGTTTGTATGGCACGAGATGGAATGTGTTGTGGTATTCATTACTAGGTCAGTTTCTTGGGGTTGCTAATCACAGGCCCGAATACAAATCCATGATCCCAGCTTTTCCAGATATTTGTATGGCAGGCAGCCACACAGCAGCATCTTCTGTAATCCCTTCTCCCGCAGTCAGAGCTACTAAAAAAGCTTAATAATATCCCAGAGGCAAAGATGAAACGCTGTTTCCACCGCTACTGTTTGCTGTAGAGAGCTTTTGAAGTCAAGCTTAAGATGTCTTTATTTCCCTACCAGAAAGATTTTTTTTTTTGCCCTCTTTTACTCCGCTGTTGTCATGATGATGGCTTTCTGCTTGAAAAATATTCCAAGTAGCTGCAGCTCTCCCATAAAGCATTAGGGAATGAGAAGAGCTTTTCATCAGGGGCTGTTGGAATCTGTAACTACAGTTTGTCACTGCCGAAACCTAGGGCGATGCTGGTAGTGATCTCAATTTAGAACTACCAGTTTCTTTCTTATCAGCTTCAGAGCAGCCTCGACTTTGTCTGTCAGCTTACTGGGCACTGCCCTCTCTTTTAACTTGGTGGTTAATTAAATTCTATACCGCTTGTAGTGGATAGCTTCCAACTCAACCTTTGTTCTGAACCAAGTAGAAAACTAAACGTGGTAGCCCCCAGAACGCTTAGAAGTTTAAATTAATTGCAGTGGTTTGGAACAAGGTGAAATTCAGATCATATTTACCATACACAAATAGAGTACTATGTGACGATTCGGACAACACTGTTTTAGGCAAATCCAAAGTACAGCATCAATGAAAAGTTGTAAGGGACACACAGAGGCAAGCAGCCCTGGGACTACAGCAGAGGAGCAGCTATCGTCGAAAGCAGAACCAGTGAATTTTGGAGAAGAATACAACGAATCCAAGCTAATTAAAAATAAGTGAACCAAACCGAACTAAATAAACAATTAGCACCAATAGCATATATACAAGAAAGATGATGGTTGATGATTCTCTAGACGATTACACACTGCAAGAGTATTTGTTCATAAAAAATTCAAAGTTGTTCTGGAAAAAAGGAATTATTTCATCACTGGCATTAGAATCTCATCAATTTTCTGTTTCAAGTATGAGAGTGTTTTCTGTAAATATGAGATATGTTTGTGGATTAACATACAGAGACTTAACTCTTATTGCACTTCTATGTGGAAATTTAAGCAAGAAAGTCCAGGAAAAAGATGTCCAATTATAGATACCTCATTCATTTGAAAAAAAACTGGAAAAATAAACAGATGCTTGAGGACTTTATGTCACATTTTGTTTAAAAGTGTAACTATCTATGAACAAATAATCATCAAATATTGAGAATAATTTTATTTGAAAAAATGCTGTCAGGTGATTTTTCTCTTACTAAACATTAAAATTATATAAATTTTAAAATCAATGATTAGTATCATTGAGATTGTAACTTTCTGAAGAAGTTAGCTATTCTAATAATATCATCAATAAGTAAGACAATTGAAAATATCTGTGGATTTTGAAATAGGTTTGTATCCTCATACTTCCAGGAGGAACTGAGAAAGCTAAGAATCTGCTTAAATTTGTCTGGAATGTGTTGTTGTAATCGTACCCCAAATAGCTGAGCCTGAGAGTTAGGAACATGACAAATGGGGCTGGTCCTGGGATGAGTGCTGTTTAACAATTCCATCAATCATCACAAAACATGCTCATTTACTTAGTTAATAACATCCGACCAGAAGGGTTATTTAGCACCCTGAAGGACAAAATTAAAATGGAGTATGACCTTGAGAATTAACAAGTTTCAGAAGTTATCAGAATCAAATTATAAAATCTCACAGAAAATACATATTGATGTGGTTCTATAGACCTAAAATATCCACATAGCAGATTTAAAGCAGATTTATGACTTTTTCTAAGGAAGAATATCTCAATTCCAGTGGGAGAATTTACAAATGAATCTTAGAGCCCTCTCTTCAGGGCACCCAGGAATTCTGAGTGCTTTTCTGCATGAAAGTGCTGTAGGGCAGTAGAGGGCAATGGAACCCTCCTCTGCCTCTCTCTTGAAATCCAGTGTTTATCATCGGTTCCCACGAATCCCTTGGCTTTCTGATCTGTTAGATGTGTCACCTCCATAGGACTTTGTGAGACACTTAAGACAACACTACTGTAAACAGGGGCTTCTGTAATGTGCTCAAAGAATAAATGCCAAATCAAAATGAATGGCAGCTCAGAAGAGCCCAGATACATCCCTCTGAACCTAAGCAAAGTAAAGTAAAAATGATCTGAATAGCACATTTCCATGCTTTCCCTTGACAACTGAAGAACAGCTGTGACTTAAGAAGCAAAAGACGCCAATCAAAACAGAAAAGGTACAAAGGCCTTCTAAGATCTCATAGGTTAAAAAAAAACCTATGAATTATGTCTTAATTTGCAAAAGGAAGTAGTGATCCTGTGATCTGAAACATAAATTGCAAATGAAACAAAATAGCTATTGTTTGCTTGATTATGAACACAATGATGATATCTGTAAAACGTCATTGCACTCACAAAGAAATAAAATGTAATGTATTTAACTACATTAAAATTTATGAATATTATTCTTTCAGGGATAGCTAGCAGGTGAATCATTGCCATGAGTACTTCAGGCCAGACCTAGAAAAATATATGAGTAGGTGTCAAACTTTCTTCATGCCTCAGTTTCTTCATTTATACTCTGGGAACATTACAAATGATGAAACTTTAACTGAAAAGGTTAGTTCAAGCAGGGTTCAAAAAATAGTAAATATGAGTGCTAAGTATATGCAAAATAATAGCTGATCACTCTGTTCAGAAAAAAAATAAAACAGACACAAGTGCACAATAGTTTTGAGTGTATAAGACACATTCCAGTTTGAATTCCAGTTAATTAGGTCAAGATAATTTGATAGCCTTTTTAATATATTTCTCTAAGCACAAAAGAGCAGTAGTGATAGGCATTTCATAGTGTCTAAAGATAAACACTTGGTAGAGCTGACTGCAGCGGTTTAGTCACATTGGTCATTCCTTACTAGCCTGCACATTCGTGGCCATTCCTCATCCATTACCCAGTGCAAATTGCATCGTGAATGTCTGCTCAGTAAAGCTATGTACTGGGTGCTAAGTTTAGAAGTATTTTACAAATGTGGGCTTAACCATAGTAAATCTATCATTAAATATGTCCATAGAACAGCTGAAACCAACAGTAACAAGATCCAGAGTTCTTTTTGCAAATAGCTAATCCTATTCATGTTTATTTGGGCCATTATCTTTCTGCACTAAAAAGCATCTCTTGTTTTCTTTAATAAACTTCTGTTTTTTCAGCTGCGCATATAAGAAAGTGTGTCAGTTTTTATCAATGTATCTTTTGTGTGCTTTTGTTTATTTTCAGAAATACTAAAAATACAGGGTCCTTCAGGATTTAATATATAGCCTGCTGCTAAACTATTTATGCAAAAATAATACCTAACACAGTAAGAAAAATTATATTAAAACTAAGCCCCCTGCAAGTGCCTGAGAAAAATATAAAAAACGACCAATATTTCATACAGTTAAAATGAACATTTTTGGCCACATTTGAGGGGACATTTTTTTTTAACCCTGGCCAAGGATCTCCTTCAATAAAAAATGGGCAAATGATTTAGGCATGAGATTGAAGATTTAAGTTCCTTATTTTATTTGAATATGGAAGTTTCTGAAATATCACCCTGATGTCAGGGTGGCATTCCACTAATTTCACTGGCATCAAATCATTACCCTCACTTTTGCTGAGCACTTTCATCCTGATAATTACAATCTTGGCTGGTGAGGGACACAGTGAATTCAGTTTCAAAGTATCAAGTTTAATATGTGTTTCTTACATTGAAGAATTAAGTTCTCTCTTATCATTTTCTAATCAAGAGTGAGGGGGGCAAAACTTTCATTTTAGATCATTTCTTTGGTCATTGGATTTTGTACAAAATGCTGGGATAACTTTTGTTTTCCTAAATATTTATTGAGGTTCTGACAAGGACCAGGTTCTGGATTAGACACTGATGACAAGATTGTGCAGCAGGAACCAATTTCTACTTATATAATGATCACAGATCAACTAGAAAAGCAACAGAAGAATTGAGTTTTATGTCAACATGCAAAGAGTTTTTTTTTTTTTTTTCAACAACTCTTATGTTTGAGAGACTGAAGATTTTCCAAGATGAAGTCTTAACTTGGGACTGGGAGTTAGTCAGTGACCCTGGAGAACAAAGCAAAGCACACACAACGACATGTAACTTCTTTGATTTGACTGGTAACACTAGGTTAGGTAGCAATATGTGGGAGGGGAAAGGAGGCTCATTTAATTTTTTACATTTATTTTATGACTTATCATATGTCTAAATTGACATATGAAGAACTGGAGACCTGGAAATATGAGGAGTTTAACAAGTCATGGAGAGAACAAAGGGAAATTGAATAGATCTGGGATAGGATTAGATCTTTCAAAGCTGAAAGAGAATAGATATTCTCAAAGATGGTAAAGATCATTTTACTAACGCAGAAGTCTTCGGTTAGGACTAACATCTAAAGTACTTCTTTTTAAACTATAAACATCAAATCACATATAAGAAATTTTTATACTGTATGTATCATTTCAGAAGGCACAATACAAATTTGAGGATCTCCATTGCTTTCAGTTTCCAAATAATTTTGGCTCTCTTAATTTCAGGCACCTACACAAACCAAGGAACATGTACTTTGCATGTTCTTAAAAGGTGCTCACGACTGTGTGAAGAAGTCAGACAGCTATATATAATTTAAATAACTTTAGCCTGTTTCATTAAGGATATCTGCCATATGTTGGAAACATAGATGATGACAGGAAGCTGCATATTATGCATGAAAATTTATGGAAGATTTCCAAGAAATAGCGATTGAGCAGACTCTAAATTGGAATTTAAGTAGACGGGCCATGCTTTGGCACTGAAAAAGAGACATGGCATTTATAACTTCATGTGGATCATTAATTCTTGGGAGTTTAAGGTGTGTGCAAAGAATTAATAACAATTAGACAAGTATACTGGGTGCTTCTAAAGTAGGTGTATCCTAATTATCCAGAGCTCACTAACTAAATTCCAGGATGAGTGCATATAAAAAATTAAGTACAGGTTACCTCAAACAGTATAAACTAGAAGTTTTAAATTTTATCATCTTGTTTTTCTGCATAGTTGTGAACCTAGCCTTTTAACAGCTGAACCTTCTCTTCAGTTCACCACATTTTAAAATTAATTTTTATTTCTATACCTTTTTCTTCATAAAAGTGGAACATTTTTAAAAAAAAATGCCAATATGCTTATTGCAATATTTTATGTCCTAAATAATTTTGTGGGACATACTGAGACAATGTGCCCAAATATTTAGTAAAATACTAATTTAGATGTTGTTGCAATTGTGGTGAGAGAAGCAAGCAGGTAACCTAATGTGTTCTCCCTCAGTGCAAGTGGCCTTGTGCAGCCAGTTGATATGTTTCAAGAACTCAAGCAGAGGACTTTCAAGACAGAAACGTTCCTGCTTTTAGATGGCCTTTGAAAAGAAATATCAGCCTCACCTGGGAGCTTTGGACCCTATTAAAAATCAGATGATCCAGTTACTTAAATTCTCCCTCCCCTTCTCTCCTCTTCCTCTCTCCCTTTCTCTCTCTCCACCCTCTCCCTCAAACACACATAGAGCATCATTATTTTGTATTTGTTCATTGCTTTGTTTGTTTGTTTACAGTATCGTGACTATTATATCTTTGCTTTCTCTAATTTCACAACGTGTGTCTGTTAGCATTTTACAAACCATAAATCAGAACAATTTTAGAATATTACTTAGGTCATGGTTTTGTTTGTTTCTTTTCTTAGAGACATTTAGAAAACAGTGAAGTCATCATCAATGGATTAAAATTACTAAAAATAATGGGCTTTATAATGATGAATGAGTAGCTTTGATAAATAAATGCAAACAAATTTATTTCAAAAAATCATTTTAACAAATGATAAGCACAATTTTATGCCTAACATTGTGGGGACTGGGCAAAAAAATCTGATGAAAAACGAAAAGAATCTTTGTTATTAATAATATACTCAGCATTTGTTTTGCTGTTGCTGCTGTTTGGTTGGTTTTGGTTCTTTTTGGGTTTGGGGGTTGTTTTTGTTTGTTTTTTGATTTTTTTGTTTTGTTTTGTTTTTGTCGCAAGGTTTGTCTCTGTGGCCCTGGCTGCCCTGGGACCACTATGTAGACCAAGCTGACCTCAAACTGGCAGAGCTCTGCTTCCCTCTGCCTCTGCCTCTGCCTCTGCCTCTGCCTCCACACTGAGACTAAAGTGTGCCACCACTGCCAGGCCATGTACTCAGTCAGCGTTTTGCATAAGTGTAAACACAGATAATTTAGATTACTGCCTGTTCCTGGGCTGATTGACAAAAAAGCAATAGTGTGCTTCATAGTCCTGTGATTACAATGGGCAAATGGGTCCTTAATCAGTATGAGTGGTACTTGAGTTCAATATCTCTATGACCTGAGAAAATCTTCAGCAAATGGAGGGAAGTGTACTACTGTAGCAGCTGTATACAGTATGACTTGCTATAGAAGGTGTGACTGAATCATTGGACTGAATCCGCATTCCCAGCAGACTCAGTGAGGGAGGCAGCAGAGCTCTTATATTCTCTTTCCCTCCACCCCAAACTGCTTGGGACCCCAACAGAGTTAGTTGACTCCGCAAATACCATTCCATCCACATGACTCTTAGATACTTGGGAAGGCCAAAATTTCTTCATTTCAGTCCCACCTTTAAGTGTAGCTAAATTCCTGTGGCTGCCACTCACATAATCAGCCCACTCTGTGAAACTGCCCAAGGTATTTGTCAGGGTCAACTCAGGCTGGATTGGAAATTTCACTTGAAAGTAGTTGAATATTTCCAGACAATTATTATGATGTAGTTTGGTACCTTTAGGTTGATGTGCACTTTTACCAACTTCACTAGAGCCCAAATTTAGAAATCGGTTTATATATGTAAGTGGCCTAGATGGCCTTGAACTCGAATGGTATACTAAAGATACTAAAAATCTTCCTCTAAAAGTGTAAGCAAAAATCACATCTTCTTAGAAATTCACCCACCAGGCCAGAATCCCTAGGTCTCCTTTCTTCCAAATAGAAAAAGAGTACTTACATCATTTTCTTCTATAATAATCTGTCTGGCATGGGATAAGGATTCAGTCTTTAATCAAGACCATGTAAGGAGTGATGACAATCAGTACAATTTTCATGGTCAAGAGAAAACAATTGCCTCCTCTTCTTACTTGCAGTGGACATATGGGTTCCCTGTCATTTTTGTGGTTCTTAAAAAGGGGTTGTCAATTACAAATATGGTCTATACCAACTCTTAGATCACTGTCAAAAACAGTGCTAGGAATGTATATGCTGGTTTATAAATATAGGAAGACTTTGTTTGGTGCATTCTTTACTCATGCTAATGTGTGTGTGTGTGTGTGTGTGTGTGTGTGTGTGTGTGTGTGTGTGT
>JANHMN010000004.1:106753190-106780926 GCA_030674055.1 Rhabdomys pumilio | reverse complement strand
GTGTGTGTGTGTGTGTGTGTGTGTGTGTGTGTGTGTGTGTGTGTGTGTTTAATTTTAAACAGCAAAACACTGTGTGGCAGCAGCAGTGTAGATGATCCACTTTCACTGTAGTGCCCTTTTCCCTGGATCTATGGAATTGTGCCTTTGACTTTCAAGGAAAGAAAAAGTCCTACAGTGCAGCTTCCAATAGCTCCATTCTCGTTGTTACCACTTAAAAATTCTCACTGATTGAGATGTTACATATCATTTTGAGTGGTGTTAACTTAATTATTTCTTATCTGTTGAGGATTTAAACATGCTGGTGTAGCTGGCATTAATTATTAAATAAAGGAAAAATGATCTGTAGAGCAGAGATGTACTCTAGATGAAGTCTTATTTTTAATCTTGCCCTTAACTTCATCCTTCTTTCTTTTTTTTCAGACTTCAAAAGGGTTCATGGTACCTGCAAATTAATTTTAGATAAAATAGGGGAATTTTAAGTACAGGACCTGCAAACTTAATAGTCTGTTTTATTAATGAAGGGTTTGCTTATCAGTGCTTTTAATTTTTTGAAATGCTTCCTTCTCAAGCACAGCAGGAAATAGTGAAATGTCAGACCCCCATGGGAGCCACCGAAATATTCATGAGTGCCTCAGAGAGCCTTATCTATGCACAGAGACAGAAATATATGCCTAGATACAGATCAAGGGAAACTTAATTTCTTTCTACAGGAAATGCCTTACAAATGAAGATGTATTATTTTCTGATATAATCAAAATTTGGTTCTCAGAAACTGACAGCAAAATTATAGCCATTAATCAAAACACAATATAATTATAAGTGAGAAATATGAGTTGAGTATTATTCACTTTTTGTTTTTGTTTTTCTGTTGTCTTTTTCATTTTAAAGATACCCAAGTACATGTTTTAAAAGGTAAAAATAAGAACCATTCTCTTTAACCAGCAGAAAACCTGAATTACTTTTACATTTGGAGTCACTGCCTGTAACATTTTTGTCCCCTGCTCCAACTGTCTTCAATCCTCCTCCCCATGGTCAATGGCCAGGGCACTCTCAGATTAAACCAGGAGATAGATATTTTCAAGGGGATCTGTCTATCTTATGCTAACTGGTAAAAATTGTATTCATCTCTAATTTAACTTTCTTCCTTTGTTCTCTCTACCTCTCAGTAGAACATGTGGTTCTGAGAAGCCAGATTTAATCCTCAAGGTAAATTACCTTGAAAGGCATAAGTATTACAAGTAAACTGATAATTGTGGCTCCAAATATTGACCTTCAAGGACGAAGCTGCCCTGTAGATGAAAGCAGTAGAGCTGGAACATGTAGAAAGAGCAGAGAAAAGCCAAGAGAAATGTTAAAATAGATTCTCTACTGAAATAACCTAGAAAAAAATTTTAATATATCTAAATATCAAAATTATTGAAAAATATTATCTTTACATACGGTTCTCAAGCTCTTTTTACAATTAATCTTAGTGGATAATTAACAATTTAAAGATTACCTTAAAAATAATAGTTTTCATTTCTTTATTGTGTAAGTTTTCCAGACAAAGTATGCCCTCAGAAATGAAATGTCTTGATTATAGTTAGATTTCATTCTTTATCATCCTGAAACAAAATTAGTATGACTCTATTCTATATTCCAACTCTCAAAATGACATTTGAGATACTTAAACATTTGGTATTTATTATATACTAAATATATCAAAATAATTTATTAGTTATATTTGATAAAAATAGAAAATTCTCCTTCACTAAAAAGAGATTCAAATATTAGTTATGTAAATCAAAGGTGTTCTGATCAGATTAGGTGGCAAAGGAAACCAAAGTAGTAACTTGAAGATAGTTTGAGCATGTTGACATAATTCCACAAATGATGTATTTACAATTTTCAAATGATCATAAGAGTCAAAGAAAATAAAATGGAGATATTCAGATAGCAGGTAATTTCCAGGTCTGACCTATCTCTGGTATGAAAAAACAGGTTTCTTTGTTTTGTTTTGTTTTGTTTTGTTTTGTTTTTTTCTTATTCTGTTTTGTTTTTGTTTTTTCCAATAATTTTAGTGCCTTTAGAGTCTTGTTTAAACAAATGACTGATAGATATTTTTGTTCTTTGATCACATTCAGAAAATATCTGCCTTTAATCTTCAACATATTTCTCTGCATAATTTTCAAAAAACAAAAATGATTTACTAATAATAGAAAAATTCTAAAGCAGCTATCTATGGATTTTGTTACATTTTTCAGGTTATAAATCAGTAATCTGGGTGGGGGGTGGTTGATAAGTAACAAAGGATACCAAACTCACAGTTCCATCATCTTGTATAACTTTATGGAACACATAGCTAAGGGCAGGACCGTATACATACAGAATGATTTGCTTCATGATATTTAAATATTGACCATCTTATTTAAGCAAAGTTGTAAACATTTTATAAATCTTTTTTTTATAGACATGCATTAATGAAACGATAATCTACATGTCTGAGTTCACTCACATGTAGATATCACATCTTATAGTATCTACAAGAAATGATGTATTAAAGAATATGCATAGTGAATATTTCAGGATGCTTTACCTTCTCTGTGTTCTAAGTGAACGTCTTCAGAAGTGTATTCTTGGGGAACAGTGAACCAATAGAGGATTTCAGAGAGACTTCTGCAAGGCACTGTATAATGCCTTTCAGCTCTTTTTTCCTTTCCTGTCTTCCAGTCACTGTTTCCTTGCCTTCTTTAACTAAGGAGATACACTGAGGACTGAATATAGACATCTTATAAATCTGAAGAATATATTCTATTTTCCTTTATTATATTTGAAAAGTATGTAGAGGAATTTTAATGCAACATGGTGGCTCTGGCTGGAATACAGATATTCCCTTAGTATACATCTTTAATGCCAAATACTGTAGGTAAATGTTGTTGTTAGAAGGAAGCAGCCATGTTTGAAAGTGACTTATAATTGAGGGCCAGACTTCTAATTAAAGTAAATAATCAGAGAATTATTTGAAAGAATGAATTAGAGATGGTATGTGCCCAACTCTCATGAGAACATACAGGAAAAATGTCTACTTAATCAAAGGCAGAGAGAAATAGGGCAGATTTTAATTGGGATAGTTTTACAAACATGGTACATAGGGAACATGAAAGACACAGGTAAAGGCAGAATGAACCTGAGAATGAGAAAGAACCAGAAGATCAGAGCACATTGCTAGAATTAGTTTGAGGGTTAGCAGACCAATTAAGTTAAAAGCTGAGAGAAGGGAGTTTGAGTCAGTCAGCTTGTAGAGGAATACAAGCCATAAGATCTGAGTTGAATCAGCCAGCCCAAAATCAGAAAGAACTAGAAAGGGTAAAATTATTCATCGGTAAGCCTTGTAAATGACAATTACACCAGGCAAGTAAAAGTTTCTTTTACAATGATAAGAAGATGTAAATTTTAAAAATGAAACACCTGATGTGGAAGCAGATAGATAACTTTACAGAAGTCTAATTTCTCACGAGTATCTGAGTATCATGAGGTGTATGACCAGCAATGATCCAGATCTTAGTCCAAATATTTCAGATCTTGCCTCAGATTTATTCTGCCAACTAAGCTCAATCCTTTCTGAGTTAATTACATTATGTAGTAGCAGATACACTACACTGTATCTCACATAAGTTTATAAAAAGTATTTGAAAAATAAATTATAAAAACATAATATAAAATGGAATTTAAATATCTATGAAAACAGTGAAGAATGCAGTCTTGTTTACCATGGGTGTGGTTCTGAGAAGAGCTCATAGTAGTCACCCAACCATCAAAAACCCACCCTAGCAAAAGACATAGGAAATAGTGATTCAATCCTATCCTGAAAAGCGACTCTTTTTTCAGCTTTGGAGGTATTTATGATACAATGAACAATAGTTAGAAAACTGAGAGCCATAAAGCAGTATAATATCTCTTCCTGTAAAATAAAGGCATATGAGATTTTATAGGAAAAGTGTATGCTTACCAGTATGCAGTCCCAAAGTTTGTTTTCTTTGTATTCTATTTAGCAAAGAATTCTTTTTTTTCTTTTTTTTTTTAATTTTTTTTATTGGATATTTTATTTACATTTCAGATACCAACCCCTTTCCCCATTTCCCCTCCCTAGAAAACCCCTATCCTGTGCCCCCTTTTCCATTTTGCTTTTATACATTTTTTTAAATGTTAATCAAAGACTTTATAAGTATGGTAATGCTCAATCAGAAGTGTAATCTACTACCCAACCTAGCTATGTAAACTATCTTTGACTGGTGAAGACATGTGAACTTCTGCCTCCATGCCCCCTCTCTCTTTCTCTCTCTTTTTCTCTCTCATTACCTAGCTTCTCATCTACTTCATCTTCTCCTCTCCTTACTCCATCTTTTCCTCTCGGTGCTCCTTCCCCCTTAGCTCTTCCTACATATTATCCCTCCTGTTAAAATAAAACTTTTCTCACAGAATACAATTAGAGCATAATTATTCTTATTTGTACCGGTGAGGTACAAGATAGTCTTACTCTGATCCAAAACTCTAAATTTCCAAATTTCCAAGGTTTTGTAAAACGAAACAAAACAAAACAAAAACAAACAAACAAACAAACGAAAAAACCTCTGTTTCCAAATTGTTTCCAAATTTTATATACCTTGAAAGAACAATTCTCAACTTCATTTAGAAACCTAATAGGCCCAGGATAGCCAAAACAATCCTGAACAATAAAAAACAATAAACAACAACAACAAAAAAAAAAGTGATACAGAATTAAACTGAGAATTTTAAACAGAGGAACCTCGAATGACTTTGAAGAATTTAAATAAATATTTAAAGTCCTTAGTCATCAGGGAAATTCAAATCAAACCATCTCTGAGATTCCACGTTACACGGGTCAGAATGGCTAAGATAAAAACCTCAAATGATAGCACATTGTGGCAAAGTTATGGGCCAATGGGAACACTTCTCCATTGCTGGTGGGAGTACAAACTTGTAAAAACACTTTAGAAAAAAATAGTCTTGGAAAACTGGGACAATTTCTACCTCAAGATCCAACAATACCACTTTTAGCTATATACCCAAAACATGTTTCACCATCCCACAAAGACACTTTCACAACTATGTTCACACAGAAACTGGAAACAACCTAGATGTCCTTCAACTGAAGAACAGATAATGAAAATGAGGTTTATCTACACAATGGAATTCTATTCAGCTATGAAAAACAAAGACATCATGAATTTTGCAGGCAAATGGATGGATCTTGAGAATATCTTCCTGAGTGAGGTAACCCAGTTCTAAAATGACATGCACAGTATGTATTTACTTATCTTAGCCATAAATTATAAGATTTTCATGACACTCTGTAGACCAAAGAAGGTTAGACAGAAAGGAAGACACAAGCAAGGATGCTTAAATTTCACTTGGAATTTGGAGTAGAATGGTCATTGTAGGTGGATAGAGAGTGAGAACTGGGTTAGAGAGGGAATTATCTGGAATAGTTGGGGGGGTTATGGTCAGATTTGTCAAAGGATGGGGTGATATACTGATGGACAAGAGAATGGATGGAAATCTAAAACTGAAAGGGGGTGGAGATGTAAAGGGCATATCCAGGAAAAGATGGAGACCTGTAATAGGGGGGGGGGCACTCAAAAATCAATGAGGTGTCTTTAGCTGTGACCCACAGCATTGGGGATATGAACCTTGGGGAGACTGGCTCTTCATAACACTCTGAGTGTGGGAAAAGCAGCTAATGGTGCTTCTTCCCTGGTTTTACAAGAAATTCTGAAAAATTGGCTTTTTAAACTAGAAAGGGAGATTTATACCCCCTCCCCAAGGTCACCAAAAACACACCTTGCTTTTGTCTTATTTGTTTTAAATTTTCTGCAAACTGATGCTAAAGGTCAGTCTGCAGTGGATCACCACTGGCATTTGGTCACTTCCAGCTCATTTGCCAGGGTCATGTGGAGAGACCCCTTAACTAATACTTGGTATGGTTCTGATCCTGTTTTAATTTGGGGTCATGGGTTAGTCTTCATTTTTTTTTTCAGAAAAACAGAATGGGGCCTAATGACTGTCTGAATGACTGGTTCGTCAAGTGGACACAGATCTTGAGTCTAATAATTATTATTCTAATGATGAAGATGGCTCAAAAACTTTATCAGTCAACTGATTTAACTTGGCATATAATTTCCACTCTTACTGAAGAATGTGTGTTTTTTATCATTACTTAAAGCCACCCACTATATACCTGGAGGCTACACTTGTGTCTGATCCCTACTAATTAGCAGTTGGATTAGATACTAGAACATTTCCTCTCTCAACCTTATTTTCTACATTGCTTGGATAATCATGTTGCTTTTAACCTTTGAACCTTGTATTTTAAGCAGATTGATTGCCTTCACAGAGGATCACTCTCAGCAAGCTCAGCTATTCATCCTGGCAGTTACACATCGTTGTGAAGAAGTGCATCTAGTGCATACCCACAAGTCCTTTGGTCTTGGTCTAAAGAGTGTGCCAATGATGGCCAGTTAGTCAAAGATGGGTAAGAGTGTTCTTGAGCTCTTATAAACCTAAGGCAAAGGCATACATCAATATGCTATGTGTGTTTTCCTTGAAGACAGGTAATCTAAAAGTAACATAGACACCGACCTAAGCCAGGCACGGTTGCCTGCCCGCTCGAGACCCTAGATGGGATGAAATTTTGTGCCCCTTCCAGATATTGGCACTGCCATCTTAAAAAATTAAGGAGGGGAAATGTGCCCTACCCCAGCCTTGAGCAGGACTGAACGAGTCATTTACCAAAACAATAGGACCTAGGAGGCAGTCTGCTACAGGAGCTAAGAAGAATGGACTATCTGCTGAGCTTGCCTTGACACCTCAGGGGTGATATCCCCTCACCCAGCCAGTGGGTCAAAATGAGAAGAGACTCTGTGGGGGTGAGGCTTCCCCTGTATATGTGAAAGCAAAATATTAAACTTCGGACTTTAATCAAAATGCGTTGCCTTGGCCCCATGTTTTCTCTTGCTCTCCATTCCCCTTTCATTCCCAGCCTTCCTTTCAGGTAAATGAGTCCTGTAGCTGCTGGCAGTTACAGATGGCTTTTGTGACCAGGCAGAAACCATGGTGGAATGATAAGGACACCAACCTACCCACAAAATTTTTGACCCAAAAAGTATTCTGTCCATAAGAAATTCAGGGATTGGGGATGGAGCAGAGACTGAAGAAATGGCCTATCAATAACCAGCCCAACTTGAGACACATATGGACAAGCACCAATCCCTGACACTATTACTGATACTCTGTTGCAGACAGAAATCTAGCATAGCTGTCCTCGGAAAGGCTCCACCCACCAACTGACTCAGACATATGCAGACACCCATAGCCAAATAGTAGATGGCGCTTGGGGACTCTTATGGAAGAATAGGATGAAGGACTGCAAACCCTAATCAAATAGGAATTCCAAAGGAAGACTAACAGAATCACCTAATCTGTATCCTTGGTGTTCTTAGAACTTGAACCATCAACCAAAGAACATAACACAGGCTGGACTTCAGACCCCTGCACATATGTAGCAGATGTGCAGCTTGGTTTCCTTGTGTATACTGAACAGCTGGAGCAGGGTCTATCCTAAAAGTTCTGTATGTGGGATATATTCTTCTAGCTGGGCTGCCTTGATTCAGTGGGAGAAAAGTATCTAGCCTTATAGAGACTTGAAGTTCCAGGGTAGGGAGATGCCCAAGGAGTGTTCCCACCCACTCAGAGGAGAAGGGGATGGGTGATGCAGAATGGGGAAAGGATAAAGGGAGAGGTGTCCTGGAGGGGGACTGTGAGCAGGATATAAAGTGAATAAGTAAAAAACATAAATAAATTTTTTAAAATCTTTGTTTCTTCCTCAGAAGTAAAATAAAAAAAAGAGAGAGAGACTCATATCATAACACACTATCTTGAAAATTATGTCAAAGTGCTGCAAACAAGTAATGCATTGAACAATAGAAACTTGCAAAATATGTTTTCTTAAGGTTCATGCTATTTTGAGTATACCAGTTCAATTGAGAATAAGTCTTCAATTACTGTGCTCAGTTAGTTTGGCATCCCACTTCTTCCCAGGCCCATGTGCTTGGAAGAGCAAGAAAGATGCAGAGCGATTTTTCATTTTTACCCTGTGTTACTTTTAGGACACAATTTCCACCCCCTTCTCCTAAAAGGAACAGGAAGAAGTTAGAAATGCAAAGCATCATTTTATAAGGATTTTGTTGTACTTTTAACTATGCATATGCATATATCTATAAGTGGGTATATGTGCATGAGGGAGGCCAGTGGTATTGAAACAGTATGAAGACTGAAAACAAATTCTGTTCTATGTAAAAGCAACATTGCACTTGTTCCTTGGCTGCCATTGCTTTTCTATTTTAGCACAATAACTTTTTCCCCCAGGCAATATCATAAAAATCCTTATATTCAGGCAGATTGCTCTGTACATCTGACCTAGAGTCCTGGTGCCCTCTCTGTACACACCATCAAAGATCTATTATGACATATGCTTCCATCAACTCCAGTGTCACTGCTCACTGCTCCTAGAGTTTTCATACATTGTTGGAGCAGTTCCAAAATCAACCTAGAGATTGAATATAATCTCTATCAAAATCCCAAAATAATTCTTCACAGATCTTGAAAAGACAAATTTAATTTCATGTTGAAAGACAAAAGAAACCCAGGATTTCAAAAACAATTTTGAATAGTAAAAGAAATGGTGGAATTATCACTCCCCTGAATTTGGAAGTGTAATAAAGAACTATAGCAATAAAATAAAATAAAATAAAATAAAATAAAATAAAATAAAATAAAATAAAATAAAATAAAATAAAAACATGGTATTGTTACAACACCATTGGCACAGGTACAATGATCAAAAATTAATAAATCACACCTCATGAATGTCTGCACAGTGAAGGACACTGTCATTCAGACAAAGTGACACGCTAAAGAATGAGAGACTTTTACCAAGTCCACGTTCAATAGAAGATAGACAATATGCAAAACATATACTGAAATCAAAACAGTAGATATCAAGAAAACAACCAAGTTTAAAAAGGGGAGAGACCTAAACCAAATTCTAAAAGGAAGAAACCCAAATGTTTGAAAATATTTAAATGTTCAGCATCCTCTGCCTTCAGGGAAATGAAAGTCAAAACTTCATTGAGATTTCATTTTAAACTTGTCAGAATGGCTAACATCAACAAGTGTCAGATCAAGCTGGCTACAGTGTGCAGTAAGGGGAAAAGCTTCTCATAGCTGTTGGGTACACAAACTTGTACAACCACTATAGAAAACTTGTGGCAGTACCTGGGGAAGATGGGAATCTGTCTCCCTCAAGATCCACCTCTATCACTTTTGAGTATTTACCTCAAGGATGCGTCATCCTACCTCAGAAAAGCTTTTTCAACCATGTTCATTGCTTCTCTAGTCATAATAGCCAGAAATTGGAAGCAACTAGATGGAACTATATGTTTCTCAACAACTACATTTTTTTTAAGTGATGGATTTACTCAGCTGTTAAAAAAAGATAAAATTAGAGAGATTGCATGATAGGAAAAAATGAGTTAAAAATTTAAAAGAAAAAGTCATTTTGATTATGTATGCATGTTTTATGTCACCTTGATACAAGCCAGAGTTTTCTGAAAAAAAAAAAAAAAAAGGGAGCCTCAGTTGATAAAATGCCTCTGAAATACTGATCTCTAAAATATTTTCTTAATTAATGACTGGCAGGGAGCTAGCTATGCCCATTGTGCATGGTGCTATCCATGGACTGGTGGTCCTACATTTTATACGAAACCTGGCAGAGCAAGTCAGTAAGCAGCACCCCTCTTTGGCATCTGCATCAACTCCTACCTCCTGGTTCTTGCCCTTTTTGAGGTTCTGTTCTGAATTCCTTTGAGAATGAACAGTGATATAGAAGTATAAGAAAAATAAACCTAATCCTCAAGTTGCTTTGACCACAGTGTTTCATCACTACAATAGTAAGTCTGGCTAAGACACACAGAGAGGTAACCCAATCCAGAAAGATGAATATGGTATGGTATATCCTCATCTATATGTGAACATTAGCTGTTATGTCAATAAAAACCAAGCTACAATACATAGAACTTCAGTGGTTGTTTAATGAACGAGGGATTTGGTAGGCAAGGAAGGGCTGCTACCTCGCCTTGGAAAAGAAAATTAATAGTTATGGATCAGGGAAGGGCACACTGAAACAGGGGGATCAAATAAAGAGAGAGAAGGAAGAAAAGAACGAGGGAAGAAATGTGAGGAGAGGCAGCTAAAATAAACAGTCACTGAAAACATAAAGTAGTATGAAAACATAACAGTAGAAATTTCCTGAAATACATGCATATATGAAGGCAATCTATCTGAAATCACTAGACAGTGGGAAAAACAAAGCCACCCCTGGCCTTTACCTATCACAAAATGAAGCTTCCAGTACAAGGATTGGATTGGCTGTAATTGAGCTGTTGGCCAAAGAGGTCCTATGTGGATCCACAAAGAACCAGGGCTATTTACAAAGTTAAAGGATGCTCTCCACAAACTGATAGCAGGGTCCCACTGCTGAAACAAAATCTTCACAGCCAGTTGACATGGAGATGCACCTTCACACAATTTGTGCTATAGTGATTGGCACAGAAGGCTCTCTAGGTATTACCAAAATATAAAAATAAACAATAAGCAAGCCACAAACCTTCTGGGTTTATGTCCTTCCTCTAGGATATGCCAGTGCAGTGGTGGCCCAAAGCCACCACTAATCTGTATTTTGTCTGGCATTGCTTGGGTTATAAGAACCTTAGATTAGATAATCCAAAGATTATATAGGTCCAAGAAAGCAAATAATAATATAGTATGTGAGGAAAAACATCTGTTTTCAATAAAAGGAAGAAAGATGCAAGATGCATCAAACTATTTCTCATAGCACTCAACTGAGTCTCCATAAACTCAGGTGTCCTTTTATACATTTCACTGTCACCTACAATTATCTTCCCTCCTCTCACTTGCCTTATTCAAATGAGCACAGTAGGCAGAAGACAAGTTAACTGTGTAAGTTGATACCTAGAGTTACTATGGTTTGCCTTAATCTCCCCCAGATAAATCTCTTAGAATTCCAGTTTGGCTTTATGAGAGAGCAGGTTATCAAAACAAGAGCAACAAAAGCCACAGCATTCACTCATACACCTACATGCCCTAATTTAAATCATTTCTTTTATTGTCTTAATTTAATACCAACATCTTGTTATTTCAGTAGCCAAGGCAACAAGCTGAGTAAAGCCTTGCTTTGTATTTGTTTGTGTAGGTGAATGTGTGTATCTGTGTGCTTAGAAAACAAAGTGAAATTCTGAGTTGCCTAATGCCAAGTTTTCTACATTGTCTTTAACTTATCTTCCTTAGATTTTGCCAAAGTGGCCAATTTACATAAACAGCAAAAGGCTTATTAACAAGTTTTATCAAGAGGCATGTTTTGTCACCTGCTAACAGAAATGCACCTATGATTAATCCTTATTTGGGTGAAGTGTGAGTTGCGTAGAAATATCCAGAAACTGTAATAAACTAATGAGACGACAGAATGTAGTTGTATAATGTGATATATAACATCATGAAACCCTCTAGATCTCAATTTTATATTTATTCATCTGTGCTTTAATGAGTCACCTTCACTGAAAAGTAAAACATGCTTGAAAATATGGCTGCAAAATATAACTTTACTCACTAAAATTCAGAAAAGGAAGCATCATGTAGCCCCAAATTTTATCAGCATTTTATTTGATTTCCATGTTGTTAATATGAATACTGAGAAAAACATAAAACACAAGAGTTACCCATAATGCAAACAGGATAAGTCAAATATCCATGAACTGATAAATGAGTTATGAAAGTGTCTCAATGCAAGCAATTAAATTTTATTTGGTAATAAAGAGAAAATAAATATGAAGGTGTGCTACAAAGCAGAAGGAAAATGGGTCAGTTACAGCTTGTGTTGTCTAAACCCTATATCTAAAATGCTCATAGTGTTTATAGAAATATAGACTTTCCTCCGGGAGGAAAAAGGTCTAATAGAGATGACCTATTTTGTTTTGGGGGGATTATTGAACATCTATGGCCAACAATGCAAAAGAAGTTACTGGGTTTTCTTTAGGTTGTCTATGACCTGTATGAGTAGTAGTATAAACCTAGTAATATAGTGTGTCTTTGTGTAATTCATAACACATAATTCAAGTATGATATATGTATTTATAGCATGTGATATATATCATATAAATATTATGAAGACATACTTATATGTCATATATAATTTTAGGTAAATATAAAATGGTAATTCTCTATATTTTTTTCAAGAACCTTAGTGCCATTTTAAAAACATCTATGCAAATAATAAATAAAATGATTCTCTTGACTTCAAAATATAGCTCTCTCTAAATTTATGGACATAATACCACAGATAATCTGTTTGCATTACATTTCTCACAGACACACTGTATTAGTTACAGTCAAAGATTGCCAAAATAGTACACGTGGTTAATCTTTACAAAAGCAAACAAACAAAACCAGAGATGTTTAAAATTGATCTTCTTTACAAGATTGAAAATGAAAGTTATTTATCAAATGGAAATTTATGTATGCGCCTCTATCTCTAATAAATAACTGTACCAAGAATGCAAGAGTGCAAGCTACTAGACAGTTTCATTCTCCCATTGGAATAAAGAATATACCAATATTTGAAAGACAAGAGAAAATTAACATTTTGTGGAAAAATAAAAGGCAGACAATACCAAGAAAAGATTTTTGGAGGGTTTGTTTGTTTGTTTCTTCTTTAGGCCATTTAAATATTTTCACCATAAAAGTGATTTTGTTTTCCTCCAACAAATGATGTAAGATTACCTACAAAATTTATAATTTATTTATTTATAAGGTTTTATATACATACAATAAAAATAAAGAAAAAAAGGAGAATGAATCTGAAAAAAATCAAGAAAAGGAGGGTTTTGAGGGAAGAAAATGAAGGGAGAAATGTAGTTACAATCTCTAAAACAAAAAACAGTTAAAAATCCTTTAACAGAATTTTGTGCTCTATTTTAAATTCTGAAAAGAAAGAATTGAAAATTGAGCTGATAAAAAGGAAAGAAAGAAAGAAAGAAAGAAAGAAAGAAAGAAAGAAAGAGAGAAAGAGAGAAAGAAAGAGAGGAAGAAAGAGAGGAAGAAAGAGAGGAAGAAAGCAAGCAAGCTGTCAAATCTTTGGGCAGTGGTGCATATTCCTTTAATCCCAGCACTTGGGAGCAGAGGCAGGCAGATTTCTGAGTTCGAAACCAGTCTGGTCTACAGAGTGAGTTCCAAGACAGCCAGGGCTACACGGAGAAACCCTGTCTTGAAAAGCCAAGAACAACAACAACAACAAAAAAGTTGAGCTGATAGTTTAGGTCCATTTGTTAAAAGAGAGTTTCTTTCAATTACTTTATATTGGTAACCATATGTATATTTTTTGCCTGATTTTAAGAAATATTCCTTTACATATTTAATAGGTAATTGAATCAAATCTTGGAGTAACCTAACAAAAAGAGAGTAGTAAATAATATCATTATTTAATTTAAATCTGCATATAATAGTAAGATTTTCTTTTCATTCTATATTAACTTATAAATATTCAAATAGAATAATCATCACATACACTATCAAACACTGGTTATAGCTCACTAACACAATTTACATAGTATTTATTACACTCTTTGGTTTTTAAAAGTTATTTTTTATGTGTGTGTTTTTATGGCAATATGTGTGTGAATACAATGGAAGCCATAGTAGAATATCATATACACTGAAACTTGAGTAACATATTGTTGTAAGCATCTACTAGATGCTATTAAATGGGTACTAGAAATCAGTTCAGGTCCTCTAAAAAAACAAGGATTAATAATTTCTGGACCATCTCATCAGCTCCAATATTTTAAGACTATTTTTAGTACAAGTATCCAAAAATTTGAGCATGCTGAAAAATACATAGGGTTGGCTGTTTAAAGGGAGAAATATACAGCACATCTTCTGCCAAGAAAGCTGTTTTCTCATGTGGTTAATGACCTGATGGTCTTCACACTATCTGTATGGGAGGCCACACTGGCTCTCCCAGACTCATATTTTTAGCTTATTTGTATCAGTCAATCTATAGCACCATTCTTTCCTTAACACTGATCATGAGCTTGTTTAACTTGAGTCACTTGTACTCTGAAGACATTAATTGTACGTTACAGAGTCTTGATATAATCATGTATTAAGCTCTGTTGTGCACACAGGATTAATTATCTTTTTTCCAAATTGTGCTGAGTTGTATTGAATGAAACCTTCTTGATGACCATGATGTTTGCAGAGATAATTCCTGCCCCCAACACAAACATAGATGTTTTGTTAAATTCATTCAGGAATTCTGTGGAACAGTGCCTGTTTAGCACAGGGCTGAGCTTAGAGTATGAACTTCGATACCCTGAGATTTTATCTTAAATAAAAGATATCTTTATTGTGTCAATAAAAAGGTTTTTGTCTTAATTTTGCTAGCTAAAAGAATGTGAAATATGGTACCTCTTCTACCTCCAAATTATGTCACTTGAGTAAAATTTGTATAATTATGGATAGATGACAAGACTGTATTCAAACTAAGCACACTGTGGTGGTTTGAATAATAATGGACCTAATAGGCTCCAGTTGCAGGGGTCTTTGCAAACACCACGGAGAAAACAGTGTCAGACCTCTAAGGAGACAGCTATATCAGGCTCCTGTCAGCATGCACTTCCTGGCATCCACATCAGTGTCTGCCTTTGGTGACTGTACATAGGATGGATACCCTTGGGGTTTCCAATGGAGAAGTTAGAAAGAAAACTGAAAGAACTGAAGGGGTTTGCAGCCCCTTGGGGAGAGCAACAATACTAATCAACCAGAGCTCCCAGGGTCTAAAGCACCAGCCTGGGAGCACATAGGAAGGGACCCATGGCTCCAGCTGTATATGTAGGGGAGGGTGGCCTTGTTGGCATAGGTGGGAAAGGAAGTCCTTGGTCCCATGAAAGCTGGATGCCCCAGTGTGGGAAAATTCGAGGGCAAGGAGGTGGGAGTTGGTGGGTGGGTGGGGGCACATCCTCATAGAAGCAGGAGGAGGGGAAATGGGATAGAAAGTTTCTGGGTGATTGGGAAATGGGGAAAGGAATAACATCTGAAATGTAAATAAAATATCCAATTAAAAAATTAATCTAAAAAATGTAAACAGTGTTAATCTAAGAGAGGCTAGAAGGATGCCAGCACAGTTCAGGAGCAGGTGCTGGTTCAAACCTTAAGCTGGCTGACACTGGGTAGTATAGTTGAGCAATATTTATACACAACATAATTTGGAAAACTGATTTCTGGTAGTAATTCAATCTTGTGTATATAACAAGGATTAAATCACCACTGAATGAAAACAATGACATGACAGCTCCAAAGTATAATTAAGGAGAAGGATTTTATTTTACACAAGAGGGAGAACTCAGCCAAAGGAATTTGGAAGGGTTCAGACTGACCTGAACTACGAAAGGAGAGAGAGGACAGAAAGGAAGAAAGGAAAGAGAGATAAGATAATATAAGAGAGATAGGAAACAGGGCAAGCATACCCTTGGTCCTGAAAGAAACAGAGGACCAAGAAAGTATAAGGCCAAGTAGTTTAAATAGAAATGAGAATCTGGGGAAAAATCAACCCCCAAACTTGAGATATTTATAAGTCTTAAGAGAACAAACAGATACTGAGTGAGCCATGTTCTGTGTTTCTTTGGGACCTGACAATAACTACATTAAAACTCTTGCAAAGTGCAAGTAACATCCTCTATAAATATATGTTCTATAGATTAACTAAAGAAAGGAGTAAAAAAATAAAACAATTTTTTCCTTTCAGTCCTTGCTCCTGGAATGACAAATCTGAGGCTAATAAATGTCTTGGTCACAAGCCTTGGCTCATTCCCTGACTGGCTCAAAACTTATTTAGCTCATTCAAACTATTATATGCCTTCCTTTCCTGAGCTTCATGTGTCCAAGTCTGAGGTGAATTTTCTCTTTATTCTACCTTGAGTTATGCTACCTGCCTTATGTCCATCTCCTCAGCATTACAGGTTGAATCTTTCATGCTTCTCACTATTTCCCAGAATCCTCCCTCTTCTTGCTAGTGTTCCATTCCCTATTTCCTACCTCATTTCATTGACCATATACTCTTTTATTGACAGATATTGCTTGTAAGATATTCTCTCTCCAGGAGCTCAAGTGGATAAGGCTACAGACAGACTTAGACAAATAAGCTCAAGATGAGTCTGGGGAGCTAGTGTGTCCTGGTCATAAAGATTATGTATATGTAACCAACTTATTAACCACATCAGCTCTCTTCCTTGGCAGAAAATATGTTACAGATCTCTCTTTGTCTCTAAAGAGAAAACTCTGTATGTTTAACATTCTTGTTTCTCCTAGAACTTATCCATAAGCACAAGTACCCACAAGCATCCTATAAGTATTAATAGGAAGAAAGAAGTTCATTAGCTTTCACCTCTAAGGAGCTCTGGACAGTTGATAATTTCTAGGGCATAAACCATCAGATTCCTTTAAGAAAGTGGTTCCTGGTAGGTACACCATGGTCAAGTGTATGACCCCATACTCAGAAATATATGGATAACACAAAAGCTGATTAAATAGCTTATTAAATTAATCATAAAAAAAGAATATGAAAAAGGACATGGGAATGGATCTGAAATTTCCAAAACTATGATATTTTTAAAATTGGCTAAATTATAACCTGCCAAAAATTTTATAGGTTAAAAAAAAATAGAATGGCAGGTCTGTGGGATCATGAGTATCAAGGTCAACATAAAAAAAGTTAACAAAATTTATAGACAAGGATTTTTTTATGGCGCAATGTTATGATGATATGGTGTGGTAACAATATACTATCCTAATGCTACCCTGTCCTATGTGGTAAGGTAGTAGGACTGTTGATGACTATAATCCCAGAGACTATTCCATGTTGTCGCTTACTCTAAGTTCCATATAATCCTCAGTTAAGTTACCCCTTGTAACTTAACTGCAGTCACTATTCAACAAAAAAGGAAACAGAGAGCCTGTACAAATATTTGTGTTACAAATGATGAAAGTAAATTTGATATAGAAATCAAACAAACAAAATAAAACAAAAAGAATTTGTCCTTTCACTATGCTGAGCTGATAGGTATCTAATAGAAGAAATAAACTCACACACATTCCAATTCATTAAATATAACAGCATCCTGGGATCTTAAACTCAGTTTTTGAACAGAAAGTACAGGATTCTAAGGGTCTATTCTCATTTTATTAATCAATCAGTAAAAGAGGTTATTTATTCTCATTAGAAACATTTGTGCTAAATTTTGTTCTATTTATGTAAAAATCAGTTCATTCAAAGTTATTAAACATCTGTTTATTTACATTAGAAAATATTTTACATACAACAAATACACAATAGACAATTTTAATTTGATCCAATATGTTGTATAAAAGACAGAAAATCCTGCTCTGAATAAATCTAGCAGACATATTATATAACGAGAATAACATTGGCCAGTAGTTCTATTTTACATTTCTAAATTTACATGGGAATCCAGAATCATAGATATCTAAAATTCATTTCATTTTTCTTCCATGGGTTATTTTCTTCAAATAAAACTTACTTCTAAGGTTCAGTGATCAATGCACACCTGTAAATCACTGAAAGGTTGTGTAGTAGACACCAACTAGATATTACTCTGTCTCAACTGTGGGAGTCATTACTGTCCTGAGGATTTGAGTTCATCCCTGGGCATATGAAAGGAACATTATGATGAACATGGGCAATTGTTTATAACATGATGCCACATCTGTGATTCTTTGTAATTGTTTTGTGATCTAGACCAAAATGATATTGAAAAAGTTTTAAATTTTTGAAGGTATATGCTCTGAAAAGCACTATAGACATTGTGTTCGGTTTGTAGTGGAACAACAATAATTCATAAAACTCTAAAACCTTTTATGAGAGTGGAGAAAATTGTTCTCAGAGCAAACTGCTCTGAAGGAAATCTGTCTGCTCTCTGATATGAGTGGTGAGATTCTAATGAGAATTTATCTGCTGATCAACGAGCTATTGCTACCATTATCCAGACACCATATGGCAGAGCATTCAAAATAATTTTAACATTTGTATCAGCAGAGTGAAGTCAGCTTATTTTTAATTCTTATTAAAGGCAAAAGAATATTCCCAAATCTGCCTACAGAAGGTAAATATTGAAATCATATCTTGGCACCATTACTACTGTCTGTGCCCCCTACCAGTATATATTTTTCAAGCACAGCAGGTGAAGTAAGAATTAGGGCATCCAAACCAGTAGAATGGATTTTTGTTTATCCTGTAGGAGCAAAGCATAATAATCTATACTGAAACAAATTTTTGGATAACACATTCAGAATTGTTTTTTTACAGTAGCTATAGTGTCTATAGAGGAATCACAATCAAACTGCATTATTCACACAGAATCTATACTACAAAGCCAAACCTAGAAACTCAAGAAGCAAAGGAACCGTATTCCTGATATCTGCTATTTAAAATCTGAAAAGATATGCAGAGGCAAAAATAGAAGATTATTTAAAAACAACAATTAAAAGGCACTACACATTGAAATCCATAGTGTAGTGCCTTTTAGTTATAGCAGTCCTTAAAAATTCAAAATTTTTGTGTTAATGTTGCATAGGTTGTAAGATAAGACAAAAAAAGGGTGGAAAGACTGAAAAACTTTAATTCTCTAAATAGTAAGTCCAGTGAAATTAGATCAAGTACTGCATTTTCCTCCTTTATCCATAGTACTATCTAGGGTAATATGAAAGCATCACTTTGATAAGGATTAAAATTATTGAACAATGCTAGATTTTCTTAATAATGAATACTAGTTTAATACAAAAGTTGTAGCATTTATTATTAAAGTAGGAATTTGGGTAATGATAGCAGACATAACTAATATATGCAGTTTAAATTATTATATTCATGTTGCATGTATATATGAGTGGTATGCATGAATATATACATGTTTGAATATATACAGCATATATGTTGGCCTACATGGCAGCCCAAAGTTGACATCATCTGTCTTTCTCAGTCATTTTACATGTGATTTATTGAGGTAGAGTGTAAACTGAACCTAGAGCATTCCAATGTTGGCTATTCTAGATGGTTATTGTTCTGAGGTTCCTGTCTTTACTCCTGTGATTTAGGATTGGAGGAGTCTGCCACATCTTTCCTACATTAATGTTGGTGTGGAAGTTTGAACTCTGGTTTTCATGCTCATGTATTGAGAACTTTATGTACTGAGCTAACTTGCCAACCCTTTATACAAACTTTATAACTAACAAATACAGATATTCATCTTAGAATTAGAATAACTCAGAGAATGAGCTTGATGACTAGAAATATCTTAGTTGAACTTAATTCAAGACAAAACATAAGTCCTAACAGCCACCCTCAAATTGCAATGGAATACATCAGTAAAACTTAATTTCTCTGCATGTTCATTAGAGTCATTCTTCAGTCAGCATAACCCAAGGAGAAATCTTGCCTCCTCATAATGTGCCCATGATAAACATACCCATGACTGCAAACCAGATGAGTCTCTAGCACCCTTCCTTTGCCTACAAATCATACATTGTATTTCGGTTTTTGAATAAAAAAGCAAAGCAAGTCACATGACTTCACGTAGCTCTAACAGTCTAGCTAAGTCCAATTTGTGCTAATGGCTGGTGACAAAGGGTCTCTACAATGTAGCTACCAATAAATAATGAAGGTTTCTGTACATACACTTCTTGATAAGCTTCATGAGGCAAGATTTCATGACCAAGCTATCAAGATTCAAACAATAAACATCTTTCATCTTTTCTGGAAAGTTTTTCTGCATGCATCCTGTAAGAAATATCATCGTTGGGATAGAAAACACTCCTGAGAATGTAATTAATCAGGACAAGTAAACTACATAATTTAGAGAAAAATTATAACCATTGTGAGCTAGGATAAATTTCATATTTCTAGAATATAAATAGTTCATAAATGTGAAGAGAACAAAACAAGTGAGATTATTATTATGAGTATGTATCCTATCAAAACAACAGTATCTTAAAAATGATTTTGTTAAGTTCTACATCAAACTTTCAAACTCTTTACTTTGAAATCATTTAGTCCTTTATGTTAGTCTGACAAAGTTAATAAGAGAGCCTCGGACTCGCATTGAGACTGAAAACCTAGAGAGGATTTAATCCTAAAATTTTCATTAGGAACTGTAGACTCTAATCCATTGATTAACAGGGTTAGTTAAAATATTAAAATTGACCATAAATGTGGATAAATTTAAAAGAAAATGTGAACAAAACTACCAAGGAAGCCATTAAGCATACTGTCACTGACCTCGCCTACCAAAGTTGGCTTTTATTAAATGGCAGCTGTGCCTGATTAAAAAGTGATGACTCCCCTCAGAAATCATAAGGGTCATTAAAAACTGTCAAAAATTTTTCTGTTCCCCAAAGGCACACTGCTGGAGAAGCCTTCTGATATCTTCACTACAATCTAGATCAGAAATAACCAGTGCATTTTTTAAAAAACTTAAATTTTGTATTTTACATACCTACTTAAAATTAGTAAATAATTGCACTAAAATAATATCTGGAGCACCCATTTAATCCCATTACTCCTGATGCAGAGGTGGATCTCTGACATTGAGGCTAGGCTGGTCTACAGAGTGAGTTCTAGTATAGCCAAGACTACACAGAGGGACACTGTCTTGAAATAACTAACTAACTAACTAACTAACTAACTAAATAAATAAATAAATAAATAAATTCTTCCAAATGCAAAAAATCTCAATTATATATCTTGTGTGATACATAATCACCTTAAATAACTCAGATACATTTCAGACAAAGTTTTTCATTTCAGATAAATTTCAGACAAGTAATTTGTTCAGTATTTTGATATATTTTACCTTTATAGTTTGAAAAAGATTGTAAAAATGTTTTTAAACTATAGGAAGAAAACCATCACTGAAAGATGTGTGAAGGGACAGTTTGGTAAGATGGGTAGATCTATAATGGGAAAATAATCTCCCAAAGTTGCTCATTCACCAAATGTGAGTCCAGTAAGAATGTGTATACATCTCTCAAACCCCAGGCTTGTGGTAGTAAAGCAGTATGATAGTATGAGTGCATGTGTATCTTTAAAATAATTTCTCCCCGATGTTGGTTCCCAAGCCAGATGAGGGCTGGTTATACCTTGGACAAGCTCACTCTCTACCCAAATAAGGCTTGGGCCAACTGAACCTGTAAAGACAAAGGCCATGTCATGACTTCAAACATGTTTGGCTTTTGTTTGCCTGCTAGAGAACTGGCTTCTCAGAAATCAAGTCATAAGCAGAATGCTAATCCAACTGATGAGTTTGGACCACCCCTGTTTTTAACTGCGTGGTTTGATACTTGAACTGATGAGTGATTGATGTTTGCCTGTTTTCAATCATGTCTACACATGCAAAGTAGATGCATTTTCTCCCTTGTCCATTTTCCTACCCTGACTCCTAGCTCGACCTATATAAACTAGCCCTGTCATTTCAATTAATGAGCTGTCCTCTGACAGTTTCCCAGATCCTTAAAAAAATATATATTCTATTTATTTATATGTTAAATGTTGCCCCCTTCCAGGTCTTCTTTCTATGAACTCCCCACACTACACCCCTTCTCTTTGCCTCTAAGAGGGTGCTCTCCCACCTACTCACCCACTCCCACCTAACCCCTCTAGCATCCCCCTTCTCTGGGACATCAAGCCTCCACAGGACCAAGCATATCCCCTTCCACTGATGTCAAATAAGGTAGTCATCTGCTACATATGTAGCCAGAGCCATGGACCAGTCTATGCATGCTCTTTGGTTCCTGTCTGAGTCCCTGGGAGCTCTGAGGGGTGTGGGGAGTACAGTTAGGTGATACTATTGTTCTTCTTATGGGGTTGCATTCCCCTTCAGCTTCTTCAGTCCTTCTCCTAACTCTTCTATTGGGGGTCCACTAGCTCAGTCTAGTGGTTGGCTGCGAGTATCTGCATGTTGGTCAAATTCACTGTGGCGGGTGGTCCAGAAGGTCGCGGAGAACCTTCTCCATGCTGGTCGCACTCCGGGCCACAATAGACACGAGAAAGTCGGGTTCCAAAGCTTTATTGTTCATGGCGAATGTAGATGGTGTGCGCACTCCCCATCCAAGCCAGAGGGGAGCTGATTTAAATAGGGAGGGAGAAAAGAGGAGGGACTGGGAAGGAATAACTTAATTTAGCTACTGTCCCCTGGCCTTCAGGTAACTCATGAATATGGAAATCTTGAGGCAAAGGCCTGTTAGTCACACCCTCTACCTGTAGGTGTAGATGGTGATGCAAAATCTCTCTGAGAGAAGCTACTGAGCCAAACGTGTCTGCAAGGCACAGGTTAATGGGTATGTGGGCTGCATGTGGGCTGCATGGAGGAGTCTGGAATCCAGGGGTGTGGTGAGATATGTGCAGTCTCTTACAAGCCATGGTCACCTGTTGGATCTCCCACTATCTCAAACCCAGTGCTCTACCGGAGAGACCAAATCATCCCTTCATGGCCGGCCCTACATCTGTATACGTCTTAGCCCGGTGCTGGCAGAGCATCTGAGAGTACAGCCATGCCAGACTCCTCACTGTGGGCATTTCAGAAAATGTCATCCCATCCCTATTGGGTGCTGGAAGCCTCCCTCATCCCTGGTATCTGGGACTTTCTAGTGCCCCTCCCCTTTGCTTACTCCCTCCCCCCACTGCTGCAAATTTCTGTTCATTCTCTTGGACTTCTGGACTTCTATACTCTCTCCCCCTCACCTGGCCCCTCTGTTTCCATTCTTCCCCCACCCAGGTCCCTCCCTCCCTCTGCCTCTCATGATTATTATGTTCCTGCTAATAAGTAGGATTGACGCATCCAAACTGTGGCCTTCCTACTTGTTAAGCTTCATATGGTCTTTGAGCTGTATCATGGGTATTCTGAGCTTTTGCGCTAATAGCCACTTATCAGTAAATACATACCATGTATGTCCTTTCGTGTCTGATTTCCTCACTAAGGATGATATATTCTTGTTCCATCCATTTGCCTGCAAACTTCTGTTTGTTTGTTTTTTAATTTTATTTATTTTATGTATATGAGTACACTGTAGCTATCTTCAAACATGCTATAAGAGGGCATCAGATCCCATTACAGATGGTTGTGAGCCACCACGTGGTTGCTGGGAATTGAACTCAGGACCTCTGGAAGAGCAGTCAATGTTTTTAACCACTAAGCCATTTCATCAGCCCTAAGTCTTTGTTTTTAATAGCTAAATAATATTCTATTGTGTAAATGTACATTTTCTGTATCCATTCTTCTTTTGGGGGACATCTGGGTTGTTTCCAGCATCTGGCTATTATAAATAAGGCTGCTATGAACATAGATGAGCACATGTCCTTGTGATCAGGTTGAGAATCTCTTGATTTAAGTTGATGTTGGCTGTTGGTTTGCTATATATTGCTTTTATTATGTTTAGATGTATGCCTAGAATTCCTGACCTATGAAAGAGGTTTAACAAGAAGGAATATTGTATTTTATCGTGGAGTATAGAGTTGTTCAGGTTCCATGAGTTCTATTATTTTTATTGTTATTGAAGATCACCAGCCTTAGTCAGTCGTGAGCTGATAAAATGCATGGAATTATTTCAATCTTCTTGTATCTTTGGTGGCTTGCTTTATATCAGATTGTATGGTTAATTTTAGAGGATGTGCCATGATGTGCCGAGAAGAAGATATTTGCTTTAGGGTGAAATCTTCTGTACATATTTGTTAAATCCTTGTGGTTCATAAGTTCTGTTAGTTTTTACCCTATCTCTGCTTAATTTCTGTTTCCATGACCTATTTACTGGTGAGAGTGGACTGCTAAACTCTTCCACTATTATTGTGTAAGGTTCAAGATGTCTTTTTAATTTTAATAATGTTTCTTTTATAAAAATGTGGGTGGCCTTGCATTTGGGGTATAGATATTTTGAACTGAGAGTTTATCTAGGTGGATCATTTCTTTGATGAGTATGAAGTGTTCTTCCCCATCTTTTTTATAACTTTTAGTTGAAAGTTGATTTTATTTGATATTAGAATGGCTACTCCAGCTGGTTTTTTTGGGACCATTTGCTTGGAATTTTTTTTCTAGCCTCTTACTCTGAGATAGTTTTTGTCCTTGTTACTGAGGTGTATTTCCTGTATACAGCAAATGCTGAGTCTTGATTAAGCATTCAGTCTGATATTTTTTTTATTGGGAATTTGAGTCCATTGATGTTGACAGATATTAAAGACCAATGATTGCTGGTTTCTGTTATTTTTGTTGTTAGAGCTATTATGCTTGTGTGGTTCTCTTATTTTTCTTTTATTGCAAGATGATTAATTTCTTGGTTTTCCTTGTCTGTAGTTTCCCTTTTTGTGTTGGAATTTTTCTTCTAGTATCCTTTGTAGGGCTGGATTAGTGGAAAGATATTGTTTAAATTTGGTTTTGTCATAGAATATCTTAGTTTTTCCATGTATGGTGATTGAGTGTTTTGCTGGGTATATTAGCCTGGGCTGGCATTTGTGTTCTCCTAGGGTCTGCATGACATCTGTCCAGAATCTTCTTCCTTTTAGAGTCTCTTCTGAGAAATCTGATGTAATTCTGATAGGTCTACTTTTATACATTATTTATTCTGCTTCCCCTATCAACAAAAGATTTACAAAAGATAAGCAGACAGCCTCACAGATCAGGATCATTATAAAAGCTGTCATTATTGGTCCTGTAAAGTTGAACTCAGCTCTCACAGTAATATCCTCTTTCAAATCCTAAATAAGCATCTCACCATTGTTATAGATGATTCCTTTGATGAAATGTAGAGAATAGGAGTCATGCACTAACTATATATTACTGGTCATGAGCATTGCTGCACATCCTGCTGCTGATGTTTACATCTCTTGACAGCCTCTGTTGGCCTCCCAATTTATATTCATAAAAATATCCTTGAACAGTAAACACAACTGCAAAGAGATCCACCCTGTCCTGACTGCTGATATTCTGCTGCCCATGTCCCACCCCAAATGCCTCTAGATGTTTCTTTTGCGCCTCTTTTCCTTGTCCCATTTGGGCAGTGACACCTGCTAATGACTACCTTAATTGACTCCTTCTCGAATCTAAGCTCTCCTTTAATCAACCCTTACAGAAGATCCCCATCCTTGAGGGACACCTACCTTTGCATTCTTGTATAATTATTCCCTAGATACAAATGACCACATTTGCAGGACACAAAACAGAAGGACTCTGGAACTCTTGACAGAAGAACAGGGGAAATAATGGTGTTTCTATGGAAATAAAATGGGTTTGACTGAACAAAATATTAAGACCCTTAGTGACTTCTGCTTTGATTTGTGGTTCTGATAAAACTTTAATGACCTTGGCACCTAGTCCTCCAACCCCATCATTGCCTGGCTCTTGCCCTCGGTGGACTCAGTGGAAGCCAGTGGCACCTTCCTCCTTCCTGCCCCATGCCTTATACAATTTCTCAAAAACTCAAGTTACTAATATAGCTAAAGGCACTGTCAATTAAGTTTTGGTACAATATTAAGCTATTCCCACAGACAATACTGACACATATGCTGACACAATACCATTATAAAAACAAAATGCAAGATGTGGGTGGTAGATCCATCCTCTCATACACTTCTGCTCCCCCCATCCGTTCTCCCCTCCCCCTGCACAAGCTCTCAGTGAGCATGGCAGGAATGGGGCCACTCCTTATCCAAATCAGGCCTACTCAACCATGATGAGATAAGGGCCATGACATGATAGGGTCATTTAAACTACTGTTTCCATTACCAGAGAACTGACTTCGCAGAAATCATGTGACCGGCAAGCTGCTAAATTTAATCTTACTAAGTTTGGAAAGTCTCTGTCTCCTTCTTCAAGATTTGATATTTGAATTGGTGAGTGATTAATAGTTGCCTGACTTCAACCACATCTGAATATCCAAATTAGATGCATTTTCTCCCTTGTCCTTTTTTCTTCTCTCCCAGCTAACTCAAGCTCTATAAAGTAACCGTGGAATGTCAAAAAAAAAAAAATTGTTCTCTGAAAAAAGTCTCCTAGATCGTTTATACACTCATACTCCTTGCCACTTGAGACCCTTATCTCCAAACTCCTATGAACCCTAAGAACACTGGTACACAATGGTCAATCAGGGATGGGGAACCCACACTCACATCATTGAGACTTCAATCTAGGGCCACACATATCCACAACCAGTAAGGCAAGTATCTTAACGGGTACTTACTGTTCCAATACTTTGATTCACCTTGTCTCCAAAACATTGCACTTTTTTTTAAGGCTAGTTGCAGTTAAGACTGATAATTTGCTACAATTATCTTGATAATTTACAGAAACACAGAAAAATAATTAGTGAAATGGACCAGAAAGTACCTCCCAGGCATTCTTAATGTCATTGCAGAATATCTTCATGTCTGTCACCATTATTATTAAAGTTCAAACTTTAAAGGTTTACCCTCAATCTGTGTTAGGAAGACTGTGAGAACTATTAGGGCAATCCATGCTCCAAGCAACACTGAATATGGGATAGTATTTTTTAATGTTTAGTATCTATATAGAATATATCATCCATTTGTATATCTGTTATTTGTTGACTTATAAACATACTGAGTATATGAATTTTAAATATTATTCAAATAAATAAGCTTAATTAAATGTTTATAAGTCAAATTATCACAAACATGTTTACACATAACATTCCCATCTGTTTTTAATCTTGATTATTATTAATTATTGTTTTCTAAGTCCTTAATTATTTACATTTGTTTTTATAGTTTAAAACTATGTTACTATTCTTATGTTGTTTAACTGGATATTTTCTAAAGTTTATTTTCCATTTATTCATCAATCTCTATCTCTATTTTCTACTTATCTATCTTTTTATATCTAATTCCATAATTTTCACCATCAAGATTATCTAATATCTATCTTCACAGAACATGATATTTCTTACTACTTATCTTCACCCTAATACCAGAGTCATATTATATAAATATTCAATGGGAAGCCTATTCTTGTGAGTATTCTAACATTTATTATTATCAGTTTTTAAAATTCTATTGACATATATTTCTCAAATTATAGACTCATGATTAGCATACAATGTTTAAGACATTGTTAGACTTTGTTTACTTATAAACAAAAGTTTGCTGAGATTAGCCCCACTATAACTATAACTTTTTATTAGAATTATAAATTTATGTAATTTATTAAAATTTATTTAGTAGTTGAATAGTAAACAGAATATTAATTTAGAAGTCTAATATCATAGATTATAAAAATAGTTCTAACTCATTCTTACATTAATTACCTATAATTTGATAAAATGTAAAATCAATATGCTCTCCATTGCTAAAATTTTGTTTTAAAAATATAGTTTACATAAAATTAGAAAATGATTCTACTTCAAATTGTCTGACATATAAAATTATTATAATACTGAGCCTTATAAGTAATCCTCCTATTTAGTGCACAAAATAAATAAAGATGTTAACAATATATATATATATATATATATATATATATATATATATATATATATA
>JANHMN010000004.1:106728244-106753180 GCA_030674055.1 Rhabdomys pumilio | reverse complement strand
ATATATATATATATATATATATATATATATATATATATATATATATATTTGGCAAGTTTAGCATAAGAAACCATGCTTGATACCATAGTTTATTAGAAAATACACATTAAAATAAGAGATAGAGAAACATACCTGTTATAATGGCCAGTGTCCCAACACTGCTGGCATCGCATGGTAGTCAAAATGGGAACAATTTTTCAACTCATTGCTTCTAGAAATATAAAATGGAAAAGCCAATGTATAAGTAGGTTCCAGTGTCTCATAAAACTGAACATAGTGTTGACTACAACACAGGAGTCATACTTCTTCCTCCAATGTATCCAAATGAAAAAAATGTCATCATTGACACAAACTGACTATAGAATAATTGACATTTGCTATGATTTGAAACATCTGAGATTCTCTTTAGGAATAAATTTATAAGCTATGGTATGCCTAGCCAATGGAAAAATATAAAAACAATAAAAATGAATGAGCTAAGCAAGTGATGAACATATGTGCATAAAGCTTAAATGCATATTACTGTATCAAATCTAAAGAGATTACATATTGTATGAATCTTAATGCATTATAATATGGCTTAGGCAAAGTATGGAGAAAGTATAGGCAGTTGTTATTATGGGTTGTGGTTTAGAAACAGGAGAATGGACCAAGCACAAAGGAAAGGTAGTGTGTCTAGTTTGCATGATCCAGGAATTGAGGAAATGTGTTACTCTAAATTTGTCTAAGCTCACAAAATGCATAATCTCAATACTGAATTTTATTCATGCTCTAAACTATTAACATTATGTGGTAATGGTATTGTACTGGTTGATTTTATGTGTCAACTTGACAGAAGCTAAAGTCATCAGATAGTTCAGTTTCTGTTCTTATGTCTCCCTTTTCTTTTCTGATTTTGTAAATTTGGATAGTGTCTCTGTACCCTCTATTTAGTTTAGCTGAAGGCTTATGTATCATATTGATCTTCTCAAAGAACCAGCTCTTCGTTTTGTTGATTCTTTGTATAGTTATCCTTGTTTCTACTTGGTAGATTTTAGCACTATTTCCTGTCATCTACTTCTTTTGGATATATTTGCTTCTTTTTTTTTTTCTAGAACTTTCAGATGTGCTGTCAAGCTGACAGTGTCTGAAATCTCTAATTTCTTTATGGAGGCACTCAGGGCTACAAGTTTTCCTTGTAGCACTGCATTCATTGTGTTCCATAAGTTTGGATATGTTGTGCCTTCATTTTCATTAAATTTTATGTCTTTAATTTCTTTTTTTATTTCTTCCCTGACCAAGTTATCATTGAGTAAATAGTTGTTCAGCTTCCATTTATATGTATTCTTTCTTTTGTTTTCTTATTATTGAAGATGATTTTTACTCTATGGTGGTCCAATAGAATACATGGGATTAATTCAATGTTCTTGTATCTGTTGAGGTTGCTTTTGTATCCAATTATATATAGTACCAATTTTGGAGAAGGTACCATGAGGCGCTGAGAAGAAGATATATTCTTTTGTTTTAGGGTAAAATGTTCTGTAGATCTCTGTTAAATCCATTTGGCTCATAATTTCTATTAATTTCATTCTGTCTCTGTTTAGCTTCTGGTTTCATAATCTGTCTATTGATGAGAGTGGGGCGGTGAAATCTACTATCATTATGTGCTTTGAGATTCATTAACATTTATTTTACAAAGGTGGGTGCCCTTGCATTTGGAACACAGATGTTCAGAATTAAGAGTTCTTCTTGGTGAATTTTTCTTTGATGTGTATGTATGTCCTTTCCCATCATTTTGATAACTTTTGGTTGAAAGTCTTTTTTTTTTTTTTTTTTTTGAATATTAGAATGGTTACTACAGCTTATTTCTTGGACCATTTGCTTGGAAAAAATTTTTCCAGCCTTTTACTTTGAGAATATGTCTGTCTTTGTCACTGAGTTGTGATACTGTATACACCAAAACTTCAAATCCTATTTACATGTCCAGTCAGTTATCCTACGTCTTCTGATTGGGGAATTGAATCCATTGATGTTAAGAGATATTGGTTAGAAACCAATGGTTGTTGTCTGTTATTTTTGTTGCTAGAGGTGGAATTATATTTGCGTGTTTCTCTCCTTTCAGGTTTGTTGTGAATATATTAATTTCTTGCTCTTTCTTGGGTGTAGTTTCCTTTCTTATATTGGACTTCTTCATCTATTATTTTTTTATAGGGCTTGATTAGTGGAAAGATATTGTTTAAACTTGGTTTTGTCTTAGGATACCTTGGTTTCTCCATCTATGGTAATTGTGAGTTTTCTAGGGTATAGTAGCCTGGGCTGGCATTGTTATTCTTTTAGGGTCTGTATGACATCTGCCCAAGATCTTTGGACTTTTAGAGTCTCTGTTGAGAAGTCTGGTGCACTTCTGATAGAACTGTATTTATATGTTACTTAAGGTTTTTCCCTTACAGCTTTCAATATTCTTTTTTTGTTGTTGTTGTTCTGTGCATTTGGTGTTTTCATCATTATGTGACAGGAGGAATTTGTTTTCTGATCCCATCTGTTTGGTGTTCAGTAAGCTTCTTGTTTGTTATGGGCATCTCTTTCTTTAGGTTAACAAAGTTTTCTTCTATAATTTTGTTGAAGATATTTGCTGGCCCTTTTAATTTGGAATCTTCATTCTCTTCTATATCTATTATTCTTTGGTTTGGTCTATTCATTGTGTCCTGGATTTCTTGAATGTCTTGAGTTAGGAGCTTTTAGCTTTTTGTATTTTCGTTGACTGCATGTTAATGTCATTTGTGGTATCTTCTATGCCTGAGATTCTCTCTTTTATCTCTTGTATTCTGTTGGTGATGCTTGCAGCTGTGATCCCTCCTTTCCTTCTTATTTTTTCCATCTTCAAGGTTGTCTCCCTTGGTGTGTTCTTTAATGCTTATATTTCCATTTTTAGATCCTAGATGGTTTTGTTCAATTAATTCACCTGTTTGATTGTGTTTTCCTGTATTTCTTAAGAGATTTATGTGTTTCCTCTTTAAGGGCTTCTACTTGTTTACCTGTGTTTCTTTAAGGTATTTATTTATGTCCTTCTTAAAGTCCTCTAGCATCTTCATGAGATGAGAATTTAGATTTGATTCTTGCTTTTCAAAGGTGTTGGGGGTATCTAGGACTTGCTGTGGTGGGAGAACTGGGTTTTGATGTTGCCAAATAGTATTGGTTTCTGTTCCTTATGTTCTTGAGCTTGCTTCTTGCCATCTGATTACCTCTGGTGTTTACTGGCCTCACTGTCCCTGACTGGAGCATGTCCCTCCTGTGATCCTGTGATTTTGTGATCCTGGATGTTTCAGAACTCCTGGGGGTCATGCTGCATCTGGATGTGGGCAGAGTGGGTGGGAATCCAAAGCAGAGCCTTAGCTCTGGCCACAGGTGCAAACCAGAAGTAGCTCAGGTCTCTGGTTGGGTGTGGTACTGTGGGGCAGTGGACTGTGAGAAGCAGTTGGGTTCTTGGTCAAGCACGAGCTTGGAACCCCAGAACCTTATTGGACAGCAGGAGTTCAGCTCTGCTCCCAGGCCCTGGTTTTTTCACTTAGCTTCAGCCCTCCAACAACCACTCTCACAGAGTCCTATGGCCAACAGTCATGAGGAACAGGCAACAGGTCCTAGAGAAATGTACATACTAATGAGGTACCTGAAGGCCAGAGGGCAGAGCCAATTAAACATTCTTCTCCAGCCCCTCCCCCCTCCTTCCCTATTTAACTCAGGTCTGCCCTGGGTTTTGGAGGAGTGCATCCATATCCATCCACCATCCACCATGGCATCAAAGCCTGTAAAAACCCATGGACTTTCTTGTGTCATTGGGGCAGTGAAGTGAGGAACCATGGAACCAAAACAGCCATGCCTAACTTCCTCCTGGAGGAACCCAGAGTGTTCCCAGCCAACTACCCACAACCTGGCGTGAGGAACTCTGCTTCTCCAGCCACAATTACCTACAGGGTACCTGTGTCCTTGGGTCATGGGGGCACCAGGTTAAGCCAGGTGTTGGGGATAGGTTTGGGAGTCTCTCCTTTGATCTTAGATGTGTCAGAACACCTAGAGAGTTGAGCTACAATTGGGATGTGGTTGAGTGGGTGGGAATCCAAAGCTTAGGGCACTGGTGAAAATAGAAAGGCAAGACTAAACCTTTAAATACTATGTCTTACTTAAATGCAGGGGGGTGTTGACTTCTATACACATGTGGCATACACATGTAGACATAAGTCAACATGTCTTAAAACACAAGTAAAGGAGATATAAATGCCTTTATCTTTTCATTTAGAAGCTATTGAACAAACAGGAACTAGGAAGTAGTTAGATGATAATACCATTTACTAGATAGAGAAATGACAGAAAAGTACACGTTATAGAAGATATGCTTTTGAAATTACAGTGCATTTTCATACTATGCTGGCAAATTTAGCAGGGAAATATCCAATTGTAAGGATGGTATTATAGGTAATATTTAAAAGACCAGGACTAGCTAAAATCATCTGAGGAAAAAACACAAACAGGAAATGGAGGATCTAACCTGACATGGTAAGATGCTAAAATTTGTTTATTAAAGTGAAGAAGTATCTTATAAAAAGAGCAGAGATGAAGCCACATAAAAATGGAAAATGATAAAAAAAATCTTTCATAGAAATAAAGGTAACAGAGTTTGGGATTGGAAATTGCACATAGATAAGATTTTCTGTATTATGAAGACTTACCTACAATCCTGGAAATAAGATAGATTGTATTGTATAACAATAGTACAAGAGAACCTTTCACTGAATGTTAATGCAATATATAAAAGCATCCAAAATATTCTTTTGAAGGACTATGGACAAATAGACCTTTCAGATTTAGACAATGAAATTAACATTAAAATCAAATGAACTATTAAGCCATGGAAGCACATGGAAGAAACTTGAATGCACATTACAAAAGGAGACAAACTTTAAAGGCTGAACACTATCAAAAGAAAAGTTGGAGAGGTAAAAGGAAAGCTTAAGAAAAGAAGACAGTTCAGTGATGGGCAGGGCATATGGACAAGGAAGGAGTGAAGCTACCTGGTATAGAGGATTTGTAGTAAAGTCATAGTATTCTGTGTGATACAACAGTGCTGGTTACATGCAATTACAAATCAGTTTATGCCTATATGAGATACATAACTTAATGTATACAACTAAGTCTCACTCTTGTACTATGCTGATACCAGGGAGGAAATGTTATTTGTAGGATTAGAAAAACACAGAAAATCTCTGCTGTCAGCTAAATGGTCATGACAACTTAAATTTAAAATTTAACTCTTAAAATGAAGGCAAATTTGGAAAACAGATAAGAAAATGCAAAATTTCCCCCCATGCTTTGTCTTGGATAGAGAAGGGAACCATCAAAATGGAGTTTTAGAACAATAACAGTTAGGATGGTATAAAAATTGTCGAATAAATGTTAAGAAAATCCATTAACATTAAAAACTATGCAGGAGGTAGATGGTATAGCAAATAGAAGAAACAGAGAATGATTGTGTTTGCTTAATCAATGGACGTTATTTACTTTGTATAAGATCTTGGATTATAAATGCATTCTACTATATCTAACTTTACATGCATTCTGGGTAATAGAACTCTGCTCTTCATAGTTTGATAATGACCTCAATTTACTGAGCAGTCTCTTTTAAATATTTTACTTGGTATTCTCAACAATTTTTTTATTATTTTGAGAATACATGTATTGTAGCATTTGCCTGTACATGCATGTATCATATAATGTCCAGGTTTATATTTTTGTGTATAGAAGGAATTAGTTTTTAAGAAAGCTTTTTTTAATTATTACACAAAAAGTATACTACATTCTGGCTCATATTATATTTGCCTTCTGTATAGAATTCACATTAAAAATCATCAGAATATAATAGTTGGATATGGCATGGGATAACAAATATCTAAAACATCTTTTAAATAATTTGGTTGGTTAGTTTGTACATATAGTCAGCTCCTCTGCGCCAAGTTAATTTATCTACTATTTAACCATCTAGACTTTGTTCTGTGTGGGAAATTTTAAAGCAATTCCTTAAAGTAGTGGCTTGTACTAAGAATGTTAATCATGTTCTCCACAAACTGTTTTGAGAGTGAATTTAGCTTCCCTGTATTTGGTATTTGTCCCCAGTTGTTTCTGATTGTTTCTAAATAACAATGGTGACATCCAATGGCTGAGCAAGGAAGAGAGAGGAAGGACTTTTAGGATTCCTGGGCTTGGAAATGAGAGAGGGAAGAAAGAAGAAGATCTGAGATGTTGGGAGAATTAGAGGAATGGAGATGCCTGCTTAAGAAGAGTGAGAACAGTAATGCATAGCCACCATGTAAGAGCCAGAAGAGCACTGCCAAAGAGTGCTGCCCAATTGGGTCCAGGGCAGCCAAAGTAGAATATAGAATTTAGAAAATGATAATGCAATAACTTGGGATTATTGACAGAAGGTGGCTTAACCATCTGTAGGTTAGAAAATGTTCCAGCTATTGTGCTTATTAAGACATTAAAGTATAAAGACTGGGTTACTGTCTTTGGGACTGCAAACCATTAGGGCTGGTAGTAGAAACACACACCACACACACACACACACACACACACACACACACACACACACACATATTTGACTATACCTTAATTAGATAATTGGCTAATTAATAATAATAATTAATTTACAGGAGGTCAACAGACAACTTTCTGTGTTGGTCTACATCTTCTACTTTGCCTGAGACAAGATCCCATAATGTTTGCTTCTATGCATGTCAAGATGCCTGGGGATTGGAGAGGAGAGTTTCTGTATCTGACTTCTGTTCTAGGTTTCTAGCTCCACTCAAAGAAGCCAGCCATTATCCACTTATCTCTCCTGGTACTCTTCCTGTGTTCATCCCTTACATTGTCCCTCGTGTTCCCCTTTCTTTCCTTTCTCCTCCACCCAGTCTTCTCCTTTCATCCACCCCACATGTATAATCATTTTCCCCTTTCAGTGTATAATTTTTCCCCTTTCAGTATATAATCTTTTTCCCCTTCCAGTGAGATTCAAGCATTCCCTGTTTGGGTACTTCTTGTTAGCTGCTTTATGTCTCTGGTTTGTAGTCTGGTTGTCCTGTACTTTATGAGTAATATCCATTTATAATTCATTATATACCAAGTTTGTCTTTGGATCCATTTTCTAGTTCCATCAACATGCTTGCAAATTTCACGATGTCATTGTTTTCTCAATGGCGGAGTGATACTCATTGTATAAATGAACCACATTTTCTTTATCTTTATTTCTTTATTAGTTGATTGAGGAATGTGTAGGTTATTTCTAGTTTCTGGCTATTATGAATAGAGCTGCTGTGAACATAGTGGAGCATGTGTCCTTGTGGTATGGTTGAGCTTCTTTTAGGCATATGCCCAGAAGTGGTATAGCTGAGTCTTGAGGTAGATCTGTTACCAATTTTAAGAAACAACCATCAACTATAAAATGAATTAGATTCTGTTGTAAGTGTGACAAGTTGTAACCAACTGACATTTGAAGGTAAATCTCCAACTTAGGACCAGCACTTCAGCATAACATTTATTATTTGTATCCACCTAGACTTCATTAGATTTCACTATTTGAGTCAGAAATAACTTAATAAATACCCTTTAGCATAATGTAGCAGATAGTTTTATGTTGTAGATTAGTCTTTAAACCTACAATTTATCATACTTCATTCCAAGCTATGGTATGTGATATATAATCATTAAAAAATATCTCTATAGCACAAATTATGATCATGTATTTTAGTGCCTTTCACAATCTCATTTTGGACAACTAAAGGTGGTAATATCTTAATATCACTTGAAATTATCTAGTTTTATTCTTCACACATTTCTGAAAATCCACATGGCTGAACATAGCACTAGAGAAATGCTGTAGATGATGAATAAAGAAGACAGGCAGGTACAGGAATGGATAGAAATACATACATATTTGCTTTTTCTTTTGTGTTTCTATAGCTTTCAAGTGTAAGTTTTAATTGTTATTATGAGAATTCTTCAATTTCTTTATGAAAGCACTTCATAAAGTTCATCCTATGAACTTTCCTCTTAGCACTGCTTTTCCATAAGTTTGGGTATGGTGTCATTTCATTTTTATTTAATTCTAGAAAGTCTTTAAAGTTGTTATGTCTTCCCTGATCCAGTGGTCATTTAGAAGAGTTGTTCAATTTTCTTTTGTTTTGTTTTGCTTTGTTTTGTTTTGTTTTTGTTTTTGTTTTTCGAGACAGGGTTTCTCTGTGTAGCCCTGGCTGTCCTGGAACTCTGTAGACCAGGCTGGTCTCGAACTCAGAAATCCTCCTGCCTCTGCCTCCCAAGTGCTGAGATTAAAGGCATGCACCACCACTGCCCGGCTCAATTTTCATGAGTATGTATTCTCTCTGTTCTTTCTGTTTTTGATATTCAGCTTTAATTCATAGTTGTATGATAAAAAACAGGGGGTTATTACAATTTTCTTGTGTCTGTTGAAAGTTGCTATGTGATCCTGGATCTGGTCAGTTTTGGACAAGATTCCATGAGATGTTGAGAAGCTATATTCTCTTTTGCTTGTATGAAATGTTTTGTAGATATCTACTACATGTGTTAGAGTCATTATTTTCTTGTTTAGTTTCTCTTTGGTATTTCTTACCTGTAGAATGGGGATTTTTTTTTTTTTTTTTGATGAAAATGAAGTGTCCTTCCCATTCCTTTTGGTTTATTTTGGTTGAAAGTATATTTTATTAGATATTATAATGTCTATCCAAGCATGCATTGTGTGTCCATTTGTTTTGAAAATATTTTCAGCCCTTTAGTCTGAGGTAATTTCGATCTTTGATGTTGAGGTATATTTTTTTGTATGCAATAGAATGATAGAATCAATTCTATTGAATCCATTTTGTTATTTTGTTTCTTTCTATTGGGGAATTAAGTCCACTGATATTGAGAGATATTAATGACCAATAGTTGCTAATTCCTGGTATTTTGATGATTTTGATGTGTGTGTGTGTGTGTGTGTGTGTGTGTCTGTGTCTGTGTGTCTGTGTGTCTGTGTGTCTGTGTCTGTCTCTGTGTCTGTGTCTGGGTCTGTGGAGTATGCTTCCATTCTTTTGGTTTCGCTGGTGTGATATTATTTATTTCCTCCATTTTCTTGGTTGTAGAAACCTTTTAGAGTTGGAGCTTTTCTTCTTGTATGTTCTGTATGACTGGATTCATGAATAGATATTGTTTAAATTTGGGTTTATCATGAAATATCTTGAAAAATCTATGCCAATTGAAAAATTGCTGGGTATAATAGTCTGGGCTAAAATCTGTGATTGTGTTGAGACTGAAAGACATCTGCCCAGTTTCTTTTGGCTTTTAATGTCTCTGGTGTGAACTTGGGTGTAATTCTAATAGATCTGCCTTTATATGCTTATTGGTCCTTTTCCTTGTGGCTTTTAATATTATTTCTTTGTCTTGTACATTTAAAGTTTCAATTAGTATGTAGGAAAAATATTTTCCTTTCTGGTATGATCAATTTGGTGTTCTCTAAACTTGTTATATATAGGTATCTCTTTCTTTAAGTTAGAAAAATTTTAAATAATTAATTAAAAATAATTTCTGAGTCTTTGAGCTGGGAATCTTTTCTATTCTTGTTGTTCTTAGGTTTGCTCTTTTCATGGTGTCCCAAATTTCCTGGATATTTTGTAACAGTAACTTGTAGACTTAACATTTTCATTGACTGATGTATTAATTTCTTCTATCATACTTTCTATGTTTGAGATTTTCTCTCTATCTCTTATATTCTTTTTTGTGATGCTTGCCTCTGTATTTTCTGTTCTCTGATGTAGGTTTTCCATCTTCAGGATTCCTTCTGTTTGTGTGTGTGTGTGTGTGTGTGTGTGTGTGTGTGTGTGTGTGTGTGGTTTATTTGGGTGTTTGTCCATTTGTTTTTATTGCTTCTAATTCTACTTTCAGGTCTTGAGCAATTTTCTCTGTTACATTTACATGTTTGGTTGTGTTTTCTTGTACTTGTTTAAGAGACTTACCCCTTTCCTTTAAAACATCTCCATCATCTTCACAAAATTGGATTTAAGGTAATTTTTTTTAATGATTTTATTTTATTGGTGTATTCAGGTCTTGGTGTAGAAGAGTATCTGGGCTCCAGTGGTGCCATATTGCCCTGGCTCTTGTAATGTTCTTTTTTTTTTAATGTGTTACAAATTATTTTTATTTTATTTTTAACCATTTCACAATGTAACCCTGAGTTGACAAGAAATAATTGATCAAGGAAAAGAAAAATGTAATAGCTGAACTGAATATGGTATCATTTACATAGAATCTCAGTACTAGGGAAGTAGAGGCATTAGCTTCAAAAGTTTGAGGCCAGCAAGTACTACATATTCAGACAATATCTTCATCATCATCATCATCATCATCATCATCATCATCATCAAAATTCTTTAATCTTTTTTATAATTCAGTCATTATCCCTCTCTCAGTCTCCCTTTTGACTGTTCCTCATCCCCTGTCTCCTCCCCTGTCTCTAAGAGGAAAATGTCTCCCCACAACCACCCCATTAGACCGCCCTTCTCTCTGGGTCCTCAAGTCTTTCCATGGTTAGGTGCATCTTCTCTTACTGAGGCCAATTCAGGAAGTCCTGTGTTGTATATGTGCCAGGGGCCTCAGTGCAGATGGTATTTGCTGCCTGGTTGGTGGCTATGTCTGGGTGATCTTGGGGATCCAGATTAGCTGAGACTGCTCATATTCCTATGGGGTTGCTCTCCACTTCAGCTTCTTTCACCTTTTCCCTAATTTAACCTCAGGGATCCTCACCTTTTTTTTATTGGTTGGGTGTAAGTATCTGCATCTGACTCTTCCAGCTGTGTGTTGGGCCTCTTGGAGGGCAATCATGCTGGGCTCCTGTCTGTAAGCATTCCATAACACCAGCAATAGTGTCAGGCCTTGGAGCCTCCATTTGAGCTGGATGCCAATTTGACCCTGTCACTGGATCTCCTTTCCCTCAGTAACTTCTCCATTTTTGTCTCTGTAATTCATTTACACAAGAACAATTCCCGGTCAGAGATTGACTGTGAGATGGCAATATCAGCCCTCCAATTGATGTCCCATCTTTCTACTGGAGGTGGATTCTATTAGTTCCCTCTCCCAACTGTAGGGCATTTCATGTAGGCTCCCTCCATTTGAGTTCTGGGAGTCTCTTACCTCCCAGGTATCTGGTATATTCAAGAGGGTCCCCCACCTCCTGAGATTGCCTGTTTCCTTTCTTTCTGCTGGACCTCAGGGTTTCAATCCTGTCCTTACCCAATACCAAATCATTTCCCCTACCTGTCCCCTCTGTCACCTAGGTGCTTCCCTCTCTCTGTCCCCCATGATTGCTTTCTTCTCTCTCCCAAGTGAGAGTGAAGCATCTTCCTTTGGTCCCTTTGGTTTGTTAACCTTCTTGAGTTCTGAGAATTGGATTCTGGGTCTTCTGTAGTTTTGGGCCAATATTCACTTATTATTGAGTCCATACTATGCATGTCCTTTTGGGTTTGAATTACCTCATTCAGTATGATATTTTCTGGTTCCAACCATTTGTCTTCAAAACTTCAAAACTAGTTCTTAATAGATGAATAGTATTTCATTGTTTAAATGAACCACATTTTCTGTATCTATTTTTCTATTGTGGGACATTTGGGTTATTTCAAGCCTCTGGCTATGAACACAGTGGAACATGTGCCCTTGTGGGATGAGAGGCATCTTTGGGGTATAGACCCAAATGGCCTTTAGCTATTAGATTATTTCTGATGCTGACAGGCTTTCAAGAATGAAGGCATTGTTGTGGGTAAGAAAATTGAGTGCACAGGACAGAGTTCATTTTACCACTGTTGAGTGTGCTTTAAGGGGGCTTAGCAGGTAAGAGTTTGGGGTGAGTTTTACCTGGTTTTTGCTGTTGCTAGTAGACCTCTGGAAATTCAGACAATGTTATGGACTCAAAAATGGAGAGCAGGGGACTGATGCAGTGTGCTGCTATTGGGTATGCTTTAGGGGGATTTGGCAGGCAGAAGATAGAGGGATCTTACCTGGGTGTTCCTGGTGCAGGACAACTTCTGGGAATACAGGCAACATTGTGGAATGAAAAATGTAGTGGAGAGAACCAGGTACAGTTCACAAGTCCTGGGTGTGCCCTAACAGTGCCTGACAGCCAAGAGGCCTGAGGTAGGGGCTTACCTGGTTTTCTTTGGTGAAGTCAGGCCTTCAGGAATGCAAACAGAGCCTTGGTCTGGATAATGTTGCACAGTGGACAGGGTACAGCTTCTGTAATTCTTTATTTTAATTAAATAAAAAGTATAAATACTTGTTTGTACTAATAAAATTCATCAAGTTTTTTTATATCTAAATGCACAGTTCAAGAAATCAGTTTAACTTTATCTCTACTTGATAAATGAAATAATTATCTAAATCTGCTGTTTTTAAAATGTAGATCTGGAAATAGACATAAGAAGAGTGGCTTAGGATTTTCTCAATTAATAAAGACACGTACAGTGACTGATGTACTGGTGCCCATGCCCAGTTGATTTGGTTTTGCTTGCTCTATTTAAAAGAAAAAAATGAAAGCCCACCTTCGCCAACCCAAAAGAAAAATTTTGAGATTTGACCACTGCTGGCTGGGAAGGATATGTTTATTACACACTGAAATCCATAGAGGAGCAGAAATATTAAGTTCTTAGAAGGTTTGCAATCTAAATGAAAGGCAGAATTATGTATTTAGTAAACGGTGTCTGTCTCCATTTATACTTTTTTTGCAATGCTGTTATCCACACTTTTTGTCTACAAAAGAACACCCTATTCTATCTACTCAACAAAATTAAAATAACAGGTTGTCATATTTCAGAAGCTGCTTCTATTTTTTTTAAAAAATTTAAAAACATACAGAGATACAAAATTGCAATACAATCTCAGTGCAAGGGACTGCCGTTTCCCTCATAACGTTTTAGCTATGAAGTTGCCCATTGTCTGTATGTATGCATTTTAAAACTGTTATATATTCATTCATTATCTTTTAATTTTTTATTTAAGAGCAATAGAACAGACAAAAATAAATAGTAAAGAGACGAAAATGATTCATATTATAAAAAAATATTTTGCTTCCATTAAGTAAGAATTTATGCATATACTCCATATAAAAAACAAGTTTGTCAGGCATATATTAAATTTGAAACATAGTGGTTAATGTTTGCACATTTTTAATCTGCTGAGACTTGAATACTTTCCAATAAAAGGTAACATAATAGTCAGTCTTTCTTTATCTTTTGTTTTACAGAACTTCCAAGTGCAATGTATACTGCTGTATTTTGCATTGTTCACTTGCTCAATGCTTGCTCACTCCAAAATCATTAAGTTAATTTGACAAAGTGAATGAGCATACAAGTCTCTGAAAATTCCTGCTCATCTTACTTTCCCGTGACTATGAAAATTAGTTTTTATAATTTCATCCATGATCACAGGCAGAGTATTATTTTGACCCATTTTCTAGATCTGAAAGACAACACTTTGAAACATTTGGGATAAAATAGCTTTACTTTCATTTCTTCTATTTTTTTTCATGCAAATAGCAAGTTAATCAGGCAAATTGCACTGATTTTCTAGAATCCATAGAATAGCTTCATCTTCTCTTTTAAAACAAACAAAAACTATAAATTTACTTACTTGTTATTAATTGTTATTATATAGTGCTTGAATAAAACCCAAGGCACAGTATAAACAGCCACACTTTTACTGATAATAGCTGAGCTTCCCAAATCCATGTTCTTGCCAATGACCTTCTTACTTTGATAAATACAGAATAGCAGGAACAGCAATTTCTCATATAGCAATCAAGCAATCAAGGCCCTCTTAAAGATCAAGGCAAATTAGTACAAAGAAAGACCTTAAAGGAGTGCCTGGTTAGAACTAGGTGCCCATGAAGATTAATTTTATCATCAATACTTTTATCCCTATTGCTACAAACAGTTAAAAAAAACTCACAGTAAATTAGCTCAACAAAATAAATAAACTATGGTTTATTGCCCTTCTTCTTCTGACTATATGTAACTTTGCTTCAGTCAGCATTTCTTGGTGACCAAAGTTTACCATTCTGAGTATTTCCTACTATTATGCTGAATTTAAGGCTGTTCATTAAAATCCTTTCTGATAATTGCCATGCAAAAATAAGATGCACCACTGACTCTAGCACCTTGGTTTATTTTTTATACAAATATTTTCATTTCTTGACATCAGGTTAGGCCAAATTAATGTATTGCAGAAATGAACAACTAGAAATATAAATTGTCTCAGTACAATACTTAAAAGGCTGAAAACCAACTTTCTCATTTAAAATAGAAGTTTTTATACTTTTTATTAAACCTAGAACATTTTAGATAATAATAAAATTTTATATTTAACTATATTTCTATACTTTAGAATAAAAATTGTGAGAAATACTGAGTAAACGTTACTGCATTGTTTTTTCAAGAAGATTTTTATAGCTTTTGTCAAAATCGTGCAAATTTTTATTTAGATGAATATTTCTATACATTTATTAGGTATAAGCACAGAAACATGAATATATAGACATATGCAAACCATAAGGTAGAGTCTACTTTAAAGATGCATCATAGAAAGTGTCTTGGCACGGAAAGGCCACAATCCAGGATTACATTGAAAACCCAAAACCCAAAAACTGATGCTACTTCAGGATGTGACTTTGTTTTAAATATTTAAGAGTAAATGTAAGACATAAAAATTAAATGTGGTCAAACAGATCAAAGGTATATATATATATATATATATATATATATATATATATATGTTAAAACATATATTCACATATTGTTTTTATTTTACGTGTTGCTGTAACAACAACAAAACAGTGATACAAAGTAGGAAGAGTTTATGTTTGCAGAAATAGAAAAGTAAAGCTATTCTATCCCAAATTCAGTTTGACTGTTTAGGTCTTCCCAGAAAGAAGTTTTAGCAGGAACCTAAAAGGTTAGTCACATTACATCCACACCTGGGTAGAAAGATGCTGTGCTCAGTTCACTTCTCAGGACCAGTGCATGTACAATAGTACAACTGACATACACTAAGGGTGACTCTCGTCTTCTCAACTAAAATAACTTAATTGAGATAATCCCTCAAAGATATGCTCAGATTTGTTTACATAATGATTCTAAATCTCATCAAGTTAATTATCAAGAATAACAATGAACAAAACCACCAGAATGCCATAGCTGACATTGCATGTTAAATCAAGAACAAGAGACTAGATAACACCCAGACCTAGGGTAACACCAAAAATTGAATTTTAACAACAAACATGTTTGAATTAGAAAAATTATAATATTTCATCTCATTAGCTGAACTAAATATTATGAGAAAAGAATGAATTGAAAAACCAGAAGCAGCTGGACAGTGGTGTCGCAAGCCTTTAGTCCCAGCACTTGGGAGGCAGAGGCAGGTGGATTTCTGAGTTCGAGGTTGGCCTGATATGCATAGTGCACGTGGTAAAATATTTTCACCTGTGTTCTCCTGGGTGTGCTTATAAATACCCAGGATTTCTTTGTAATAGGGAGAAGAGTCAGTAAGAGTCAATATAGTTAAGAGGAGTCAATGTGTGCAGTAGAGAGACAATAAAGGAGACTTGAGACTTGACTCCAGAACCTCTGCCTTGTCTCCATTCTTTGAGACCCTGACCCCTTGACCAGAACAGCAGCTCAGTCTTCAACAACATATTATTTAGAAGATGATTAAGAAAATTGTTTTCATAAATTTTCTAGAGGATGGAACAACTTCTATCTGTAGTTCAGGAGATTGTTCTTGAAGGGAGCTCATTGTCCCAGGTCAATAAGATCATTCACTTAAGGGGCTCGAGCCCATGTTGCCTTTACTTTATCTTCCTGGCTACAAGATGAGCAGCCCTGTTCGAAAATGCATTTCTGCTACGACATGCTGCCATGAGAAAGACTGAAAGTGACTGACATCCAAAGCCATAGCCAAAAGAGATTGAAGTGATGGGAAAATTAGAAATACCTTAATATCATGAATAGAAATATTATTAAATCTGCACTTAATAAATTATTAAATCATTTAATAATTTCATTATTAAATGAAATTCTGTCTTCAACAAAAGACTGTACCTTTTGCTGAGAGAAACTTAGATACAAAGACAAATGATTAAAAGAAAACAAATAGCACAACCTAAAGTTTAATTAATTGTTTTTCTTTTACTTCTAGTTTGAAAGTCATTTATTTTATTTAACAACATAATATTTACCTGTGATGACTGATTTTTTGGTCAAATTAACTCAAGCTAAGGTCATCGGAGAGGAGAGGGAACCACAGTTGAGAAAATATTTTCCTAAGATTGAACTACGAGCAGAGCATTTTTCTTAATCAATCATTGATGTGAAGAAAGCCCAGCCCAATGTGATTGGTGTCACCTCTGGTCTGGTGATTCGGCATTTTACAGAATGCAGAAAAACAAGATGAGCAAGACATGAGAACAAACCAATAAGCTAAGCAGCATTCCTCTATGGCCTCTGCATCAACTCCTGCCTCCAGGTTCCTGACCTGTTTGATTTCCTGTTCTCACTACCTCTGGTGATGTGGTGATGTTCAGTGATTTGGAAGCATACATCAAATAAGCTTGTTTTTTTTTTTTTTCTCCCAAAATACTTTTATCATGGTGTTTCATCATAGCAACCTTAAGACATATATCTAGAACCTGCTGACTAATACATAGCAATGCAATTTTCTGATTTTGTAGAATATTTACTTTACAATTTATTTTTCCTTGTTCTTTGGTCTTTCCTTACCAGTAAGTTTGAAATTGTGTGTAACTTAATTGAACTCTTAAAATATAATTTTTATAATCAGTGCTTATTTGACAAGTATATGTTGTTAGTGATTCTTCATGATCTTTCTGGCAATACCTTGGGTCCTTTTATATCTAAAATTATTAACCCTGGGTTTTCTGTGACCCTTTGGTGTAGGGTCTTGGTTAAGTACTATGCTGCTGCTGTTTATTTTATTAGAAACCAGGACAGCGATTATGCCTGTGAATTGTGAGATACTTGCTCCTGGAGGTGATCAGTTTTTGCCTCCTATGTCAGTAAAAAGTACATGAATTTTATTGACTCATTATTTATCTTACACATTTGTTAAGGTTTTGATTCAATTGTGACTATTTTGACTATCATTATTTCATACACATTTTCTCTTCTCATCACTTTCATATTTAAGAAAATGTATAGACATTTGGGACTTGGGTGTAACTGTGTGTTTGTATGTGTTTGTGTGTACGTGTGTGTGTGTTAGCATTCATTTTTGTCATCATTTTATTTTTGTACTCATCAAGAAATGTGTCACCCACTTTGGGATAGCCTGCAGCCTGATATTGTAGTGTCTAGATGCTAGGATACTGTTTTAAAACTATGTACTGATTTTTTTTTACATCACTTACTTTTATTTTATATTGTCCCCTATCATTCCTAGCAGATAAAAATTGAGAAAAAAAACTACTCCATGTGTTAACTATGACCCTAAGTGTAAAATTTTAAACTTGTACTTTGTCAAGATTTAACTGAATAAGTTCTTTTCCTACAAAAGGCATGTTCTAAAATGGAACTTACTAAAACAAGAGAAACTCTACAGTGAAACAGACCTGGATGCTGAGAATTATAGATTAGCCAGAAGTCCTCTCCCAACTGGCTTGCATGTCAAATATAATTGCACAGAAGAGAGAGCACCAGAAATGGCAATGAGGTTCTATTTAGGTTCTAAAGGACCAGAAAGGCTACAGTGGAGTTCAGAGTCCTGAAGGAATTATCTACCAGAAAAGGATTTATAATAACTCTCAATCTACACCAGACCCTCAAGGGCAATGAAGCTAAAAAAGAAAAAAAAAAGAAAAGAAAAAAAGAAAAAAAGGTTTCTACTCTTCACTGGCACCAAAAAAAAAAAAAAAAAAAAAAATAGAAAGGATCTGCTAGACTAGAAAGATCTAAAAATCTCACGTTTCTAGTTTTTAGCACTGTGCAGTAATCAACTCCATAGGTACCCTTTTTTATTTCTTAATTTCTATTATTTAATTAGCATATGTATTAGATTGTGCTTTTTTTATAATTTAAAACTTTTTCTTAACTCATTCCATTTTCTACAAGGCCTTCTTTACCATACTCATAAGACACATCCCATAGGCTTTCTTTTTATTCCTGTGTCATTTCTTCTTTCTCTTATCCTGATCCTCTCTTCTTGTTTCTTCTTAATTATAACTTTCCATAGCTTTAACAATATCTAGGAACCCGTGGAAATGAATGGTAAACCAAATTTCCCCCTCTCCTCCTTTACTACCTTACCTACCTTCAATTGCTTATCTTTTGCAAAATTGATCAAAAACATATCTTTATAAATACTACTTCTCTCCTCTTAAACTTGTTATCTAAAACTCAGTGTACTCCATGTTATTACTCTTTAACTCTGTTGAAGTCGAAGGCATAACTGCTGTTAATTAGACAGTATCATGTCTCAGTTTGCTGATAGCCTATTAGTGAAAGGCAAGAAATAAGCGGTGGGAGTTCTAGTAGATAGAGGAGAACTCTGGGAGATAATGAGAGATGGGTTGATTCTCCATCTGGACTTTGAGGATATAGTATTAAACTGTGGAAAGGTAACCAGCTATGTAACACACGTAGAATAGAGTGAATGGGTTAAATACACTATTAGCTAGTCAGGAAACAAGCTGAGCATAAGACCATAAGCATAATAAATAAAAATAAGCTTCTGAAAATTGTTATTCAGAGATGGAGAGTGAGTAGGAAAGTCCTCTGTTTACACTGACATTCAGTATTTTAGATACATACAAATAAATATAAATGCTAGCTTATATACCTTTCAAGTAAAATCAATTATAACTACCAATGAGATATTTTAAAAAGCTAATGCCTCAAGAAATCCCCTAGATTTTGTACTGACCATATGATCCTGCACCTAAAGCGCTCACAATTTGACTTCCGTGTTAGTTAATTTCACATGAATTGCAATATTTACTTTGTGGCTTACTTCTTGTGTATTCTTCCTAGACAGCATTCTTCAGCTTGTACCTCATCAGGACGCTGTTCCACAGTTGCTTCTGTCATTTTACGTCCAATACTAACCTTAACTATAAATACTCAAAACATATTGTGCTTTCATCATATTAAAAATAAAGGGATTTTTTTTAACTTCTAGCTTTCACAATTTATTTCTCTCTAATTTTTCCACAGTTTGGTCTGCAGTATCGATTTTACATTTACTCCTTAAAAACAATGACCGTATCATAAAATTGTGGGGTTCAAATGCATACTTCATTAATATTATTTGCATTCATATTATTATATAGCCATAATCCTTTAACATTCTTGGAACTTTTAGTTTATTTTAATCTGAAATTTTGTATTTTTTTTAAAAAAAAAACTGTTCTTTCTTTTCTCTAGAAGCCATTATCATACTCCTGTCTCCAAAAGTACTGGTCTAGACATCTCAATAAAGGAAAACCATAGAATACTTGCTTTACATATGTATTGGTAGGTTATTTCATTTAATATAATGTGTTTCAGGTTATCCACCTTTTAGCATGCATATGATGGTTTGCTTAGCCCAGGGAGTGGTACTATTAGGAGTTGTTGGAAGAAGTGTGTCAATGTGAGTATGGGCTTTAAGACTGTCATCCTAGCATTCTGGAAGCCAGTCTTCTCCTGTTTGTCTTCAGAACAGGAAAAAGAATTCTCAGCCCCTCCTCCTGTACCATGCCTGCCTGGACACTACTGTTATCTTGCCTTGATGGTAATGGACTGAAGCTCTGAGCCTGTAAGCCAGCCCCAATTAAATGTTGTCCTTATAAGAGTTGCCTTGATTATGGTGTCTCTTCACAGCAATAAAACCCTAATTAAGATAAAATTTGGGTCAAGTGACTGGCCCAAATTGGGATCCATCTCAAGGGCAGCCTCCAAGGCCTGACACTATCACTGATGCTATGGTGTGCTTACAGACAGAAGCCTAGCATGGCTGTCCTTTGAGAGGCCCAACAAGCAGCTGACTGAGACAGAAGCAGATACTGAACCCAACCAATGGACTGAAGTCAGGGAACACTGTGATTGAAACAGGGAAAGGGGAGAAGAAGTTGAGAAGGAGGACAACCCCATAGGAAGACCAGTAGTCTCAAACAAACCTGAACCCCAGAGATCTCTCAGACTGAGCCACCAACCAGGAAATATATTAGCAGCAGAGGACAGCCTGTTCTGGCCTCAGTGAGAGAAGGTACACCTAACCTTTGAAAGACTTGAGGCCCCAGGGAGTGGGGAGGCATGGCAGGGGTGAGAGTGGAAATGTCGGGCATACTTTTGGAGATGAGGCAAGAAGAATGGGATGAGGAACTGTTGGAGGGCAGAATGGTAGGGGGATAATGACTGGACTGTAAAAATGATTAAAGATTAAAAAAAAAAAAGAAGTTTGTATCATGGTCTGGGGTATTGCTGTACTAGACCTAACTAACCATGCTTTTGTCTGAAAAAATATGGATTTGGGGATTTTGGATTAGTAGACTGCTTTAAATGGGGCTTAATGGGCTATCCTATTAGAATTTTGAAGAGCTTGTTGCTGAGAGTGTTTTGAATTGTACAGAAATCCACCAAGACATATCACTGGAGAAGAATTTCAGAATGTGGTGTAGAGACTGTTTTTTTGTGGTAGTTTGGTAAAGAATGTGACTGTATCTTGCCATTATCCAAAGAGTATGCCTGAGGCTAAGGTGAAGAAAATTAGATTAGTTGCTTTGAGAAAGGATTTCTCAAAACAGCCTGGTATGAACTCTATTGTGTGGTTACTAAAGTTCACTCTTATGAAAAGCATTTTAATAAAAAAGAACAAATTGAGAAAGGAAAAATACAAAAATAAGTGGTTCAAGTACTAAAGGGGTACCAGGAAGTTGAATGTAGCTGAATCCTATATTCTAGGAAATAACAGATTAAGGGAGTAGGGTCTGTGGGACAAGATCCCACCCAGCTAAATTTAGGTCCATTCATGGTGGTACACACTATTAATCCCAGGAGACAAAGCCAAGCAGATCTCCGAGTTCAAGGCCAGCATTGGACAGAGCAAATTCTGGTGAAGAAAAGCTTAAATCCAGGCATAGTGGTGCACACCTTTAATCTCAGGAGACAGTCATGCAAATTTCTGAGTTCAAGGTCAATCTACAAAGCAAATTAAATGATACATGAGCTTAGGCAGTGAGAAAGTTGGAAAACAAAAAACTGGCAATAGAATAGGGGTCAGGGGTGGGGGGAGAGGGAGCATGTTCCAGTTCCAGTAAGCAGCAGAACTTGGCAGCAATGGCCTTGTAGCTCTGGCTTTCGAGTCTAGAATAAAAGAGACTACTGGGACCACTGATACTGGTTAGCTGGAGCTAATAAATTAGTGGTGATTAGGACAAGACCAGCATCACTGAGGTAAAATCTGGAAAGTGTTTTCTGAGAACACAACAAAAACATGTTCCAGAGACAGCATCCTCCTCACCCCCAACCAAGCCACTCATGCTGCATCTGGACTAGGTAATGTGTAAGAATCATTCAGGTGGTACAGGTTTGGAAGGTATAAAGGGGTCATACAGAGCAGCTGAGGCTTGGCACTGTGAAAGGCCAGGGAAGGCCATTGGTGAAGGTGCAACCTAGTTGCAGTTGATAGCTATGGACTGAAGGGGTCATGCAAAGGTGAGACTCGGCACTATGAAGAAAGTATTTAAGAGGTTACTGATGAAGCATTGTTACAGCAGATGACCCCAGTGTATTGGAGATGCCAGTACCATGGGATGATCATCAAGAACAGCAGTAGGAGTGGAGTGGAGTCAGCAAGAACCTAGAGTGCTACAAATGTTTTAACTTTTAAAACCTGCCTGTCACTGCATTTATCCATTGTTCTCTGACTCTCACCATTGTCATTCCTTCTGTCAATATATTTTGACAAATGACTCAGTCTTTGGACATAAGCCTAGAAGTAGCTGTTTTGAAATCCATGGTAGGTGTGTTTAAACTTTTGAGAATACCATAGTTTCTTACTGTCTTAATTTAGAATTTCATTGCTGTGAATAAACACCATGTCCAAGGCCATTCATATAAGGAAAACACTTAATTGGGGCTGGCTTACAGTTTCAGAGGTTCAGTCCATTGTTGTCATGGTGAAAGTATGACAACATTCAAAGCTATGGTACTTAAGTAGGAGCCAAAAGTTCTATATCATGATATGAAGGCAGCCAGAATGAGACTTTCTTCTGCTCTTGGAGGAGCTTGAGCATAGAAAACCTGAAAGCCCACTCCTATACTGTTGCACTTCCTCCAACAAAATCACACCTCCTAATGGTGCTACTCCCTGTGGGCCAAGTATTCAGAAATATGAATCTATGGGGTCAAAATTATTAGAACTTTTATACCCACTGAGTGCACTGCTTACAAGTAGAATCTACAGCTCAGACATTGTCTTTGACTAACCTAATGCATGAGGTCTTGGAACTAATATTTTGCAACAAAATCTGTTACCAGTTTTGGTTTTTCCTACTGAACTATCTATTATTCTTCCTATTTTTTTTTTTACACTTTTCTTTATATCAACCATTTTTGTTCTTTTGAAGTAATAATAAAAAATAAAATTTCAAGAAAGATTTCTGAAAAGGAGTGTTTCCTGTTTCTTCCACCATTTTGATTTAAAAATGTGTTCTCTGACATGTCATATTTCTACAAAAGAAATAATTTTATAATTTTTATGCAAAAGCAAAGTTCTATAATATAAACCTCAAGGGGACAGGTTTATCCTTTTAGATTTTGTATCTCGAGATCCTAGAAGTGCATCTTGAATAAACATTAGTAAATACTGGCTGAATCAGAGCTAGTTAATTTTGTATTTAACACTTTTAGATCTATGAGTTAAGTATGGGTGCATAAAAATCAGACTAGCATATTTTGGATAAAGGGAGTCATAATATTTTCAATAGATCTTTTCACCCTTGGGATATAGAAAAAGATTAATGCTTCCTAAAATGTGGCATCTGTCAAAATCTCTTCTATGGTAGATATTTGAACAGAATCCCTAGTGATATTTCACCCTGGCCTCATAAAATACACAGAAATATACAGGAAAAAAGTCAGCATTATTTATTATTCTTCACAGGAAATATTTTTGCTTGGTCCCTGCAGTAGCTGAAAGCTATTTATTTCTAGAATGATTAAAATATCAAGACCTTGACACCTGTGAGATATTTTATGTTTGTCAACTAAATAATCAAAACTGAAATAATAAATATTTTAATGTATTGAATAATAAGTTATGGAATGATCAATTAAGTATATTATCACCAATAAACCTGAAAAATAAAATTATATGATTTAAGGAAACTTATTAAGACATGAGAAGACAATGGACATGCCAAAACTAGTTTCATAAGAAGCTTGGTAACATGTCTTTAATTCTCTATTTTATGCAATAGTTTAGAAAGCACTGATGTGTGTTCTCAAAAGTTCTGCTAAATTCATTTGAGGATCCATTTGGGCTTAGATTTTATTTTAGCTAGGAGATTTTTAATTGCTACTTTAATCTTACTGCTTGTTAAAAATCTATTTAAATTGTCTGTCTCTTTCTGCTTTAATTCTTGCAGGTTATATGTAGAAACTCATCCATTACTTTTAGATTTCCCAATTCAATATATGTTGTTGAGGTGTAACTTAATGACTTCTTTTTCATGTCTACTTGAAATAATTTGAGTCTTGTTTCTTGTGGGAAACTAGCTAAGGATTTATCATGATTTATCTTATTAAAGAACTAAATTTTTGTTTCATTAATTGTTGATATTTACTTTTGTTCCCATTTCATTAATTTTTGTAGTACTGGCAAATTTTTTATTTTAGAGAATTTTATACATGTATATAATAAAGCATAATAATATTTTTCTGTTTCAAACTTTTTTATGCCTGCCAACATGTTCCCTCCCCTCAAATATATGGTTTTTTTAATATAAAACCTAATAAATCCAATTACTGTGACCCATACCTGTTTTCGAACAAGAAAAATGTAATCATTAGTCACAGTTATAAAAAATAATGATTCTCCATGTACAAGCAACTATCATTGTCAATATCTCCTCAGCCAGAGGTGCTGCCTAGAGACCATCTAGCTCATCTCTGACAGGATTTTCAATGATGTAACATTGTGGATGTCTTCTTCAGTTAACCACAACTCCTGTGTACTTATAGAGTTATGTTGTGCCCAGATGACAATATTTAATAGATTCTCCACATCTTTTGGTTTTTATAGTTTTTCTCTTGTCTTTATATGGCTGAGCTTTGTTCTGAATGGCACAAATATACATGTCTTGTTTAGAAGATAGCACCAAATGTCTTATCCTCAGCACTTTGACCTAACATGCATATCTTCATTTATTTATGACTAAGGTTGAGAGGAGCCCTGGCATATAGACATAAATATAAATACTCAGAATGCAGTTTTACAACATGACAATTTAGCAAAATAAGACTAATGGGTTCTAGACTAAGAATTATAGAATTTTAAATCACTTTTAATTTGCATTTTTATATTTGCTAAGAATGTTGATAACTTCTTAGAGGGCTTCCTAGCTTTTTCGTGTTTCTTCTTCTGATAATTTTCTATTCAGTTACTTACTCCAATTTTTTATTTATTTATTTTCTCAATATTTAGGGGTATTTTATTCTTGTGTATTCTAAAAAGTAATCTTCTATCATCAGAATAGGTGTCTGTATTGAAACATTTTAATGATTTCTCACAGTCTATTGAATCCTGGCTTGGCTTCTGCTTTTATTCAAGGATATATATATATATATATATATATATATATATATATATATATATATATAT
>JANHMN010000004.1:106705691-106728234 GCA_030674055.1 Rhabdomys pumilio | reverse complement strand
TATATATATATATATATATATATATATATATATATATATATATATATTAAACATACATATATATGCACACATATACACTTATGCATACACAAATACATATACACAAACAGAATGAGAGAGAAAGAAAACAGAGTATTATTTATTTTAGACCTATCTGGTTTTTTTTGGTTTTTTTTAATATAGGAATTTAGAGCTATAAACATCCCACTTAGGACTATTTAAATGTATCACATCATTTTGTTAACCTGTGTTTTCATTTTAAATTCCTCAAAAACAATTTTTTATCATATTTCATTTTGAATCTCCATAATTTTGTGTATTTCTAGAGTTTCTCTTGATACTGATTTGTGTAACTTGGTTCAACTGTGATTAGGTTAAATACTAATAGTTATTTATATATTTTTATTCTTAATCCTTGCCTGTGTGCTTATATGTGAACTACTTTAGAGGAAGTTTCACAGGCTGCTTAAAGAATTCACATTTCGCAATGCATTGATATACTGTTCTATGGAAGTCTGTTGAATCCACTTGAACCATATTAGTCAGTTGAGGCATGTTTCCATTTGTTTTATAATCTATCTATCTATCTATCTATCTATCTATCTATCTATCATCTAACTATTTATCATCTATCTATCTAGGTTTTTACAAAAGAGTTTTTCTGTATAACCCTGGGTATCATAGAACTGGCACTTCTTCAAGAAAAAAAAATTTCTTTGCAACAGGTGGAGACTATAACTGGAAAGCACAAACAATCAAAATACAGACTTTTCACTCCCAATCCTAATCCTTACAACTACAGAAGAATCCTAAACCTATGACTCAGAAAGGGAAGGGAACGAAAAGACGGCAAGATCAAGAGGACAATATTTTTTGCTGTTTAAAGGTGTTTCCCAGTAATATCATGTTATATGAATAAAGTTTCACTATCATGACCACCCAAACGTGAGCTGAGTAAAGATGACACCTGAAAGTCAACAGGGTGCCAAGAGTAATGTAATTTCTCCTATTCTCTCATGGCAGAATGATTCAACCAGCCAGTCTCAGTTTATAAAAAAGTTCATTAGGGGTTCCAAATCTAAGTTCTCTCCTTGTTTTTCTGTAAAGAGCTTCACTGGCTCAACCAGTCCCTTTGCAGAATTCTCTCTTGCCTGAAAAGAGCTGGCTGTGTATTATCTTGACAATTTCTCCATTTGTTTTGCAGGTGAGTGGCATATGTTGCCATCTTACAAGGAAGATTCCTTGGCTATTTCTTCTTAACATCTTGCTTTTCGTATTTTACAATGACTTTTGCAGTTATTGAAATAAAAAAAAAAATCTGCCTTGCAAATATGTAGGTATTTACATTTCAAAGTGCTGCTTGCTATCACTCAACTCTAAATTTGTAGTCAGGAAAATGAGAATACTGAGTAGTATGTCTAGCTATATGAGTCTGCTGTCTGAGATCTGTTAGCTTATATTTTAACTGTATAAGTACCTTAGCTTAATCTTAAAAATAGACAAAAAAAGATTTTATGCTGAAAACTATTGCCTTCAATATTAGACTATAAGTTGAAAAGGTACAATATTAAAATTGGTTCATCATGAAGAGACTTGGTGCAATGTGCAGCTAGGTTCTAACTTCTTTCCATAAAAGAAAATGGAAATAATACATCATAATATAAAGAGACAAGACAGAAGAAGATTTTGAACAAAAGGTTCATTTCCTAGCAAATGTTAAACTATCTATTATTAGTTTGTACTTCTTTACTCTCTTGTATACCCTGTGCATATTCGTTGAAGAATACCAATCTTCACCTTTAAATATCTTGGTTCCTTACATCATTTATCTCAGCCCTCAATAAATTTCAACAATTATGATCAGAGCCTTTCCAGTGCTAAGTGTAATCCTCCCATGAGCATAGAAAGAGAGTATGGATTACTGCATGCTTTTAGGCACATAAAACTTTCATAGGAGCATGCATACATTATTTCTAGTGAATACCCCCAAATCAACAGAAAAAAAACAGAGTACCTTTAAGTTTTAAGCTATTGTGTTCCCACCTGCTGAAGTCAAGAAATCTTTTCTTTTCTTTTCTTTTCTTTTCTTTTCTTTTCTTTTCTTTCCTTTCCTTTCCTTTCCTTTCCTTTCCTTTCCTTTCCTTTCCTTTCCTCTTCTCTCCTCTCCTCTTCTCTTCTCTTCTTTTTTCTTTTTATTAGATATTTTATTTACATTTCAGATGTTATCCCCTTACCTAATCGCCCCCACCCAGGAACCCCCTATCCTATCCCCCCTCCTCATGCATTCTATGAGGATGTACCCCCACCCTCCCACTCCCACCTCCCTATCCTCGAATTCCCCAATACTGGGCATCCAGCCTTCATGGAATCTTTTATAACCAAAATCATATGATCAAATTTTACATTTTCTTTAGTAAACCATCTAATTATAAGTACCAAAGCTCATCCCACTCACTTTTGGCTATTCTGGATAGTTTTTCAGTGAACATAGATAGGAAGATTCTTGTATTGAATGGTGACTTTGGTTCCTTTAAGCATATAAACCACATATATAACCCAATTTTCTGTGCAGATATTCCTAAAATCGGCATAGGTTCATAGATGAATCATATTATAATTCTGTTGTTAGATTTTTTTTTATTTTTTATATTTGAATCTTCAAACTGATTTTCATGTGACTCCAGTCATTCATATTCCTGCCAACATCTTATGAGTTTTCCTTTTTTTCTTGCATCTACATCAATAATGATTTCATGAAATACTCACTATAAAATGAGTGACAAAAACTCTCCATATAGTTCTGACTTATAAGGACCTTAAAATCAAACATGTTGAACAAAATTTTTACGTTATTTTGTTTGCTTGTATTTATTGATTTGAAGTGTCTGTTTAGTCACTTGTTGATTGGTTTATTGTAACTTTAATACTTAGCATTTTTTTATTTGTTCAATTTTTAGAAATAAGTTTTTATATAATCAAAATGATCTAAATCTTTCTATTTTGTTAAAAAATGACCTGGATTCTTCATTCTCTAATCTACCTCCAACTACTGCAATTACAGACATGTACCAATACACCTAGCTCATATTCATGTTTTGAGTTATCTCAAAATTCTGGACATTAGTCAGATGAATAGCTTGAAAGTACTTTCTCTTATTCTATAGGTTATTTCTTTACTCTGTTAATTGCTTCTTTTCCTATACAGAAAACCTGTAATTTGATGAAATAAAATCTGTCAATTCTAACTACCATCTCCTGATCTATTTAGAAACACATTGCTTATGTCTACATTTTGGAGCATTCACCATATATGTCCCCCTAAGAACTCTCAATTCTTCAGTTCTTATGTTAGTCATTGATTCATTTTAAGTTGACTTTTGTAGAGGGAAATAGATAGGAATGGAGTTCTGTCTTCTGGGTGTGTATGTGTAGTTTTCCAAACACTGAAGTTAAAGCTGACATTATTTTTTGTTTGTTTGTTTTGTTTATTTTTATTGGGTATTTTATTTATTTACAATACAGATGTCATCCCATTTCTCCTCCCTAGACCCCTATCCGATACCCCCTCTTCATTTATGCTTTTATACTATTTTAATTACATGCATGTATTAAGGTCAGTTCTAGATTGAGGGTCTAGAAATACAACAGTAAAATAGTCAAGGAACAAGCAAGACAATAAACACAAATAGTCAAAGAAAAAGCAAAGCATTAAACCTAATTACATGAACACTCCCAGGATCACTGTTTCTTAGGGCCTATCAGGATGACCAAAGTATCTGAGCCTACTTCCCTATCCTAGCCCAAGGTCATTTTCATGTCTGACGTCTACTTCCTTCTTCTAGTCTCAAATTTATATTCCTGTCTGAAATTACTTCTTTGTTTTAGCCTAATAGTTAGATTCCTGCCTGAAATTTCTTCTTTGTTGTAGCCTAAGATTTAGATTCCTTCCTGAAATTACTTTTTTGTTCTAGCCTATTTTCAGATTCCTGCCTGAAGCCTACTTCCTTGTCCTTGGCCAATGTCATATTCCTGCCAAGCAGCCCATTTCCTTGTCCTTGGCCCATGTCATCTTCTTGCCAAGCAGCCCGGAAGGCTCTCTGCCTCTCCCCCTTTTTTATTTCATTAACAAGACTGTGACTTTAATGTTTTTGAGACAGCACTTTGATTATATCACTTGTCTTTCTTGTTTGTTTTGTTGTTGTTAGTTTTCTGTTTGTTTTTGGTTTTGGAATGGGTCTTTGTCACTATGCTAATGCTAAAGGATCCTGCTTCTCCACTTTTCTGAGTATTAGATATATAGGCATATGTTACTTTAGGTCACCATTTTGTTGTTGTCTTTCAGTGGATCAGCAGCATAACTCAACAAATGGAAAATGAATGTTACTATGCTACATTTAATGCCTGCTGATAGATGCTATGATACAGATTTTTACATGTGTATGGTGTGTTTGGGGTCCAGCTGTAGTTCCATGGCCTCTGCTTCCTCCTTCAGGGAAGCAGAGGCTAAATGAGTTATGTCTGCATGATCCTGGTCCTGCTGGGAGTAAGTGTTGAGTGGGAGAGAAGCCCTTCTTTGAGGATCTTAAATGTTGTAGTGCTTTTAGATAAAGGCCTTCTCCTATGATCTTAAGTGAAACAGTTCTCTTAGATGATCTTAGCTTGTGCTCATACCTTTTTTCAGTGTGGACTTGTATGAATACAACTAATTTGTGTTAAATCACAGCTACATATGGACTGTGGAGAGTGGAAGGGCTTTTCAGGATAAATAAAAATCATTGGCTAGAGTTTAAAGTCCTGTGAATGGCTCATTTGTATGGAAAGGCATTCCAGGAATCCCAGGTACTTCCCAAGCAGGTTCTTTTCAGGAAAAGATAAAGGGGGAAAAAAGGAAGTTGAACTTGAAAGTCTGCCAAGGATAACTGGACCTTCCCCAGGTAGAGGGTGTGGGGTTTGGGCTCCCCAGACAAGGTCAGAGAAGTAGAATCTCTGCTGGTAAAGGGAGTCATTCATTTAGCATAGAGCTTAAAGGAGCTATCTGATCATGGTAGACTGCTCCCTTAATTAGCAGGGTTTCCCCACATATATGATAACTAGAGTCTTCTCAATGATTCCTTAAGACAAATATTTGTCTGTGTCCATCACACAGTGATGATACCATTGGCCAGACTGAGCATTGGCCAGACATTCACAGATAGTGAATGTTTGAACTGAAACATGAGTCTCTGATAAGAATAATAAATCATATTGCCTTCTACCTATAGTAAAATAGTTACCAAAAAGTAGTATATAGTCCTTGGCAGGGCATGTTCCTTAGATACTTCACTTAAAGCTTTGCCATGTGTCCCTCTTTATCTCTGTCACTAGTACTTGTCATTCCCGGCCTTTTTCCCCCTCTCACTGGCTGTCATCCCATTCAGTTAATAACAAAGCAATGATGTTTCAGCAGACATTTCAGTAATGTTTCATTTTGCCTATTTTTTTGGTATAAGAGGTGAGTTATAAGGTGAAAAGGGTGCCATCAAATTGGAAATTTGTTCCTATGCTTTGAGAACACATAAACAAATAAATCAAGAGCAAATAAGCCAAATTAAAAAAAAAACCCTGTTATAACCCCTAACACAAAATATGAATGCATGTGTTAAGTGCCCATAACTGAGTCACCTTCAACAGACTTCGGCTCCTAAAGGCTGCATCAGGTCTTAGTATAACAATGTTGGTTCTCAGCTTTCAGTACATAGGCACTGGGTTCTACAGTAGGTTAAAGCTCTAGCAGAAAATCTCTATGAGCATCACATACATCTTCGATCTGTTTTGTTTACCAATTCTGCACAACCCGTGCCTTTCCAAGATTCTGAATTTTATAGCATATAATTTGTTTCATTTAATTTTTAATTGCCTCTTTCCTCCATTAGACTGAGAACGTTTGCAAATTAGAACTGTTGCCACTCCTCTGTTTTCATCTTCCAGCACAATTTTTAACTCAGACAAATTATATTTTCAATTATTTGTTGAATTTTAAGAAGAGATGAAGGCAGGCCAGGTATAATGGGGGAATAAAGATCAGCGGTGAAACACTTGCATGTGGGCATGCACAAACACACACATACACATATGCACACATGATTATGAATAATTTAAAAGAAAAAACTAAGAATACTACAACAGGTTTGATCAATATCTCAGAGATTAAGGCAGAGTCAGATCACCAGAAATACTGTAAATTCCAACCTAGGAAAGCAGAAAGAGATGAGCATCGTGGCTAATGAGAGTGACCACATAGGTGAGACATGAGTTTGATTGAGAAACTTGGCCTTCATGAGCATGTTTCAATTATGATTTGAAGAGGTCAGATCAAGAACTTTGGAACACTTGCCCCTCTCCCAAGGGAAAGGCTAATTAACATTCCTGGTCAGCTCAGGAACTTTGGAAAGGTCAAGGGACACTTCCTTGATGGGAGATGCTGATTAACATTCCTCAGAACATAGGGGAGGGAACCCACCTGTGGGTGGGGAAGACCCAGAGCATGTAGACACATTCCACAGGATGGACCAATCCTTGACATCTGCACACAAGGGAAGTCCCTGCCACCTCATTTCCTAAAGCCCAATCAGTTTAAAAGTCACTGTTCTGCTAATCATATTGTGCCTAGTCACTGTTTCTCTAGTCTACCCCTTAAACTGTATAAAAACTGACCAAATGGACTCGCGAGATGGCCACTCCACCTTCAGTGTAGGATTACCCCAGTGCCTTGGATCATTAAAATTCCTATTGCTTTTTTGCATCAATTCATGTCTCCGGGTGGTTCACTCAGGAGGTCTCCAGTAAACTGAGGCTCAAAGAGTCTTTCAGATTCTTGACATCAGCCTTGTGCTTTCATGTGTACCAGCATCCAGAAACACATGAACTCACAAACATGCATATACATACAGGCCTCCCAATAAGCTTGAAAAATTGGCAAACAAACAACAGTAGTTTTCAATAAAAAAATAAATCAGTATTATAACTCAGAGAAATACATCCCACAAATGCCCTTAGTGTTGGGTGTGCTTGTGTAGTGAGCATTTGAATTGTTAAAATATTCTTTTAGCTTTCTAACATTTTAAAAGAGGTGACTATAAACTTTGGTTTTAATAATTATTATATACAAACAAGTATACAGAGCATACTGATTTTTTCTTTCTCAAAACCCAAAGCTTTGGGAAAGTATCATTATTTTCAAATAAAAGGCTCAAAGTATCTACCCTAAAGTTGAAATTTCTAAGTACATGACAGAAGGTATGACAAACTAGGTCAGTTTTAGCAAAATACAACATACATGGGCTGTAATTTTAGTCTTTAAAAGTCTGTCATCCACATGCATTTTCATTATTTAAGCTTATTTTTTGCTTGTTTTTTTTTTTGTTTGTTTGTTTGTTTTGTTTTGAAAAAGCTTCTCACTCTCTCTACTCTATACTTGTCACAAGCCCCTGGCTGCTAGGATTACAGGCATGTGATGCAATCAATGCGATTAATTGATGTAAATCAATTAATGCAAATATGTGTCAGATTATCCTCATTTGTTTATAGGAAACTGTGACCCTATTGTGAAGCATTCTCTGAGGTGATTTTACCAGCACTTTACTGTCATTAACTTGTTTGTCATTGTGTTACACCTGGACTTTTTCATTAGCTTAGACACCTACATTTACCAGAGGGCTCTGACCAGATGCAGCAAATAGAAAAGATGTCACATGCCACGTGAGAGTGTAATATACTGCACCTGACAACTTGAAGAATCCTTGGAAATGAGAGTTAATAGTTAAAGAAGAGCAATTAAGGGTTATTACACCTATGCTGTCCCAGCATATGAGAATGTAATGTGTCTCACCTGCCCATACCAAGTTCCAGACACTTAAAACTAAGTAAAACCAGCAAAAGCCAAAGGGAAAAAGTTGCACAGAAGAATTTGTAAGCATGAAAAATGATAAGCCAGTTTCTTTTCTGACTCATCTCCAATCTAACATGGTGAACTTTATCTAACAACTTCCTCAGAAAGTTATTCTTCTTTGCAGATCAAAGTAGTCATTTATAAGCCGCACCCCTCACACAGCTGGGGATGTCTTTCAGTTGCTGAACTCGGGACAACACTGCTAAATTAAGTCTAGGAAATAGCTCTGCATTGACCCATATGGCAACTCCTACCCAGCAGTCATTTGGAAACAATCAATAGTACAGAGAGCCCGAAGTCCAAGATTACCGAAATTGCCTGTGTGAACGATCAGGTTGAAACAGAGGACTGCATCATCTTGTGCCTCTCAGATCGATGGTTGTCAGAAAGGAAAGAGAGGATGTATAAACTTCCTCAATGCTCAGTCAATAAAGTCACAGGAAAAGTAACATCACAATTTTGTAAAGAGGGAAACTCCAGACAAGTGACCAACTTCGAAAAGTATAAACAAAAGATTTAAGTTCTTCTGTGATAACGACAGCAAGTTAGGACTAAGAAAAAGAGATTAGCCAGCATGAGTTCTACATTTTCTATCACAGAGGGCATAAATACTTCTCTTGCTCTAAAATTCCTCTGCACATCAGAAAATAACCTTTTCACTGGATGACAGCGCAGTTTGTCATGATGTTCCACTTCTGAAAAACTTAAAACAGCAAAATGTGTTTTACTGTGGACAAATATGGATAAGCCAAGTTAATACTACTATTGTTGAAATGAACTGTTTAGGTTTGTGTTTATTTTACTTGAAATCCTACTTACTCAAAAAACTGTGCATTCTCAAAGATGTTCAATAAAACTAAACTTAAAATGAATGAATTTAATTATCTGTAGTTTCTAAAGGACTCTTAGATATTTAGTTATATGTCTCATTATTCTATGATATCTCTCTGGTATTTTATGATGTCTCTGAGTAAAATTAGGAATTCAGAACTAAGATAATAGAATTACTTGCATATCTGATAAATGGAAAGAGAAACAATCAAGTGTCTATCAGATACCAATGTGAATATTGCATGCTGATGGCTGTATTAATGAGAATTTCAAGCAACTTACATCCAGAAAGTTTGGACCCAGTCCAAAGTCACTTCATTGGTGGAACTAGGGCTGAGATTACACCAATCAAAGTTTACTAATAAGAAAAGAATCTACTAAATTCTAGTCAGTGGTTAATTTCTTTACGGAAGAATATGATAATAAATTTGAGTACTGTGTTAATTTCTGAATGTAAGTATGAGCATGTCAAATAATATGTAGGGTATAAGAACTTAAAAATATAGATTTAGCATTACTTAAACCAATCTTATTAATGAATTGGTATTGACTGGTCACTACAAAGTTAAAACTGTATAAATTTTATGCCTATATCATTTGATGATAAAAGTGACTTTTATTATGTTATATATTGACTAATGAAAGAACATTCAATATATATCACTTCTCACAGTATATCTCTTTCTTCTTCCTATGGCTTTCCAATCTAAAATGCATTTTTCTGTAGACATTCATGTTTTATCCAATATTTCATAGCTAGAAATCAGGTATGGTTTTCAGAGTAAATCCACATGTCTCATTGAGTTTCATAATGAGAAGAAAATATTTTTAGGATTATACTTTTTCATCAGAAATAACTAGAAACTTACCCATTTGCCTTATTATCTAAGTTCTTAGATCTTACCACACTAGTTAATATAAAGGGTTTCTCTACTAAGGATCTAAACCTCAGAAATAAAAGGAGCTAAATAGAAACCATTCCAAGTTTCATGAGTTTCTTACTCTAATTTCATCTATTAATAAGGTAGAAATTTCTAATAATCTATGGTGATGTCTTAAACTGTATAATATGATAATATTTTCCTATGCCTGTCAGTGGTTCATATTTCAAACATTATGATAAAAAAATATGAAGATCTGAAAGATTTCTTAGTGGGTGAAGTGCTTATAAGTACGAGGACCAGAGCTTGGATTCCCAGCAGCAACATGAAAGCAATGTTATGTACTCATAATACCAATTCTGGATGTTTAGAGACAGAAGCATCACTAGGACATGCTGGACAGCCAGGCTAACTGAATCATCAATTTCTAGGGTCAGTGAGAGACCCTGTCATAAACAATAATATGGAAATAACAGAAAAAGACACTTAACTTAAATCTCTAGTCTCTGCATGCGGGCATAAGGTGTGTGCATTTCCAAACCCATGTGCACAGAGATGTTCAATAGATACACACATGAACACATGGAAAGAGAAGGAAGTTTAATTAAGTATATTTTGTACATAAATATGAGACATGAATGTTTTATTAATTATCTATGCTACATACTGCTAAGTCCCATATATAATGACAAATAGATCATTGGATTTTTGTACGTTTTGTTCCATGTCTTAGTTTTCTTCAACAGCTGATAAAGTTTGTGGACCTCATTTCCCCAGCTTTAGAAAGAAACAGCATTAAGAAACATAACAACTATAGGACATAATTTCTAACTTTCATAGTCATATACACATATAATGGGTTCAGATCAAAACCCTTTCTCCATTCCCTCCTCCTCAATTCTTCCCAACTTGACCCCCAGTTTTTCTTTCCCAACCTCATTTCTCTTTTTCTTTTTAAATACTTACTGTATGTCCATGATTGTGCCATATACTGGGACATGGGTAGCCTCTTGGTGCCTGTTTTTCTGAACAAAATTTACTGTTTCCCATCAGTTGTCTATTGCCGTTAGCTCTTGATGATTGCATTTCATGATCCCAGATCAATATATGGATTTTGGCTAATTTCATATCAGGCTACACATATAGATGTAGTCCCAGGCAGTGTAAGTTGGTGTGTGCAACTGTGTTGTCATGCTAGCGTGTTTTGCTACATTTAATCTTATGTGTTCTTTCATTATTTTCAGTAATCTTCCATTATGTTCTCTGGTCTTGTGGGAAAAGGTGTGAAACACATGTACCACTTAGAGATGAGCGCCCTATAGTTTCTTATTATCTACTCACAAACCTTTCTGTGGGTCTCTGTATAAATCAATATCTCCAGCAAAATAAATGTCTCTGGGTTCTTTCTAGCTTCTGGCTATCATAATAAGGGTATTATGAACATAGTGGAGAATGTCCCCTTGTGGCATGGTGGAGTATATACCCAGGAGTCATATAGCTGGGTCTTCAGGTAGATATATTTCCAATTTTCTGAGAAATTTCCAGATTGATTTCCAGAGTGGTTGGACCAGCTTGCAATCCCACCAGCAATGAAAGCGTGTTCCCCTTTCTCCACATTCTCACCAACATGCGCTGTCACCTGAGTTTTTGATCTTAGACATTCTAACTGGTGTCTCAACAAACCTAGACTCATAAGATCTCTCAGACACCAAGTTACCAACCAGGCTGCATACACTAGCTGGTCCAAGTCCCCTGTCACATATACAGCAGACCACTGCATGGTCTGGCCTCAATGAGAGAAAATGAACTTTACTCTTGAGAGACTTGAGGTCCCAGGGACTGGGGAGGTCTAAAGGGGTGTGGAGGTGTGTGTGTGTAGGGGTGGTGATGACATCCTCTTGGAAATGGGGGAGAAGAAATGGGGTGAGGAAGTGTCAGAGGGTGGACCAGGAGGTGGTAACAACTGGATTAAAGATAATTTTAAAAACTTTCTAAAAGGAGTTGAAAGATGTATACAAAGATAAGAACTTTACAGGCAATTTAATAGGGGAAATAATACTAGTAGGTTCTCAGTTAAGGGTATATGACATAACCAGACAAGCAGTTTTTGGCTAATTTAATGGTTTCAGAAATGCATTTCATCATGTAACATGGACTTTGAATGTAACCAGAAAGTGGTGAGTTGTTCCCATAACATTAATGCCACTATTATACCAGTGCTTTTCGTGCTAGCAGAACTTACTGTAGCTTGCAGGTTCACAGTAGAGTAAAACTACTGATGAGTTTTTTCTTCTTCTAGCAAGCATAGATTCTGGTACCATGAAAGCTAACCTAAGGATGAAACTTCCCAGGCAATACCAGATTTTTCTTCATATTCCATGTTTCATGTATTGTTGGCAATAGGTTCTTACTGTCAAATTCTGAAGAACAACAACAACAGCCTATAATGTTTGTGTGATGGTTTGTATGTGCTTGGCCCAGGGAGTGGCAATTTTAGAAGGTGTGGCCTTGTTGGAATAGGTGTGTCACTGTGGGTATGGGCTTTAAGACCCTCTTCCTAGCTTCCTGGAAGCAAGTGAATATTCTACCAGCAGCCTTCAGATGAAGACGTTAAACTCTCAGCTCTGCCTGCACCATGCCTGCCTGGGTGCTACCATGCTCTTGCCTTGATTACAGTAGACTGAACCTCTGAACATGTAAACCAGTCTCAATTAAATATCCTTTAAAAAGTTGCCTTGGTCATGGTGTCTATTCACAGCAGTAAAACCCTAAGACAGTTTGGAACAGTCTGTATGACCCTACTGACAAACAATTCAAAAAGAATGAACTCATACCTGACACTGGGTGTTTTTATTAGTTATCATATAGTAACTGAAATAGCATTATTCCCCTTTATAATGTGTTTCTCTTTACATATTTTACATATATTACAGTATACATATTATGGATACTTCTACATTATGTGGTAATTTTAAAAATCTGTGGTATAAATGTTTATAGTAAATTAAATTACATTTCTTTATATTGTATTCATTAGTATTTCTCTTCTTCATTTTCAAACATTTAAAAATGTTAATTTAGTATTTAATTATTTTTATTTAATGGCTGCATATCGTAGTTGATCTTTAAATTGTTCATACTTAAATACCAATTTGTATACAGTTCTTCGTCACATTAAATTGGAAATAATTATTTACAACAAATCTATTTTCTCCAGTATATTATCTATACCAGTAGGCACAGAAACCATGTGTAAACCAATTTTCCTCATATTTAATTTAAGCATAGTGTTTATGTATGTAAGATAACATTCTGAGACAAGTATACAAGCCGATGATAGCATTATTTCATAAATAAAAATATCATTTTAACTAAAGATATCTCATCAGTTGTCTATTGTTTATTATTATACTTAAGGACTAAACCTTATAAGAAACCTAGAAACAACAAATAATGCACAAAATAAATTACTCATAAAAATTATCTTCTATCTCAACGAGCAAGAGGTAGAGTGTTTAAGTGCCCAAATGATTTTAATACATGAAAACACACAACATATAAAAACTACATTGGAAACCTTTTAAAGAATATATTGCTACTGGTTAATGTAATGATTCAAAAGAAAGTGCAAATCCACCTCTAACATATTATCCATTAACCATATTTATTTAGTGGTACAGCACTCATTGTATGCGACATCGCAAAGAGTACAAACGAGGAATACCTCCATCATTTTCATCATGTGCAAAACTTAGCACTTTATCTAAGAACTGGAGGTATCACAGAGGCAATAAAAATAGACTTCAAAATAGAAAAACAATTCTCAAATATCATTACATTGGCAGAAGATACTCTCTTTTAGGAGTCTTTTTATTTTTTTGTGGATTTGGAGGCTTGGTTGTTGTTGTGGTGGTGGTGGTTGTTGTTCTTATTTGTAGTGTTACTGTAGTCTTTGAAATTTCATCATAAAAAATAATTAAAATATTAAGCATTTCAGATTATGGAAAAGCAAGACAGGTAACTACTCAGCTATTTTGTAGAAAATATGACGAGGTTAATTAGCCCTTACAAAACAGGATTAATAGCTCATTTATATCTGTGGATCTAAATCAAGGACAATTACTGACCTATGTGTTAGGACACTGGTGAGGAAGCTGTGCCAAATTCTTACAATAAATAAACAAAAACTGAATACAAGAAAGCTGTTAACTTAACTGAATAAAAATAGTGTTTAGTACGTGAATTCAGATATTATCAGAAAAAAATCAGAATCAAATTATGTGTGTTGATGATGAAACTGTACCAGGATTCAGGATGGTTAGCAAATAGCAAATAGGACCCTGAATTACTTCATTTAATCACTCTCCTAACTCTTTGAGGAATCTAAACCCACCCTTGAGTTTTCCTTTAAGCTATGATTTTTAAATAGTATTTTTCTAATATATTATTCCAGATTTTTTGAAATATTCAAAACAACTGAACACACACACAAAATTATATTTAATTGAAAAGTTGAGATTGTTTGTAGTAAAGACAATAAAGGTAGAAAAACTGTGATGAAACAGGGTAAGTAACATGAAAAACATTAATACTGTGAAATCCCAAGGAACAAGAGCTGTGATGAAGGCTTGCTCTTAACACCCCAGCAGCCAATCCAAAGGAGAGCCGTGAATTATTTACAGCATTCACAGTGTCCATAAGGCAAAAATCAATTATTCACAAGGATCATTGGTAATCTTTATAATGAGAAGGGAGACAGATTCTCTCCTTGTGTTTTCTATCTCTATAAGACATGGAAAAGTCTACTGAATCATTATACAGTAGACACAACAATATGTTTTACACAGTCATTAGGCAACTGTCAATGTGAATTAATTATACTGAAATTTTGGGTTGAACAAGTCATTTTAACCTGGTATGAAAATTCCTGGAGACTTAATTCATAAGCACAATTAGATCATTTATGAAAATTGATGTGCTGTGCACACTTCTGGCATACTCCGTTATTATTTTGTGTTACATTTAGACTTCTGAGAAATTGAGCTTACATTAACACACAAATAACAAAACAACCAATTGAGTGGGAAGGACGAGCAAACTTCCACTGAAAAACTTCACTCAACTCAAGTCTGTGAGAAGACACAGAAAATAATGTCCACCACACCTAAAGACCTGAGAAAGAGCTCTAGAGCCCACATGCTAGGAGGAAATATATTCTTAAAAGTTCTTACCTCCTCCCCACTCTGGCTCACTAGATCTCTCTCTCTCTCTCTCTCTCTCTCTCTCTCTCTCTCTCTCTCTCTCTCTCTTTCTCTCTCTCTCTCTCTCTCTCTCTCTCTCTCTCTCTCTCTTTCTCTGTCTCTGTCCCTCTCTCCCTCTCTCTCTTCTTTCACATACCCATATATATACATAAACTATGATACACACATTCTCACACAAAATTAAGAAATATATTTTAAATGAATAAAAAGAATATACTAACCTAACAAACCTAAAATGTAAAAACCTAACATTATGAAGAAGTACATAAATGAATTATATATGTGCTTCGTTCATGTATTACCCAAAATCTACTTTTCTCTAAAACCAAAGCAATTGGGTTAACAAGTATTAATAACTGTGTTTTAGTGAGCATAATAAGTATTTCTTAAATGTTTGTTTTCCTTAAGTTTTAAAATTATGTGTGTGTGTGTGTGTGTGTGTGTGTGTGTGTGTGTGTGTGTGTAAATGTGATTATGAGTGTAAGCACTGAAAGAGGACAAAATGGATGCCTGATGTCCTCAGACACACAATCATGAGTCACCAGACATATGCTCTGGTCTTCTGAAAAAGCAATAGATCCTGAACTTTCTGAGACCTGTCTCTATCTCCATAATAAGAATTTTCAATTCAGAAAAAAAAATATCAATTCCGCATTACAATTTTTTTTATAACTGAAATACAATATTTGACACATAAATATATGTATATATGTAACAAGTAAAATTTTAACCCCACAATTTAGTTAAAATGATTAAAAGTTAGTATGATATTCACTATATAACTCTAATTACCAAGCTACTGTGCCAAATAACTTGAACTCTAAGGAATTTATTAAAGGTATAACTCAGTTTGCCCAGTTGCTTATTAAAACATGTATATTTATAACCGTGCCTGCATGTAGAGCACTTTTATATAGAATAGAATTCAGTGATCTTTTAATGATCATTTTAGAATGTTGGCATAGTAGTACTTACAGTTGGCGTTTACTAGAGTTTTATGTTACTCCAGACTAACTATATAATTCACAAACTATTATGTACTTAATCTTAAAACAGACTCACTAAACACTTTATTCAATATCACACAGATTCTAAGTTACTAAGAACTTTAACAAAGGCAAGTTAGCTGCAGAGCATGTGCTTATACCTAATACAACTATCATTATATTTGAGAGGAAGAGAAAATGTCTCTTAACCTGAATTTGCAATAAAGATGTACTGCATCATGGTAAAATGAAAACTCTCTTCATCTTAGAAAATCAGAAGACATATACCAATAATTTTAAGAATAAGTTTGGAGAATAAAATTGTTTAGGAAAAATTGCATTGGTAAAATAGTAAAATTCTTGGAATTTATTATCAAATTATTGATTTATTTTTTTAGTATCATATAGATTAGAATTAAAATTTTATTACTGTTTCTTGTATTATTCAAGAATTAGAACTTAAAGCACTAGAAGTATTAGTTGAACCTTCTTTCTTTAAAAATATCACTTTGTGTCTGTAGAGACTTCTCAATTGTTAACAGGATTTATTGCCCCTCAAAAAAACACATATTCAATTCCCAGCATCCACATTGAGGAACATGACGATTCATTACTTCAATTCGGGAAAATCTGATATTAACTTGTGATCTTTGCAGGCGTCAGGCATGCACATGGTATATGTACATACATGCATGCAAAACACTCAAAACATAATAATCAGAAAATTAAATTTAAAAATTTAAAGGTATAATTGTTAATACAAAAACAGACACATATATGCATATATATATATTAACATTAGCATTTTCAGTTAACTCTGATATTAGCGTTCCTTAAATTAATCACCTGAAATTTACTTAATCAGTGAATATAACCATTTTGAATAATAATCTAATATTTTGTATCCTAGTTATAATAAAATTGTGTAAATCTATCTAATAATATTTTCAAATCACATCGAATATTAAAAATTGGTTTTATAAGCAAATAACCTTGCCTACCTGAGACAATGCTTTAGGTAGTACCATGCTAGTTTCACAACTGTAAAATCAAAGGTTTTACTTTGACAATGTCAACTCTGAAAGCAAAGGGCACTGTATTTACTTATTTTCTTAAATGTTGAATGGAGTCAATGTTTGGGGGGATAGCTGAACTATTAGATTCTTTATTTTCTTTACTTACATTTCAAATGTTATCCCCTTTCCTGGTTTGCCCTCCGAAAAGCCTTTATCACATACTCCCTTCCCCTGCTTCTAAGAGGGTGTTCCTCACCCATCCACCCATTCTTTCTTCCCCTTGCTGGCATTTCCCTACACTGTAGCATCTTATCTTCACAGGACCAAAGGCCTCTTCCCCCACTGATATCCAACAAGGCCATCATCTGTTATTATGCATCTGGAGCCATGGGTCACTCTATGTGTACTCCTTGGTTGGTTTAGTCCCTGGGAGCTCTGGCAGGTCTAGGCAGATCACATTGTTGTTCCTTCTATGGGTCTGAAAACCCCTTCAGCTCCTTCAGCCCTTTCTCTAACTCCTTCACTGGGGACACGATGCTCAGTCCAATGGTTGGTTGCAAGCATCTGCCTCTGTATTTGTCAGGCACAGAGCCTTTCAGGAGCTAGCTATATCAGTCAGTAAGCACTTCTTGGTATTCACAATAATGTTTAGGTTAGGTAACTGTATGTTAGATGGATCCACAGGTGGGGCAATCTCTGGATGGCCTTTCCTTGAGTCTCTGCTACACACGTTGTCTCTGTATCTCCTGCCATGGGTAGTATTCCCCCTTCTAAGAAAGATTGAAGTATCCACACTTCTGTCTTGAGCTTCATGTGGTCTGTGAATTGTATCTTGAGTATTCCAAGCTTTTGGGTTAATATCCACTTATCATTGAATGCATACCACGTGTGTTCTTTTGTGATTGGGTTACCTCACTCAGGTTGACATTTTCTTGTTCCATCCATTTTCCTAAGAATTTCATAAATTTGTTGTTTTTAAAAGCTGAGTAGAAATCCATTGTGTAAATGTACCACACTTTTTTGTATCCATTCCTTTGTTGAAGGACATTTGGGTTCTTTCCAGCTTCTGGTTATTATAAATAAGGCTGCTATGAACATAGTGGAGCATATGTCCTTGTTATATGCTGGGACATCTTTTGGGTATATGCCCAGAAGTGGTATAGCTGGGTCTGCAGGTAATGCTATGTTCCTCTTTCTCTACATCCTTACCAGTATCTGCTATCACCTGAGTTCTTGATCTTAGCCGTCCTGACTGAGGTGAGGTGGAATCTCAGGATTGTTTTGATTTGCATTTCCTTGATGACTAATGATGTGGAACATTTCTTTAGGTGTTTCACAGCCATTCAGTATTCCTTAGTTCAGATTTCTTTGTTTAGCTCTGTGCCCCATTTTTAATAAGGTTATTTAGTTCTCTGGAGTCTAACTTCTTAAGTTCTTTGTATATATTGGATATTAGCCCTCTATCAGATGTAGGGTTGGTAAAGTTCTTTTCCAATCTGTTGGTTACCATTTTGTCCTATTGACAATGTCCTTTGCCTTACAGAAGCTTTGCAATTTTATGAAGGTATCATTTGTCAATTCTTGATCTTAGAGTATAAGCCATTGATGTTCTGTTCAGAAAATTCTCCCCTCTACCCATGTGTTTGCGTCTCTTCCGCACTTTCTCTACTATTAATTTCAATATATCTGGTTTTATGTGGAGTTCCATGATGCATTTGAACTTGAGCTTTGTACAAGAAGATAAGAATGGATCAATTTGCATTCTTCTACATGCTGATCACCATTTGAATCAGCACCATTTGTTGAAAATGCTGTCCTTTTTTCACTTAACTCCTTTGTCAAAAATCAAGTGACCATAGGTTTGTGAGTTTATTTCTGGGTCTTAATTCTGTTCCATTGATTTACCTGCCTGTCTCTGTACCAATAGCATGCAGTTTTTATGACTATTGCTCTGTAATACAGCTTGAGGTCAGGGATGAAGATTCCCCTAGATATTCTTTTATTGTTGAGAATAGTTTTCACTCTCCTGGGTTTTTTGTTATTCCAAATGAATTTGCAAATTTCTCTAACTTTATGAAGAATTTATTGGAATTTTGAAGGCGATTACAATGAATCTGTAGATTACTTTCAGCAAGATGGTCATTTTTACTATATTAATCCTGCCAATCCATGAGCATGGAAGATTTTTCCATCTTCTGAGATCTTATATTTTTTTCTTCAGAGTCTTGAAGTTCTTTCATAAAGATCTTTCCCTTGCTTGGTTAGATGGTTACATGAAGGTATTTTCTATTAGAGTCAAATGAAGTTATTTGTGACTATTGTGAAGTGTGTCATTTCTCTAATTTCTTTCTGAGCTTGTTTACACTTCTCCAACTTTTCTTTTGTAACTAGACTGCTCAGCACCATACAATTGATGATTTATACATTGTTACTAGTGTAAGAGCTAAGTATAGCTACTCTGAAATTCTAATGATATGCTCTGATAATGCAAATCAATAACATGAGAAGAGAAAAAGAAATTAGAGATGAGTATTTGGCATTTCTAAACATTATCATTGTTACAGGAGAAAATGATTGTGGGAATAAGCATTTGAAACATGAAATCGTTTTCTTTCTTCATCTTTCTTGTTATCTATACTTTAGGATGTCTAGTAAATGTAGTTTAAAATGGATTCAGTTTTATTCTTATTATGAGTCTCCAATAGCATAGGTTTAATACTTTTCAAAAAATTCACTTTTCTAAGTAAAATATAATGTTCATTTTCCATGTAGTTTGCACATATGAAAATGTAGTGCATAGAATTTTACTTATAATGCATTTGAATACATTAACAGTTATAATTCCCAGTTACTAATTTGGGCTTTTTAACTTATAGGGACTCGATATGTCATTTGGCAAATGCTGTTACTGTTCTCATTTGAAGCAAATGATCTTATGCCTGCAATATTTATTTATACTAGTGATATACTAATATATATTATGCATGTAAATCACTCTTGTCAAGATGCACGAATTTAAACTTTTAATGTATTATTATTATTATTATTATTATTATTATTATTATTATTATTATTAGCATATGTAAAATGTATATATTTGCTCTATGGTCTTTTCCCCTTTGATCCCCATTATATTTTGTATTCAAGGAGTCCATAATAATGTTGAAATAAGGCAAATTAACAAGTAATTAAAACATGAAAATGAGAAAATCATGGATGAAACAAAAAAATGCAACATCATTCCTTAAAAAAATAACTCCGAGCCCATGTTTTTCTGCTCTGGTTATCCCATCTGTTGTAACACTTAAATAATTAACAACTCACTTAGCTTTACCATAAAGAAATGAACAAAACACTGACAATGTTTAATGACTTCTGGAGAATACTTTTTTATCTATAAGGAATTACTATGTCTACATGCTATTTTCACAATTATTACTTTCATAGGAAAAAATATAACATTATGAGTAATGAGAGAAATCACAAAGGTTGGTGAAGATCTATCGAGCCTTATTCCACCAGCAGCAACAGTCTTCTAATGAATATGACAACCAACAACATTTTTAACAGAAAAGGAGAATAAGTTTCTGTCTAACAAGCATTTTGATAGACGTAAGTCACAATTAAAGTATGCTAACTTAACAATATTTTTATCAAATTATGATTTATGATTGTGAAAACAGATAAATATGTACAGATAAATTTTTAAAAATACAAGATAATTTATGTAAGGATTATTTAATTTTTTATAGTAGCAAACCATTTTAAATAACGAAGAAAATGGATATTATTTTGCCACAAATTAAACATCAATGAAAATGAGAAAATAGTTTGATAATTATATACTAGAATGGCAAGTATAAAAATATAGACATATTTAAAATGTCAAAATAGGTCATAAATAAATTTACAATAGTGTTCACCTTAGTGGTTATTACTGCTAAAATATTAATAAAATATTTCACTGGAAACTATAGAAAACGTACAAGTTATAGTCTACTTTCAATACTAAAGAAGGCTTCTCATTTTAAGTTTGTAAATCATAATTTCAATTTAGAAGATGAATTGTTTACAGTTTAAAAATGTAAAAAGACTGGTATTTTGATTTCCATTATGCCATCTTTGACACATGCAGAGCTTGTCAGCATCCAATATCAGAAAAGATAATTAAAACTATAGCATCAAAGGAAGGAGAATGAAAAATTTCAGATCCCAACAAACTCATCTATCAACTACTCCTAAACCTTAGGATAGGAGAACATTTCAGAAAGGGGTCAAGATATTTGGTAAGGGCCAGATGACTAAGAAGTTTGCTATAAATTGTTTGCTAGCTACAAACCCTCACTACCATAACTACCCAAGTGTGAGGTGAACAAGGATGACAAAAATGAACCATCCAAACTATGTGAAGAAAAGCCAATACAGCCTTTATTTAATACAAAGAACTATAAGTAACTAAGTAAAGCTGGGACAAGATTAGTGGCCCTCCTCAGTGAAGAACACACCAGTTGTTTGCCCAATGCTAAATGGTCAGCACTGAACACATACAAGCAAATATAATTATATGCACCAAACAAGTTATATTTAGGAATATTCATTTATATGCATACACTCAAATATATACATGCAGTAAACATTAATTTAAAATGAGGCCATAGGTTTGAAGGAAAATGGGAGATTTCATAAAGAGAAAAGGCAAGAGAAGTGTTGCAATCAATATACAAACTCAAAAAAATAAACTAGAAGAATAGAGAAACATGAAATATTTCCTTTTAGTTAGTATAATGGTTTGCCAACAAATGACCAAGAAAATTCAACTTTCGTCATTCAAAAGCACGTTCTTAAGTATGAGAGTGCTTCTTCAGCTTTGTTCAGTGGCAGAGAGTGCATAAAGTTTTAGTAAGTTCACATTGACCATGAATAAATCACTATAACAATTTTGAATATTACGGTCAAAAGTTCTATGTCAACTTGTAAATATCTATAAATGAATGAATAAGAATTTATTGCCTGTCTAAAAAGTGAAAAAAAAAAGTAAATGTAATTAGATCTTGTATTGTGGGCTTGGAAAAATAGCCTATAATAAATACTATATTGATAAGGTTTTACAATGAGGACAATTTTGTAAAGCTTGTTCTTTATGAGCACAAACATGTTCTAGTAAAGAATGTTTACTTACATAGTTTACTAGTATTAACTCTTATAGGAAATGTCCTCCACATACTCACAGGCAGCTAAAATTATACAAGAACCTATGCCTGGAAGATTATAAAACAGAACAAATAGATTTAATTATAGAAAAAATACATATATTTACATATAGGCATGCATATTCTTTCCTCCCAATTAATCCTTACCTTAGTCTTAGTGCAATATTTAATCAGGAAACCTAAGAATCAGTTTGGCTATGAGTTGTAATATTCACCCTCAGGTTTTACTAAGAATGCCTTTAACAGCATCATTTGTTCACAAGTAGTAAAGAGCAGTCCAGTAGATGCCGAAAACACTACAAATAAGCTTAACTTAAAATTTTTCTGTAGCCGCATATTTACAGATTTCTCTGGACCAATGACTTTGCTTGAGTATATTACAAAGTAGTCCATTGTCACAAATATTCTCAATCCCATTTGGAATGGATCCT
>JANHMN010000004.1:106682250-106697941 GCA_030674055.1 Rhabdomys pumilio | reverse complement strand
AGAGAGAGAGAGAGAGAGAGAGAGAGAGAGAGAGAGAGAGAGAGAGAGAGAGAGAGAGACCAAATTTATATAACATTTGAAGAACGGGATAAAGTTCTCAGTATGAAAGTCTGGAAATCTCTGAATGAATCTTTACATTTAAGGTTGGAATAGAATTTTTTTTATTCTGTTTTCTTGCCAAATGTTTTTGTTTAATTAATTCTAACAACATGAAACTTCTTCAAGAGAAAGAGAAGGTTAAGTAATTTAACAATAGTAACAAGTATTAGTTTCATCTTGCTAACCTTGTCAAACAAACATTTACTCTTGTATGGTTTTCTACAAATCAAATCTCAAACTTACAAACCTGCATAAAAGTGTGCATGCTCGTTCCTCATTTATGAAGATTATTTTGTAATTTTATACATTGTATATTCAGATACAGATGTTTAACGTGTTAAATGTTAGATGTTATAGCAACATTGCCTGTAAAATTCACCCAAAATTCTATTTGAATTAGAACGTGAAGGTGGAACTAGAGGACTTGCTGGATTCCTCAAACTTCCTGATGATGCAATTTGTTAATACAGTTCTTCATGTTGTGGTAACCCTCAACCATAAAATTATTTTTTGCTACTTCATAGCTGTAATTTTGCTAATGTTATGAATCATAAAGTAAGTATCTGATCAGGATATGTGATATGCAAACTGAAATGGGTCTCAATACACAGGTTGAGAAATACTAACTTTTGTTTAGGAGTGGAGGTGAATACAATCAAAATATATAATAAGAAATGCTTCAATAATTATTAAAAATATTATATTACTAATCTTCTGCAAAAAGATATATTTTGCTAATATAGCTGCCTATACATATATAATATATGTGTGTATATGTATTTATATATGATTTAATTATTTATGATATATTATTCTATGATATATATCATATGTATAAATATATGATACATATTAAACATATACATATGTAAACATGTATGTATCACATATATTTCTCTATCACACACTCAAAAATGTGTTTGCATTTTTGAGTTTAATCTGCTAAGTCACTAAAAGACGGGGAAGTTTTTAAAGTACCTAAATGTACCTACATGTGATGAAGTTTTTCATAAATGTATAAATAGAACAAATTACTGAATTCTAAATAAATTCCTCAATACTTAAGGAGTGAGTAGGGGAAAATACAGGGAGAAATTAAACAAAGAAAGAAAAAGAATACAGAAAAAAAGAGAATTCTAATACTTGGGAAATTTTACATTTTTGCAATTAAAATCACATTGAATGAAATACTTGCTCACTGGCATGTGTGTCGTTGCCAAGTTTCTCTGATCTGTCTATAGTGGGTCTATGTTGTTCATCTATGAGTCTACTTGAACCAGACTATTGGGAAAATTAGGTGGCAATTCTTTTTTTTCTCAAAAGCACAAAGAAAAATGGGTGCTATATCTTGTATCATATTGAGATATTTTTAGGATTGCTTTTTTTTTGAGCATATGGTCACTAATATCTCACTTTTTTTTTTTTATGTCTGGAAGATTTACAAATAACACTTCTAGATACGCTGCCTTCTCTTAGGTATACATTTCTTCAGGTACCTACAGCATCATTTGTTTGGTGTTCAAGTACTGTGTGTCAAGGCATGCATTCTGAGGATTTTTTTTTTAAGTACATAGGGATCATACACAGAAAGCTGTTAGTAAAACTCTTCTGCTCTCTGCAGGATGCAGCTCACTCTGCAATTTCCCTTTTGATCACTCCTTCAGAAAATAACATTGGTGTTCATCTCCCACAGAAAGGGTTGAAGAAGGGGTCTGGGTCTACCTCTCATATTTGAGTAATGATTGTTTCCTTTGAAAGTTTCCCAAATCATTTTTGCATATTCTCTATGATAATTAAAAACGGTCACTTGCATCCATTTTCTCTTAGTTTCTCATTTTTATTCTGGTCTTTGTGATTCAAGTTTAGTCCATTCACTTTTCACATCTTGGCTCACTAGTTGTTTGTCACAGACACTGGGTCCCTGCTCTGAAAGCTTCACCTGGTGGAAAAATGTTCACAGTTCCAAGGTATCTCTAAACTAACATGCATGTGTTGTGCAATTCCTAAACTTGTGATTGATTGTTATCATTTTTTAAGGACAAAATGTATATAACTTTTTCAGAGTCCCATGTAAATTTGAAGTGTTTACTTTTAAATACAAAGTTTGGTCAATCCCTCAAAGAATTGAAATTTTCAAATATGGAAGAAGTTTGATTCCAATTAATAGCTTAATTAAAAGGTGTGGTGGTTTCAATAAGTATGGCCCCTCTACATATTGAATGCTTGGCCAAAGGCAATGGCACTATTGGGAGCTGTGGCTTTATTGGAGTACCTGTGGCCATTTTGGAGGGAATGTTTAACTAAAGTCAGACTTTGAGATCGTAAGTATACTCAAGGTCTCCCCAGTGTGAAATCTAGTCCTTCAACAGTGCCTTCTCATCAAGATGTACAGCACCCAACATTTTTTTCCAGCACCATGTCTTCTTGGATGCTAACATGCTTTCAACCATGATGCTAATTTATTAAACTTCTGAAACTATGAGCCTGTCCCAATTAATGTTTTCTTTTGTAATGGTTGCCACGGTTATGCAGTCTCCTTGGAGCAATAAAACCCTAACTAAGGCAAAACAGAAAAAGAGAAATATGTATCATGTCACCCATAAATTGTATTTTCTTAATGGGAAGACTTTAAAAACAAACTTTACTCCCAAGTATGTTGCTTGATGTGAATCCATAGAACTGATAATGTATGTTTTGTTTTCATACTCACACATATACAAACACACATACACACGCACAGACACACATACACATGCACACAGATATACCTAGATATGATAATATATACTATGTGAACATGCATTATTTATAATATTTACACTTACTTCAACTTTGAAAACTAAAAGACAAAACACTGATTAAAAAGAACCAAGTAAATATATTTTAAAAATGAGCAATGGAAAAAATTAGAATTGTACACCACTATGATGGTTTAAATATTCTTGTCCCATAGAGTGGAACTATTAGGAAGTGTGGCATTTTGGGAGGATGTGTGTCACTGTGAGGGTGGTTTTTTCAGGCTCTGCTCCTAGCTACCTGCAGACAGTCAGTCTGTTCCTGGTTTCATTTAGATAAAGATGTAGAACTCTCAGCTCCTCTACTGCCATGCCTGCCTGAATGTTGCCGGGCTTTCTGACAATAAACTGAAACTCTGAACCTGTAAGCTAGCTTCAATTAAGTGTTGTCCTTTGTAAGAGGTGACTTGCTCAAATGGTGTTTGATCATAGCAGTAAAACCCAAACTAAGATAACCATGTATAGCTTTGTAACATTTCTTGTATTTTTTCTCTCATTCATTTATTTATTAATTAACTTTATATCCTACTAACAGTGCCCCCATCCCTTTTCTCCTCTCAGACCCACCCTTTCAAATCTCTTCTCCCATTATCCCCTCCCATTCTCTGATGAAAAGGAGAAGCACACCCACAGGTACCACCCTGCCCTGGAATATCCAGTCCAAGCAAGACTGAGCATATTCTCTCTCACTGAGGCTCAACCAGACAGGCCAGATAGGGGAAGGGGAGCCAATGGCAGGCAACAGAGTAAGAAGCAGCCCTGATCCAATTGTTAGGGAACCCACATGAAAATTAAGCTGCACATCTGTTCCAAATATGTAGGGGGAGGCAGATCCAGCCCCTGAATCCTTTTTAGTTGGAGGTTCAGTCTGTGTGAGCACCCAGGGTCTCAGGTTAGTTGACTCTGTATCATCTTCTGGTATCCTTGACCTCTCCAGCTTCCTCTGTTCTATCACCCATTCTTTCATAAGATTTTCTGAGCTCCACCTGATGTTTGACTGTGAGTTTCTGTCGCTGCTTCCATCTGCTGCTAGATGAAGCCTATCAGGAGACAATTATGCTAGGTTCCTGTCTGTAAACATAGAAGGGTATCATTAATAGTGTCATGGATTGTCTCTCTCACATGGGATGGGTCTCAGGTTGAGCCAGTCATTGACTGTCTATTCCCTCAGATTCTGTTCCAACTTTATCCCTGCACATCTTGTAGGCAAGACAAATTTGGAGTTGAAGGTTTTGTGCTGTGTTGATGTCTCTCTTCTTCCACTGAAAGTCCTGCTTGGATATAAGAGGTGGTTACTCAGTTTTCATATATACAACTAATTATTTGGAGAAGTTATTTGGGGGACATAATTGACTTTCCTTAAAACTCTGTAAACCAAATAATAATGTATTTCTAAAACTTAATTTATAAAGTACTATTATATTGTGATTTTATTTATTTTCCTACTACCTTAATAAGATACTTCCTCACATTGAGAATGAGCATTAACAATTACATAAATATTTAGTATAAATGGCCAGAGATTAAGGATTCCCTGTTGTCTGCTCATAGAAGGATACCCTTTGAAGTTGGCATTTCTTGTGAGACTTTATGGCCTTGAGAACTAGCACATGATTTTGTCTCTTCCTCCAAGACACATAGATATGTCCTGTTCTCACCTCACTCTGAAATTCCTTAACACATTGGGCCAATTATATTATTTTCTAGCTTTCATTTTAATGAATATGCTAAGTTCTTAATTTTTAATATCATTTTTTTCTGTGCTGGAAATTGTATCCTGACCCTTATGTTATAACTTCATAGATGCTATTATCTTCTTAACATGAACAATAGAAGTAAAAGAACTTTATATAAGTGAATATTTTTACCTATATTTGTTTTAATATTTTAGTTTCTTATGTCTTTCAAAATTTCAAGTTGATTAAATTTGGTTTTATCAAATTTAATATTTTAGGAGTAATGACTGACTCACATAGATTTTTTTAACAGTAAATATTGAAAAACAAAAAGTAAATATTATTCATACGAGAAATGAGTGGGTATAACTCACTCTGGACTGATGGCCATTGAATACCTTTACATTATATCTCCAAAGTTAGTCTCATTTAAATAAATTGTCCCTTCCTATTTTTGTATACCATTGTTGGTCTCTTTTTGACAGTGACAATTAGAACCAGCAGGACATCCACTGTAATGAACTGATTTTAGAATATTTACATCAATGAAACATTGAAGTGTCTTTTTGACAATAGCAAATCACATCCAAGACATATTATTTTCTAAATATAAAAGAAAATATTCAATTCAAACAACGTGAATATTTAAAATAGATCACTTAAATACAGAATTCAAAAAAGATATTGAAGGGTAACTTATTTTCTAAGTGTATGTCTAAAGCCCCAGCATTTGGAGAGCTGAGACAGGAGGATCATGAATATAGCTTGAGTTACAGCAAGTATCTGTTTAAGAAAAATTTTCTAGACTTCATAGTACTTTAGATAAAGTACCATGAAGTCTAGAAAATTTGAACCACAGAAAAGTCAATTGACATTAAGAAATGATACTCAAAACCTTCAGCCAAGAAAGAGATCATGCAAATTCCTCATAGAGAGACTACAACTACTTTTTCCCCAATTTCCTTTCATTTAATGGTCTATATCAACACAAAACACAAAACATGATGCTTTGTTCCCACCTGATTTTCAAACATTAAGCAGGTTGTAGAGATTGTATGTGTCTTTTTGTTAAAACTTATTTTAATAAAATCTCAGTTAAGACTTAACTTGTGGATCTGGACAGTGGATAGCTGCTAGGTGAGCACACAGTGGAGACACACCTTCTATTGATAAACTGTGTGTTCACAACCTTTAATGCAGAGGCTGATGAGATGAAATCGGGAAAAGTCTGAGAAATCAACTGAAGATTGTTGTCAACCCTTAAAACCCTTTTCTTATGTACAGATCCAGTTTAATAGGTGATATTTCAAGATGTTATACATTACTCAGACATTTTAATTCCAAAATCAAAACACCAGCTCAAAATTATTATTGTTTTCTAAATTATTCTTTAATTATATCACTCATTTAATTACCAAACAGATTTTTATATATGTACAGTATACCAAAATGATGTTTGTTCTGCATATAATTAATTTCAAAAGTTTAAAATGAGTTTAAGAAAGCTCCATTTTGTGGAGTATGCAATAACCAAATGCTATGAAATATCTCTGTGTATTTAATCAACAACTTTACTTAGATAGAATACACATAACGTTTGTAAAGAACATGAAAGGAATCCAGACCAATGAAATAGTGCACAGTTGTATAACCAAAAATTTTAGTTGACAAAGTGGATGAAGAAGTAGAACATTCTTACATAGTTCTGAAAGAAAGTAACAGTCTGTTGAGTTTTATGCCCTGTATGGTATTGCTTCATCTTACACATACTGAAGAATAACTCTTGCTATACTTACATAGAAAATGTTAATACATACTACTATTTCTCATTAATAGGATATTTGAAATGTCTTAGTTTCCTATGTCACTTACATATGTGACTATAACTAACATACATCACAAATATAAGTTTCAAGGTCAGAATTGAGGTAACATCCTAGTATTCTGTTTATATTTGTGTTTCCTTAACTCTAAGTTATTCAGAAAGCATATGCTTTTACGAAAATAAAAACAAATTTTAACATATCTGTCGTTATGTTTAGTAATGCCTAATCCGTTTTTAATGGAGTTGACTGAGAAGGATTAAGCACGTGAGAAATGAAATGAATATTTAGCACTGAGGGAAAATAAACATCTTTGTCAGGATAAAGCAGAGGAATACAGTCAATTCAGTGAAATGGTGGGAGTGAGAGACCCATGGCTGTGCATCTCAATTCACACTGGTCAGTGCATTTCCCCTCTGACAAACAGAAAGACTGTCACAGATAGAGAAAAAGGAGCTCAAGGATGACATTTTGAACATTTGCAGAGAAAAATACTTCTCTACTAATTGGCCTCAATTAGCTGAGAAAACTGCATGTCAAATTCTATTTGTGGCTGAATCTATTTTGAATGACTTCATTATTCAAAACTGGCAAAAGAGTAAACAGATTTTTTCTTTTTATAATAATTACTTCTATTATATAATCAAGACAGTCAGCTGACCTGCCTAGATTTTCACCTTAAACATTGGGAAAAACTTTGAACTTCTTACTGCTGTGTTTTGCAATCTTTATATGAAGACATGCAGTCATTACTATTAATACCTCTTTTTTAAATATGAAGAAAATAAAGCAAAACTTGTTTGGACTCAAGACTGAAATCCAGAGATCTCATCAACCCTAGCACCCTGTGCCCAAGTTTTACCATGTTATAAACTAAATTGCTCTGATGTGTTACTGGAATTTGATTGAAGTTATCCCTTACTATCTTAACTTATTTTCTTTAGGGTTTTTTATTTTTGTTTGTTTGTTTGTTTGTTTTTAATTAGCACAAGCTTATCTCAAATTGTCTATGTATCCTTCTAGGTTGGCCAGACTCTTTTGATTCTTTGTCTTCATTTTCTACTTTCTAGAGAGACAGATATGTGTCTGGTTCTCATTTTAGAAGTGCCATATAGTGAATATTCATTATAATTTCTGTAACAAAATTCCATTATTATCCTCTAAATTTGTGTTTTATTATAGTGTTGGTTCTAGGAATAAACTGAAATTCCCTTACTTCTCCAGTGTCATGAAGAAAACAACACATAACATTAACTAAGTCTCAGAGGAAAGATATGGGAACATTTACTAACTGAATTCTTGATTTTATTTTATTCACTATGGATAAAAGAATAGCACCAATATGCTTTGCTCTTACAATATATATGATCATAATAGTGTATTGAGGAATAGTAGTAACTACAATAGGACCCAAACTAACATTTTGTGCTTCATTATACTATCTTATACTACTCAGTATACTATGTATCACAACTTCTCTTTGAGAAGGTAGTACTGTTGATAGTGACTGCTTAAAATTGATTGTTTCCACAACTTCTGTATTTGAAAGAAATACTCTGGTCTGCATAGGAGCCCAGCCACCCAGAAAGACAAACAGAATTAAGGGAAATCAGATGTCTCTTGATTACTTCCCCTGTCTCTGTCTTCTTTATTCAATCTGTTCAAAGAATCTTAAATATACTCTGCAAACAAGTTTTGGTAATAACATTAAAAATAATAATGTAAACATTACATTATTTTTAAATAAAATTATTATTATTATTACAAAAACAATAACCTTTGTTTAGAGCCGAACACCAAAACTCATGTATCATTTCCTGTCACTGCTTTCTCCAGCCCATTCTGTAGTTTTGGTCATAATGAAAATGTGAAATTACTGTAATCATTTTTACATACATCCAATGGCTTGCATGTCAGTTAAGGTGAAGCGCTGTTTGATGTCATGACTGACCTTCCTTACTTCCTCCCATCACTTGCTCCGCTCTTCCCCACACTTATTCCTTTTCATTTTTTTGATCTCACTCACAGAAAGTTTCACTGGTAGCGAACACATTTCCTAGTCTAGTTCTCACTCTGTCTTGCTTAGGAGAGAAGATTCATCTGCTGAGCCTGGAGTCTTGTAACCTGCTTTCATTTAAAGTTTCAGAAAGCCTTCCATGGCATATCTGGGCTCACTCTGTCCTCTACACTGAGAAGGTGCTTAGTAAGCTGCTAAGTCCAATAAATAGCTGTGTAATAAAGAAAATAACAAATGTGTTAAAGAAATTAAATAGCATATCATTGAGTAATTACAACCTATATAAAGATGCAGACATGGGAAGAATGTAGATACAGCCCAGATTGTGTAAAGACAACGAAATAAGTTCTTTGGAAGAAGTATGTTATTATTCCAATGAGTAAAAGTGGAGAGAAAGCAGCAAGGAATAATGACACAGGTTAAAACATAGGTAAGCAAAGGAAGCTCTGTTCTACTTGTGTTGACTGAGACTGTCATAATTATAAGAATATAAGACAGAGAGATATATTTATTTTTGACAAAATTTCCTTAAGAAGAAATTGTTATGTTTTGCAGTAATATTCCCAGTAAAGCATCTTCAGCAAATAATATCCCTTGAGTCTTCCAAAAAGATTCAATCTTCCCATCATAATCTCCCATTATATTCTTTCTAAAGATGATCTTTTACATATTGTATATAAACCTGATTGGAAGAATATGTTGCTATTTAAAATATACAGACTATTGTTTTTAATGCTATATTTTACTTCCTTTTGTCTCACATTCAGCTTCCATTTTGGAAAAACATAACTATGTGAGGACATTTTTTTTGAGAAGTTAATTATCCAGTCTTTATAAATGAATGCATCTTTTGTTACCACTTTTGATTCTGGAATAACTTCCTAAATACATGTGGACTGTATTGAATCAAAACTTACACAGTCTTTCTTTAATGTCTCCATTGTATTTGGGTATTTTAGGGAAAAGAAAGTCCATGTGATGTCTCTTCTTTCTCTTAATTTTCCTGGCTGACCTCCAAAGTGCAGCTGTCAGCTAGTGTTAACTAAATAAGTATGAGTCATGGCCCAAGGCCCACTTACTGTCAGTCACATGAATAAGAGCATGGCCCCTGTATGAGCACTGCTGACTGGCAGGATTAAGGATCATCACAAGCTTCTTTGTCTGATGCCCTAAAAACAAGATACAAATGCGGAAATACACAAACTCCCCATAAGCACATTCTTAAGTATCTCACTCAAATACAATTAAGTCTCATCCTATCAAAGAAACACTTTGGTAACTGACCTCATCTGTCTTTTCTACTTGAGCTCCTCAGCATGTATTTACTCCTGTTTAATAAAAATTTTATTTCTGCATGAATTTGTTTTGTGGCTATATTTTTCCTAATGTCTTAACTGAAATTGTGCTTGGAGTTTTATACATATGTACTCTACATATTTTAAATATTCTCAGCCCCACCTTCCCACTTCTCTCTTCCAGTGCCATTGAGACAGAGTGCTATTATACAGCCAAAGTTGAGTTTCAGCAACCCCACTGGTGGGAATGTTAAAACACAATATAATTTAACAAAAAAAAAAAAAGACATAATATTTTTAATTATTAAGTCTTGATACATAAGTACAAAACTCTAAAATAATTTCCAATTATAAACTCATTTATTTGAAAGAAAGAACTCATTCAACCTAGAATGATGATGTTAATCACTGACTTGACGTTCAGTATACCCTGAATGTATTATACATTTTCCTATTATTTTTAATTGATTTTTCTGTTTCACTTTGAAAGTACTCATGTTTTTTTTCAATTTGCGTATCTATTCTTCTGAAACTGCACTAATAGCATCACATTTATTTTTATTTAATACTTTATATTTACTGCAAAGAACTTTGATTTGGTTTATTTTTGTGCTTTTCATTTTCCTAGCTCACATTACTTCTAGTTCTACCACCTATTTAATATAAGAAATGCCTTTAAACAAGTATGTTAGAGTGGGTTCTTTTCTGTTAATTCTTCAATGGTCAGCTTTCTGTTCATTTTTCCTCCTAATTAAAGACCACATTTACTTGCTTCTTTTGTTCTGGGCTTTTTAGCAACTGCCAAGCATTGAGTTTTGTACCTTGCTTATTACTATAATTTTGATGTGACTGTAAATGTTATTAAGTAACACAGTTTAAACTACTTGGAAATGCCTTGGTCTGTCTGAAAACTGCGATTTCTCAGGTAGAACCAGGGTAGCATTTAATCTAGGAATACATATTTATATTTTTCCCAGTAAGAACATCCTGAGAATTCAATTCAAGCATGAATGTGTATGTAGATACATATAAATATGTTTTCTAAGTCTCAGTAGTGAGAAGTTACCATTCTTAGTGTCCTATGAGCTTGGTTATATGACTCCTGGTTCCCTGGGTGATCCTTTCCTAGAATGGTGGTTTGTTCATAAACTCCTGCATGAGGGAATGCCAAAAAGCGTGCGTGCTCATTGAATCTCTACAAATTCCCACAGTCGTAATTCTGTCCTCATGTCACCTCTGCTCTGGTTATCTCAAACTTATTAATCCCTTCACCTCTGAGAGCTCACTTGGCATCACTATTGCCATATATCTCCTGCTGGATGTCCTGCAACCCCAGCGTCTTCTCAGTGCTCTGTGCTTGGCCATCATATTTCCTGCCTAATTTATCACCTATTTCCCTGGGTTCACTATCCTTTTATTCTTGATGAAGACACACTCTAGAAACATGGATGGTATAGTGTGTATGGTTTATTAGGTATGTAAAGTAAAGTGGGAAACCAAACCTTATTTCATCTAGGTAAGAAACAGACACTCATTTCCAAATTCCTGATATATATCGATCTAATATAATGCGTATTAATAATGACATGAACTCAGATGACATGAATTTGCTGAAAAAGTTCCAGTATCAATATGAAAAGATAGAATACTCTAGTTCATCACCTAGTATGGCAAATGCATCTATTTTTAGATAAAACCTTTACATAGATTATTTAAAACCAGCAACTACAGATAGTAGAGTCTCTGGGAAACAGTTTTTCACTGAAATCAAACAACTGTTCTTATTTAATTTTTTTCCATTCCAGGTGTGTTTTTACAAATGTATTAAAGTGCAGAGATAGCTTTCAACTTCGTGACATCATCAGTCAAAGGTTTCTGAAATACAATGATAGTAACATATTACCATTCTATTAACAATTCAGACAGGTCAATTCCAATAAATGTCATTATTTTATGTTTTCCCAATAATATACATGCATCATTTGGAAGTCCTTTTTGTTAAAAAACAAACTTGTAATGCTATTCAAATGCTAGCATATAGTGTAAAACTGTTCAATGTTTGGTTAATAGTTAATAGTCTTTTTGTTTTCTTTCTTTCTTTTTTTCTTTTTCTGCTATTTTTCTAAAAGCACACATTTTGTGGAACATGATCTTTTGAGTACAAAAATGTTCATACTGAATTAAGAAACTAGCAAATCAAAAATATATATGGGATTGCTTTTCCCTCTCTGTAGTTCACAATTCCATTCACAAAGCTCCAATGAGCTACTATTGAGAATTAAAGTTCTTATTTAAACTAAATGTTTTATTTATGCAGTTATGAAAATTAGACTGTTTTTTGCTCTCAAATTTGGCTTTGAAAAATACATGGGTAGGGCAGTAAATGTTTACTGCCGCCGTATATTCTCAAACATTTTTAAATATTTTAACTTTTACAAAATAAATTTGTAATATTTAAGTTAACTACACCAAATTATATTTTCTATTGATTCATAAACACATGATTTAATATTTTCCTTGTTAAACACAAGTTGAAATCCTGAATTATGGTATCAATATATAGAATGTTGATTTATATGTTTATTTCATTTAAGTGAATAAAAATCTTCAAAATAAGACAATATTGAAAAAATCCCTACAAAACAGGAGACAATGGGATACTCTTAAACGGATTTTATAATAGCCCACATCCACAGGACTGAACAGAAGTGTAAGGTAAAGCAGAGACATTAAACAGACTGTAGAAGATATGTTCACTCATAAAAACTAAGCACACTTCACTACATTACTAACTATACTTAATTTTGTACAATCACACGTACATGCACAGATAAGGTGAAAATTTACATCTACCAAAACCTAGCAAACTTTTCATGGTAATTTGATCATATTTCCAAAACCTTGATGCAGCTAAGATCTGTTTTGAGTTTCCCATTAGATTGATAAGTAGTTGTGGCCCTTAACAAGGAGATATTATTTGCCCCTATTACCAGTTAGAGACTACATTTCATGCAGAGGGCCTCAAAATACAATAAAAAAAATGAAAGTCACCTGTGTTGTTGAATGAAAACGCTTTAAATTCACTTTGCGCACTCAAATAGTCTTATAGAAATAGGATGTTTTTCTTCGAGGATAATTATAAGCCTAGCATTGGCGAACTCAGAATGAACAGAGTGCTAAAACTATAGGACAGGTGACATGGGCAGCATGACAATGTTTCTTGATCAAACTGGAAAATGACTAGAGTTATTTGAGAACAAGTCTATACGTGAAAGGGGACCTAAAAGAGGCATCTTATCTCCAAGTCAATTTACTGCCCTCTAGTCATGGCCACTGGCAGGAAAGTAGAGACCCCTGAAGGTGGAGTCAGTGAGCCACAGAAATGTCCCTTACCTGGCTGACATTTCAGGAACCACCAAATAGGGAAGAGTTAAGTTTATATTCATTCTCAGGAAGGGTCAAGGGTCTGAGATTAGAGGCTGTGCTGATACAAAGGCTCAGATTCATAGCTGATGTAAGCAAAACCCAGAGAGTTTCTAGGGAGTCTATAGAAAAGGCCAGGACTTAGCAACCAAACAGCTTCTAATGCTCACACCTCCTGCAGACTCAAGGGAGACTCCTATGTCACAGTAACCAAGTTTCCCGAAAGAACAAGAAGGTACACCTCATTGTGCTCACTGTTTATGTTTTAATTCTTACATTCTAGAAGAGAAATGAATGGACTACTGTGAACTTGTATATTTAAGACCAGGGTTTGAAATTCTAATAATTTGTTGCAGAAAAATCAATTTAAACTTTCAATCATCTCAGTAGAATTTGAGTACCTTTGTGTAGGCAGGTCCATCAAATTAATTAAAATTAATTAAAATAGAAAAATTTGTTTTACACTTAAATACAAATGACTATGGTATCTAAAGATGTTTTATATGAAAGCATTTAAAGGAATAAAAATTTTAATAACACAAATTATTAAAGTGTAATCTGAAAGTGGAAGAAGTGGTCACATCGATTTATATGTATTTATTCTATTTGAGATATTTAAATCTGTAAATTAAAAATTACACATGATAAAATATTTTGAAAACAAAGATCTATAAATTATATTTATTTAAAGCCACATGTAGACTCATAACTAATTAAATCTGAAAGGAACTGTGGGCTGATTGACACTAGACTCTACTCCTGAAACAGTTTCAAGATCTGGAGCCACTTGGTTTTTTCTTTGTTTGTTTGTTTGTTTGTTTGTTTTTTGATATTTTATTTATTTACATTTCAAATATTATCCCCTTTCCCAATTTTCCCTCCAGAAACTTCCTATCCTACCCCTAACCCCGATTCTATGAGGGTACTCCCATATGCCACTTGTTTTAAGAAAATTATCTTGTATAAACCTCACAGTCCTGAGCTCCTTCCCACAGTTTCCTGTTTTCATTTTCTTTTTTTCTGTGGTCCCCCAGATCCCTTATCTGTTTCATTCCAACTGCTATCATATCTCAAATAGCTGCTTTATTCTTTACTCTTGCAGCCATAAACTGTCCTTTCTTTATTCCAGCAGCAAACTACATGGGAAAAAACAAAGAGGTTCTCAGAGTGGAGACCTTACATTTTAACAGCCTTTTTCTACAGCCCCAAGCAATGCTCAGCAGCAGCATCCAAAAGGAAACATAAAGAAGGTGTGTTTTGGTCTTTGTGGTTTTAACCTGCCTTCACTTCTACAAAAATTTATTTTAGTTATCATAATTATTTTACATTTGCTATACCCAAAATTCAGGAAGAATTAGTTTTTCATTCTTTTCAGCCATTTTCCTTTTCCTGATAGTAACATTAAATGGATAATTATAGAAATAGAATATTTATAACTTTAACGTTTTGTATTATACTTAATCTTCAGATAGGATCTTGTGCAATACTTCATAAGTCTGTTCGGCTCATGAATCACTCTTTCAACAATTGATTCAGGCGGTATATTCTGTGCTCCCATTATTCATGTGGCAGCTCTCGTGGTCCGTAAGCTCAAATCATGACTTTAACTTAACAATGGCCACAGATCACAATAATTTTGATGCAGAAAGCCCACATATGTCCAAAAGAAATGGGAAAGTGATTTTAGTTAATGAAAAGTGATTCTAGTTAATACATATTGTTATTTGAACAACAATTACTACAATATTGTTATAATGATGTCATTATATATTGTCAATCTTTTACTCTACTTACAAATCACATTTTATTATAATATGCATGTATAGAAAATTAAAATATATTTACAGTTCAATACAATTGATTGTTTTAAGGATCCATTAGGTGTCTTGAAAATTATTCTACCAAATAGGAGTTACTATACTTATGTTTCAGTAAAAACATGTTTTGTTTCCTTGCCAGATGAAACACTTATGACTTGAAGTACGAATTAACACATCATTTTTCAACTACACTTTTTAGAACACTGTACAAAGTAACCCCAAAGATATTTCATTATTTTTTTTAAAAACCATGACATCAAAATTAGACTTTAATCTTATGTACAGTTAACCTCTACCATACAATCTGTTGTATATGTCCTTTGAGGTGTAACCTATTTCTGGGTATGTATGCTGTTAAGATATAAGAAGAGTTTTCCCTATACACTGTAAGCTAGCTGATGAAAAATACACTTATTAATAAATCTACCTATTCACTGTGTGAATTGTCTTCTTTTTCCCCCAGATCCTTTAAGAGTAATTTAAGGAAGATTACCTTGAATCACGAAAACCTTTAGTGTGTGCTTCCCAAAACAATGTTTATGTCTTAAATACCTTGAATGATTTTATTTTATTAGCTTTAACTATCATCTATCTATATATATATATATATATCTTTCTTTCTTCCTTCCTTCCTTCCTTCCTTCCTTCCTTCCTTCCTTTCTTTCTCTCTCTCCCTATCTGCCTCTCTTCTCTTTCTCTCTCTCTCTCTCTCTCTCTCTCTCTCTCTCTCTCTCTCTCTCTCT
>JANHMN010000004.1:106661222-106674527 GCA_030674055.1 Rhabdomys pumilio | reverse complement strand
TCTCTCTCTCTCTCTCTCTCTCAAAACACACACACACACACACACACACACACACACACACACACACACAATTTAAAATCCACAACATAAAATTACATTGCATATCCCTTACTCCCTCATACACTAGAAAACGTTAGCATCTTTGTCTTCTATCACTATCTTTAAAACAAAATATGGTACCAGTGTGTTGCCTGCCTCTTTGTCTTTTGGCTACATTTTCTTTTTACAGAAGAATAGAACTGAGGATAAACTCTTTGGCAATAGAGTCAAACCTGGCTGAATTGAAAAATCTCTCACAATAAAAAAAGGCAAAACTTTTCAACAGTAAACCAGAATGTTTAGAATGTAGCCAGGAGGCAAGAAGTCATCATGTGAAAATGGTAGCAGGTGTGAACTAGAGAAGAGTAAGGAAATCAACTTAGATGCGTCTGTGCTTGCTTACTATATTTGTATGAATATTCTTAATTGTTTACAGATGTTTTGAAATTTATAAATATTATTTTTATTTATGGAAGATATTTTTACTGGAAAATTCTATTATTTATTATTTTTTTATTGTTTAAAAATTCAAAATTTTTCTTCTCTGACTAAACTTAGACCCGGCAGTCCTCTGCTATATATGTGTTGTGGGCCTCATATCAGCTGGTGTATTCTGCCTGGTTGGTGTCCCAGTGTCTACGAGATCTCAGGGTTCCAGGTTAGTTGAGACTGCTGGTCCTCCTACAAGGTTGCCCTCCTCCTCAGCTTCTTCCAGCTTTCCCCTAATTCAACCACAGGGCTCAGCAGCATCTGTCCATTGGTTGGGTGCAAATATCTGCATCTGACTCTTTCAGCTGCTTGTTGGTTTTTTGGGAGGGCAGTAATGTTAGGCCCCATTTTGTGAGCATTCCATATCTCAGTAATAGTGTCAGGTGTTGGGTTTAGTCAGAGAAGATGCACCTAACCCTTAAGAGACTGTAAATTCCAGGGAGTTGAGAGGTCTAGTGGAGTGGGGGATGGGAAGTGGGGGGGGTAGAGAGGAGGTATGGGATGTGGAACAGTCAGAAAATGGACCAGGAATGAAATAAAATCTGGAATTTTAAATAAATAAATAAGTAAGTAAATAAATAAATAAATAAATATTAAAAACTAAAAAAAGATGAAGTCACAAAAGATAATAATAATATAGTTCCAAGGAGTAAAGAATATATTTTATTCCTTAGTAAAGGCAAAAATATAATTAAATTTTCAGTTTATCATCACATCAAAGATTTATTGTTTCCTGTTAAAGGGCAAAAAAACAATGAAATAAAATAGAAAATACAAATTAAAAAAATACAAGAATATGAGGTAATGACATAAAAGGGGAAGTCAAAGAAAAAGATACAAGTCAAAGGAAGTGGCAATGATAAAGAATGGCATTCATACACAGCAGCGGACTGCCTGGTCTGGCCTCAGTGGGAGAAGATGCTAATCCTCCAGAGACTTGGGGCCCCAGGGAGGGGGAAGGCCTAGGGTTGGGTAGCATTATTTCACAGATAAGGGGGAGGAAGAATGTGATGAGGAATTGTGGGAGGAGGAAACAAAAAACAAAAGGTGGGTAAGAGGTGGATTGTAAATAATAATAATAATAATAATAATAATAATAATAATAATAATTAATAATAATAATAATAAACAATAATAGAAATAATAATAATAATAGTAAAAAGAATGGCTTTCAATAAGACATCAGACCTGCACAGGCATCCACAGGCATTCATTATCATTTCTATCTACCTAGTAAGTCCTCATATACTCCTATATAATTACATACTTAAACACAGATAGAGTGCTTAAGAGGTCATGACATTTTATTGGGTATTTATCTGTTTATAACAGAAAAATACAATGTACTAAAAGAACAACAGCAACCTGTATACTCACAGTATTTAAAAACTTGGTAAGAAAAGTATAATTTTAATTGACTGATAAGCCTGTCCATAGTAATTACTGAGACATTTATATAGTTCATTAGCTGTAAATTCATTCTTAAATTTCTCTGTCCACAAACACAATTATTGCTAAAACATAAATTATAGTGAATGTGTCTTACTGAAAGATCAATAAGCCTGACCATGTCGTAAATAGAAACTTTCTCAAGGGCATTGGTTTATAGCAGCCATTGTCTTGTGCAGGCGTTCTTTAAATCTTAATCTTTAGTTAGAAAGGAAAGCAAAGAAGGATTGGGAAGAATTGAGCTGTTAAAGCTAGAAACTAATATTTCAGTTACCTGAGAACATTCTATGCACTTGATGCTTAGTTATGACATCAATTATTATAACTATTCAATGACTAGAAGCTGTGTCTCTGCTAACAGTGACTTTAGTTATTCTAAATGTCAATACTTCCAAATATGTGGAGTTTGGGTGTGAGTTAAGAAAAAAAACCCAGCAATTAATACTATAATTATGATTATCTGCATACTATACAGTATACTTAAACACATGGAATTGCATAAAATGTTATATAGAAAACTATCAAAGTATGATTATCTACATAATATTCAAATGTGATTACTACCTACCCTCCTCTCAAGTAAAGACTGTGTTCCTGAAAGGTTTTGCTGAACAAATGTGAGAACCTGAAAAACATATTCCCCAATTTGTTCCACATCAAAAATATGTCTCAATGTTTCATCCAAAATTAAGTTTACAAAAATCTTTAGAAAATATAAAAGTATTAAAAACAACTATATTACTCATCTTTATTTTTCCACCTCCCAAATTTCATCCCACATAATTGTACATACATATAAGCCTGCTGCTCTCAAACATTATGCACACATTATTTTCTTATCACACTTCTTATCATCCTTCTCTTACCAATCCTAATAAGCAGCTATGTGATTTTTGCATTAGAAACAGGATAGCCTTGTCACATGACTGTTCATCTCAGCCCTGCTTTTTATTAAAGCCAGTCTGGACCTGTGTTACTGTTCTCTAACTTCTAAAAGGCCTTTCTTAATGCTATAGTGAAATAATAATCACAATCTGGATTCTGTAAAAAAAAAGAATGAAGAAATTTATGTGAAATATTTTGAGTAATAGAATTCAAGGTGTTTATGATTTTTATGTTTTTTTTTAAAATTAGATGTAAGTACATATTGTATTCTGGTTATGATTTATTTCCTTTAATGTGTTTGTGATGATGTTTTTGTTGTTTGTGTGTGTGGTATGTATGCATGCCCAGGCCCATACCCAAGAGTGTATGTGTGGTGATTGAAAGTTAATGTCTAACATTATACTCTATTGCTTCCTATTTTATAAGAAGGTCTCTCACTGATCCTAGACTTTACCATTTTAGCTAAACTAGGTGGACAGCAAGCTGCAGGGATTCACATGTTTCCAAATCCCCAGAGTTCAAGTTACATATATGTGTCACTGAATCTGCACCACACTTTGACATGGATGAGCCAAATAGAATGCTCAAGATTTTATTGCAAATAAAATTTTTAGCCACTGATCCATCTCCCTAGATTCTAATTATATTTTTCATATGCTTTCACTTATTTCTTTCTGATTCCACATTGTAACTAAAACAAAAATTGAACTAGTGCTCTTGGCGTCATTAGATTAAAGTTATCTAATTGTTCACACTCTTGTGTTTACTTCTCTGCCTTTTGTTCCACTCTAAAATTATCTCCCGGGCTTTAGTCCACATATAATATAATCTTTGACTAAAAATATTTTTAATTAGAAAAGAATTTCATCCTATCTTTAAAGTGTGCTTTTACAAATAAAAGATTTATACAAAGAGACATTAGAAAGTAGATGTAAGAAAAATTAGCTAGATTGTTATGTAGCCTTATTTATGGACTGTCAATATCCCTATGTTAAAACTTCTCTCTGAAAAAATATTCCCTCTTCTTTGATCAGCACTTGGAAAACACATCTTTTCCAAACATTCAAGTAATTTTCAGGTTTTTTTGTGAAGATTTAATGAATCATCAAAATAAACTTAAGTGTCATGCTCATCAATTTTATCCCAAGAAAGATACAGTCCTGATGTGATGAGCAGTTGTGTTACAGAACTGTAAGGGCAGAAACCTAGACATTTGAAGATTCCAAGTAACCCCAAATAAAACATTTAGCACAGGCTTTTGTGGCTGTCTGTGGCAAGAAGGCAATATGAATTGATGGGCTCATTTATTTCCGCCTCTTTGGAGACCACTTTACATTATTTTTTTCCTAACCAGCTACAGTAGTACATTCTGTATGTTTGTCTGTGAACAGTCAGTGCAATGAGTACCTTCCAACAGCCCAGAAGAGTTTAATATTATCAAGGTTACAGCTGTACTGGTTCATAAATAATTCATTTAAAATACATTTTTTAATTAAAAAATAGGTCATATGATTCATTTTGCGGTCCTTTGGGTCATCAGTAGATCATCTGGGGATGGTTCGTTAATGCTTTCTCTACAATCGGCAGTCTGCTATTTCACATTTGTTCATAAATGTACTGAGTAACACTGCCTGTGACTCCCCAGCTCTCATTGCAAAATTCACAGCGGTACCTTTGAGTTGCACCTCCATGGATTTGAAAACAATATGGGTTTATCTAATTCCGGTATACAAATATCAGCCATGTGGTGCTTAGAAAGCTACACACATTTGTCAGGCTAAATGATAGTTCAGATTCGAAAGAAAATAAAACAAGGCATTATACTTTTATTTACATATAACTTTGCCAACAACTATAAATTGAAAACTAAAAAATGAAAGTAGAAAATTGTATTGTATAGGGTAAGCCATGCTGATATGAATGGTCCGTGCTCCCACCTGAGCTGATGTGGCTGTCTGTGATCCATGCTACTACCAAGAGACATTTTTGAGGTTCATGATTCTGCAGAAACTGGGGTCATTGTTTATGTCAATGGCCTTTGTTACCACCACAGGCCATGGAGATGCCTCCACCTGAAGCCATGTTGTCCTGGAGACCATGTTAAGGTCTGTGGGCTGTGCTTCTACTGGGTGATACGGGGATGTCTGAAGTCTGTGCTGTAGCCAAGGGCAGTACTGATGTTCATGATGTGAGCTGTTAAAGACCATGTTGAGGTCTGTAATCTTTCTTGCCCATTGAGGTTATGTGAATGTCCATGGTCTGTGCACCTGTAGAAGGCCATGTTGATATCTATCCATTATCTGTATTACCATCATGTTGATGTCCAGGGTCTGTTCTGGCACCCAAATGATGTCCTAAGATCTGACTGTCCCATGGGACCATCTTGGTGTCCTAGGCCCATGCCCCCATATACCATGTTGATGTCTGTGGTCTGTGTTACCAGGCACAGTCCTAATAGTCTCCATGGCCTATGCTTTGGCAGAAGACCATGTTGATTTTTTTGGTCTGTTCTGCTACAAGAGATCATGATGAAGTCTGTGCATGTGTTGTCACTGGAATTCATGTGGATATACATGGTCACTGCTGTCACCAGATACTATGTGGACATCTATGTTCTTACAAACTGTAGAGGGTAAGAAAGCAACTTTTGCAATAGTGTCAATGACAGTAGACTCACAATTAAGAAAGCAAGTCATAGATGGCTTCTTGATAATTCATACTCACTCCCCATCTCATCTTCCCACAAAATTTAACAGCATAGACAGGAAGACATTGATGAGAATTCTTAAAGTTTATGATAAGGATACTGAACTGTAGCTTTCCACAACTGATGACTTCTGGCAGGAGTGCAGGTAGGAAGGACTCAGACCATACTCCAATGAGAATATTGGACTTTTAGGTTTTTTTTTTTTTTGTCTTCTTCCTTTGGAGGACAGAGGCAACAGGGGGCTATACGTGAGAGGATTAAGAAGGAAGTATGATCTGTGTGTATTATGTGAAATTCACAAATAATTAATAACAATATAAATGTGATTACAAACATCTGTTTCTGAACTCATAGCTTTTAAAGAACATGATTAAAATGGATCACTTGGTGCAAAGAGTTTCAGAAATATTCTCATTTCCTTTTTCAGCCATCATTGAGTAGTCAAACTTACAAAATATTACTTACGTTCTAAAATATTTTTATTTGAGGATGCATATAAACAATTTAGAACTATTATTTTGCCACTCACTCCTTTCCCAATGGTGCTCTAGTGGTTCATTTTGATGGCATCCTTGGTGAGCAAATATCACAAAACTCAGGTCATCGGAGGAATTAACTAATTTCTCACAAAACACTTAAGACTTGGAATCAATCTTTTTGCAATCACCATTTCTCTACAAAGCAAAAACTAAAGTTCCAGTTCAAGTCCGGAGAAATCTGTCCTTACCTAGTAAGATGATATACCTTAGGGGAGATACCTGGAACTGCCAATCATGTTTCTTTTTCAAAAACTTTCAAGTTTCCCTCTAATGTATATTAACTTTGAAGTGCTTCCTCCTGTGTAACTTTTGTTTCTCAATGTAGTTCCTCTCCAAGTTGATAATATCATCATTTATGTGCTTTCAGTCTCAATAAGGTAAGGTGATAAGTTCAATATTCCCCGAGAATGGGCTGCTTTTATCATGATAAAATCACCAATGTTTTATATTCCATACTCCAAGATTTCTGCTGTTGACTATCAATGCACCTGTCCTCCTAATGCTAGGAATCTTTTACAGAGTTTAAGATTTCAGAAAAATTGAAAAAAAAAAGTGACCTCATTGAGACAAGAGACAATTCTAATGAAAAAAAAATGTGTGAGATTCCCATTCCTGCTTAAGGGGCAATTATTCTGAATGCCAGCTAAAGGGGATTTCCTTAGCAAATGTTTCAACTTCCCTTAGTAGAGGATCTTTGTTTCTTAGTGATTGGTTTGTCTGTAGCCCTAAGCTGGCTCATCTGTCTACCTGAGACAAATAGGAGTCACTCAAGAAAAAGAAATCTCATAGAAGCAGGGGAGAGGGGAGGGGATAGAGGCTTTGTGGAGGAGAAACTGGGAATGAGGATAAGACTTGAAATGTAAATACATACAATAACCAATAAAAATTGAAAATAAAAAAGAAGAAACCTGAACTGAAGCCTTCATTGGATTGGCTCATGGGCACACCAATACAGCATTTCTTCTTATTGTTAATTGATGCAAGAAGACAAGGCCTATTATGTCTGGAACGATCATTAGGCAGATGGGCCTCAGCTACATAGGAAACATAAAAGAGCGTACTTGTTCTCTGTTTTTCCTAATGCCACAAAACACACACCAAAATCCATACACTCAAAAGAACATCAACTTGTGGTTACCTAGACAAAAATTATCCTTTTCACTTCATGGAAAGAAAATGATTGCTAAGTACATCTTATTTTCTTTGTCCTATGTTATATATAGATGTTTGTATGTATGTATGTATGTATGTATATATGTATATTCACAAAGTAATTCACATGAAATAATAAGCCTGCTAATTGTTCGCTCAAAAGTTGTTTTATTAATCTGCCAGAGGCAACTTCATTCCTAACACAGCGATTAGAGAATAAGGGGTAATTTATTAATCATACACTCCAGAGAAAATGGCTTCCATGGTCTATTTTTTGTTTGTGTGGAACAAAGCACCAAATGTAAAAGGTGGGTGTCACAAAACATTATGCATCATGACAATGAAGAAAATGGCACATAAGTTTTAAATCTGTATTTACTCATGGTATGCAAATGGAATTCCAGATTACAAGGTGGGCAAGACAGAGGTGTGGTGATAAAAGATTAAAAACAGAAACCACAGAGATGTGATCCAATAACTACATGCAAAAGATATCAACAGGATATATAACAAAAAAATTCAAAATGGTAAAATTATGTTACCAAGTTATGACATCATAAAATTCTGATTACTTTCTTAAAGTATTTTTATTACTTGAAAGTTTAATTCATTGTACTTTGGCCATACTTTCCTTGAAAATCCTTATATTCACTTTTCACATGTAGCTTATCTACTTATACTCTTAATTTTGTTTACTCTTTTACATTAAATAATACATCAACTCCATTTTGTTTTGTTCACATATGACTGGATATAGTGCCATCAACTGGATCACACTCACCCTACCAGGTGCCACCTAATTAATGCAAACTGATTCCCTATCATCAGAATCCATCAAGTCTTCATCATGTTTCAGTTAAGAGTAGGGAAACATGAACTGCTAATTTTATGCTAGAATGGAGATTGGATTGATCTTGTTCAGGTTGTATGAAAGGAATACATGAGCTGTTGACTTGTCATAGGCAGAAGATACATTTTTTTACTAGTTAGCTCTGACTTCTATCTCTTAAAATCTTTCTACTGCCTCATTTATGATAATCCCCAAGACTTGGTGAGGAAATGTGACACACATGTTGAATTTTTTTTACACTTGGACCATGTAGATGTTTCTGCATTAACTGCCATCACCCATATAAAGAAACTTCTTTGAAAATGTCATAGGGTTGCACTAGTCTACAAGGAAAGAGATGTGAAGTGAGAAGACAAATACTATGTACATTTAGCAGTAAAATGTTGGGTCACACATGGGGCCTGTAAGCTTCTATACTAAGGGATATTGGTCAGATTGACAATAAAAGTTCTGTGTTTTTCTTGTGGAGATGGCCTTTAATTCTAATCCAAATGCAGTTGTTTACTCTCGTGATGATATTCAAGCTGCTATTGTAGCTGTGGGCATATCTTTCCATACTGCAGGTATTGGATGTCACTGGGTTCACAGATGGAGGGGACCGATGATGGCATTTTCTCCCAGAAACCTCCCTTGTACCCTCTAGTATTATGCAAACTAACCAGAAGAGAGGAAGTTTCCTGGTAACTACCAACTTGATTTCTCTGTTCTGTGTCTACTGCATTAGGATCGTACCACTAAGTTCTGATAAGAAACCAAGAGCAGCAATCGATATCTATGATAACAACTGAAGGAGAAGTTCCCATACTCAACAATGACCTTTTTACTTCACAACTTACTGCTTTCAGTATGAGCTTAATCCCATAAGGGAATTAACTGATATTAAATTACTTTATATGGGAAATATATATGAAGCTGATAAAATGATAGTTTTCTATATGATTTGTTTCAAATATCCTTCATATTATGTATTGAGCCCATAAGTTGTCTCCTGTCTTGTCTTTCCAGTCCCAACCCACTTAAAATTCCCTCTCCATCTTTTCTCTTTTCACCTTCATATCTGAATTTTATCATGGACCTTCTCTTAAGAAATGCAATTTTCAACTTCATCAATGATCCATCAGTATTCTCCTAGATTTTATAGATAATTGAAATTGAACACACAAATCTAAGATTCACATAGGAATGTAACAAGCAACATTTTCCATTCAGGGTCTGGGTTAACTATTTTACCTAAAAATTTCACAATTTCTGTGTTAATTATAGCTGAATACAATTCATATAGTCCCATATGTTTTATTATTCATTCATCACTTCATGGCTGCATTACTGCCTTAACTACTATAAATAGAGCTTCTCTAACAGAGAAAGAAAAATATCCTTGTAACAAGATATACAATCCTTTGGAAATGTTCCCAGGACTGGTGTAGTTGGCTCATAGAATAGACTTTCGTATAGTTCTTGTTTGTTTGCTTGTTAGTTTGTTTTTTAGACAGCCTCTTAGCTGTCCTGGAACTCAGTGAATAGACCAAGTTGAGATCAAACTCTGAGTTCCTGCTGTCTCTGTCTTCCTAGTGCAAAGATTAAAAGAGTGCACTACCACATCTAGCATTTTGCAGCATTTGTTTGACTGTTTGTTTGTTTGAAATGCCAAACATATTACCACAGTGGATATACCAAGTTAGACTCCCTTAATCATACATCATGACAATTTCCTTCTTATCACATGCTCGCCATCATTACTATTATCTGATTTCTTAATCTGAGAAATTCCAACTGAAGGAACATGTGATCTCAAAGCACTTTTAATTGCATTCCCTGGATAGCTAAGTATAGTGAACACGTTGAAATACTCTTTCTTCTACATCTGTATTTTTTTCCCCGAGAACTCTAAGTTCAGTTCCAAAATCTACTTTATAATTGGAGTTGAGTATTTTATTTTGTTTTGTGTGTTTCTCTGTAGGTGTATGTGTGTATTCTACTCCTTTTAATTTTCTGTAATTCTAGGCATGAATCCTCTATCACATGTAAAACTAGAAAAGATGTTTTCCTATTATTCCAGTTTCCTCTTCAACTGATTAACAGTTTCCACTGTAGAGAAAAATTTTAATTCCACGGTTCCTCTTAATGATTGCAGTTCTTAGTCTCCTGGTGATAATAATCTTATTCAGAAAATTCTTATCTAAGCTTATGTACCTAAATCAACTCCTTTCTAGTTCTTCTATATGTTTTACAATGTTTCTGGAAAAATATAATGGATTTACATTAAGGGTGGAAGAAAAGTATCATGTTTCATTCTTCAACATGTAGTTATCTAGTTTTTCCAACACCATTTGTTAAAGATCTTGTCTTTTTGACAATCTATATTTGACGACTTTGTCAAAATTCAGGTGAATAGGGAACAATGAAGAGATGGCTCAGCAGTAGTACTTGCTGTTCTTATAGCAGGCTTGAATTCAGGTTCAGAAAACACATGGTGAGTTCACCAGTGTCTGTTCCTCAGGTTCTAGGAGATCCAGGGCTCTTGGCCTCTCTTCATGCCTTTTCTAGCTCTTTGTACACGTGTGGTATGCATATACACATCCAGGTATACACATATACACAAAAATAAAAAGTAATTATATTCTTATTTTAAAACCCTATTTAAAAATGGGATACAGAGCAAGCAAAGAATTCTCAACTGAGGAATATTGAATGGCCAAGAAGCACCTACAGAAGTATTCAACATCTTTAGACATCAGAAAAATGCAAATCAAGACAACCCTGAGATTCCACCTCACACCAGTCAGAAGGGCTAAGATCAAAAACTCAGGTGACAGCAGATTCTGGCTAGAATGTGGAGAAAGAGGAACACTCCTTCATCGTTGCTTGGATTACAAGCTGGCGCAACCACTCTAGAAATCAATCTGGCAGTTCCTCAGAAAATTGGTCATAGTATTACCTGAGGACCCAGCTATACCACTCCTGGGCTTAGATGCAAAAGATTCCCCCAAATATAACAAGAACAAATTTTCCAATATGTTCATAGCAGCCTTACTTATAATAGCCAGGAGCTGGAAAGAACCCAGACGTCCTGCAACACAGGGATGGATACAGACAATGTGGTACATTTATAGAATGGTATACTACTCAGCTAATAAAAATAATGACTTCATGGAATTCTTAGGCAAATGGATGAAACTAGAAAATATCATCCTGAGTGAGGTAATCCAATCACAAAAGAACACATAATGTATGCATTCACTGACAAGTGGATATTAGCCCAAAAGTTTGGACTATGCAAGATACAATTCACAGACCACATGAAGCTCAAGAAAAAGGAAGACCAAAATGTGCATGCTTCGGTCCTTCTTAAAAGGAGTAACAAAATACTCACTGGAGTAAATATAGAGATAAAATATGGAGCAGAGACTGAAGGAAAGTCCATTCAGAGACTGCCCCACCTGGGGATCTATCCCATATACAGTCACCAAACCCAGACACTATTGTGGATGCCAAGAAGTGCTTGCTGACAGGAGCCTGATATAGCTGTCTCCTGAGAGGCTATGCTAGAGCCTGACAAATACAGAGATGGGTGCTTGCAGTCAACCATTGGACTGAGTCTGTGATCCCCCATGGAAGAGTTAGAGAAAGAACTGAAGGAGCTGAAGAAATTGAAGCCCCATTGGAAGAAGAACAATATCAACTAACAAGACCTCCCAGAACCCCCAGGGACTAAACCACCAACCAAAGAGTACACATGGTGGGACTCGTGGCTCGAGCTGCATATGTAGCAGAGGATGGCCTTGTCAGACATCAATGAGAGTAGAGGCTCTTAGTCCTGAGAAGGCTTGATGCACCAGAGTAGGGAAATGTGAAGGTGGGGAGGTGGGAGTGGATGGGTGGGTGGGTATGTGAATACCCTCATAGAAGCAGGGAGATGGGGATGATATAGGAGTATTCCAGGGGCAGGGCTGGAAAGGAGATAACATTTGAAATGTAAATAAAGGGAATAGCTAATAAAAGAAAAGAAATAAACTGTTTGGCTGTAGTTGTGTTGTATATGGTTCCTTAATTTTATTCTATTGATCATTGTGACTGTTTTTTTTTTTTTATGTGATGTTGTGCTGGGATTTTTGCTGTTGTTGTTGTTTTGGTTTTTGCTTTTTTGGTAGTATAGTATAAAGCCAGACATATTAATATTTCAGCTGATTTTTCATTGATCAGTACTGTTTTTGCTCTCCAAGGTCTTTTGTGCTCCCCTCCAAATTGTTTCTCAATTATATGATATAATACATTAGATTATGTTGGGATGGTAGGATGAATATTTTTACAATATTAATTCTGATAATCCATGAGAATAAGAAATTATTCTACTTTCTGATGCTTTCGTAGTCTTACTTATTTCCTTCCTTCCCTCCCTCCCTTCCTTCCTTCCCTTTTCCTTCCTTCCTTCCTTCCCTCTTCCTTCCTTCCTTCCTTCCTTCCTTCCTTCCTTCCTTTTTTCCTTCCTTCCTTCCTTCCTTCCGTCCTTCCTTCCTTTCTTCCTTCCTTTCTTCCTTCTCATCTTCCTTTTCTCATTGCTACCTTCCTTTCTTATTTTCTTTCATTGTTCTTTCCTACCTATTGTGTAGGGCATTATTTTTCTGATGTTATCTCAATGTGTTTGTCACTTGAATTTATGATTTATTATGCTCCTGGATTTCATGTGTTGATTTTTTTGCTCCTACCAAGGTTATCCTTATTCCTGCTTCTTAGAAACATTTGTAGTTGTCCTAACATATAATCATTGTCTCGAGAAAACACTCAATAAGCCTGCTTTCAGAATACATTAAAAATTTTAACGCAAATGACTTAATGATGAGTGGTGCTAGGGAAAGAAAAAATTTCAGTGATTTGCAGAATAACTGAACCCAGAAGGTGAAGTGTGTATATAGATAAACCAACTTAAAGAACAAAGTTAGAGAAGTCATAGAAAGATTGTAGCATTTATACTAAATACATTTTTATTACTGAAAGAAAGCATTCAATTTGGAGCTTACAGTTTCAGAGAATGAATTTATAGCCATTATGTTGGGGTGCATGGTTTCAGGTAGGTTGACATGGCACTGAAGAAACAGTTAAGGGCTTATATGTTGAGACAACAACCATAAGGCATGGAGGGGGAGTCTGTGTGTGTGTGTGTGTGTGTGTGTGTGTGTGTGTGTGTGTGTGTGTGT
>JANHMN010000004.1:106605974-106661212 GCA_030674055.1 Rhabdomys pumilio | reverse complement strand
TGTGTGTGTGTGTGTGTGTGTGTGTGTGTGTGTGTGTGTGTGTGTGTATGAAAAGAGAGAGAGAGAGAGAGAGAGGTGTAAATGGTTTGATAAACCTCCTCCAACAAGATCATACCTCCTAATCTTTCCCAAACAGTTCCACCAACTGGAACCCAAACATTACATCATATCACCTATGGTGGCCATTCTTATTTAAACCACCTTAGTATCTGTCCTGAAAAATCTATCTTCCTTTTAAAGAAACATAACAAAGAGAAAATATTTGTTCTGGTCTGTAGAAAACTAGGTATGCTATCACTATTAAATAGGTGCTCGCTCATTTTATCAGGTAACAACTAAAAAATGAAAGCAAGAAAGAAATTTGTACTGATCTGAACTGAGTCAAAGGGATTATATATGCCATTGTAAACCATCAAATGAAGATTAAAGAAAGCTCCTTTTTCTTGAAAGTTGAAATCTTGCCATATAAACAACTAAATTTAACAACATAGACAAAACACAAAGACAGACAAAAGAGAAAGACAGAGAAGAAAGTAAGACCATTAATAATGCTGAAACTCTGTTATGGAACATTAACTCATTTATAATCCCAGACATTTTTCTGGTGACTCCTCTCTGCATGCATTTACAGAGGAAAAAAGAAAATGGAATAAAGAGCTGGGAGGCAGTTAAACTTCAGGGTTACAAAAACATGGCAAAGGCTAGAAACACAGAGTTGCCTGTGCTGGATGGCTTCTGCTGGCAGTACTCTTGTCAGAATGGAATGGAATAACAGAGAATATCAGCATGAGAACAGCAGGCTTGTCCAGAAAGCCTGTGTGGAAGAATAGCCTTGGCTTGTGAATAAATGTTCTTTGTGTTTCTGGCTTGGCTGTAGCTTGTCTGTTACCTGATTCAGTTCACATTTACCTGCTAGTTGCTGCCTTTTATATACAGGCTTTCACTATTCCTTGGCAATATTCATCAGTGTAGCATTACCTAAGGCACCATTAGGTCAGTTTAGATGGATAAAACAAAATATTCTATAATCTAAAGGATAGGTGTGAGAAGATGTTAAATCAGTCTACTTGGCTTTTTACAATATATGTTTTCTCCTCAGAGTCCGAGGCTGTCTTTACTCTTGCTTCTTAGGAACACTGTATATGCCCCAACATATTATCACTCTCTTTAAAAACATTTAACAATCCTGTTACATGGGGGTAGTTTTTGGAGCATCACCCTGTGGGATGGCCTGTTTTGTTTGTTCCCTAAAAATCATAGTTGGTGAATTGAGATTGTTTATGCTATGTAGAAGCTTCTTGGAAATACAAGTATAAACCCTTCACCTGAACGAGTCCGTACAAAGAACCAACAAGATATGGTAGAACTACATTTAACTGAGCCTTCAAAAAAGACAAGATAAAACAACCATATCTGACTTTGGAAAAATAAATGATCTTTCCCAAATTTAAAAATAAAGGCTTTGAAACTAACCACTCCAAAGGTTTAAAAAAATTGTGTATTAGACACTACTAAAGAAAGCTTTAGTAAACACAAAAAGATTTATCAAAAACCTAATGGAGGTAAAAGTAGGACTGTAAGGACAGTCTGTAAACCATATTGGATAAAACAATAAGTTTCCATATAATCTTAATACCAGGTACAGGTGAAGCAATAGAAACAGAACTAGGAAAAAAGTTGAAGCTTTGTTTGAAGTCATGAAAATCATTTGGAAGTGCTTGGCTTCTATAAGTAGGAGAATATAGAATATGTGGCTTAGGAAGTATTTATTATTGAAAGGTATAGAAGCAGAAAAGTATAATATAAAAGTCACAGGACATCTGAGTTTCTGAAGGCCAACTTCCTTGCTTATTCCATTGGCAGAGAAAATGAATTTTAGACATTCTGTCTCATCATGACCTCACTAATCTTACCATAGTGCCCACATTCTCACTCATGACTCCACTTTAGTTGAATCAAAACCCAAACTTCCTATCTCTTAATGGAATTGCAGATTAAGGTTTTGACATACAAATTTTTGTGGATAAATAGTCAATAACAGACATGAATCTTCATATTAAATATGACTTAACTCTATGTAAGTAACACACTGAAGCATACTATCATGACACCACAAACACCCAAAACAATGAGAAGATAGCAAGTGAAACAAGGTTAAAAAAGGATGAATTGGTTGCGAGAGAAGTCTATCAAGGGTAGCAAACTTTTGGCAGGGTCAACACAAACTTGCTATTGAGATACAGTGGTCCATCAATAAACATATGTGTTATCTAGGTAAAAGTGGGAAAGAACATCCTAGTCAGCACCGTGACATTCTGAATTCTCAAAGAGCATAGAATACTTTGCTTAAGAAAATGGTCTGTGATTTTATAGCAACCTTAAGAAAACTTGACAGAAGAAATAAAAAGAGAAAAGGCTAAGTCTAACCTGCTACCCGTCAGACCTTTCAAAACGGTTTGAGCCATCATAAGGTTGGGCAGTGACATGATCTGGTGGTCCACGCTTTTGAAACACTTAGAAGCTAACAATCTATAGGGAGCAACAGCAAATACAGAAAACACAGGTGGGCCGGGAGATAGGCTGGTGTCAGTCATCCAGGATCGGGCTCTGCTGTTACAAAAGTGATAGAAACTATACTATCTAACTGTACTAACTCTTTTAAAGTTAGAATCATCAGATATTTCTCAAGGATTAGATACAGAAGATGGGGGGGGGGGGCTGTGATTAAAGACAATCCAAAGAATTTTGGCTTAAAAAAACTATGAAGTTGTTTTCAAATATGTCGAAAGAGCCTACAGCAACACCATTTAGAGTAGAACCTACTATGTTATTAAAAAATGATATTCTGATTAAAATTTTTAACTATGTGTACAGGATGGTCTATTAGTCTTCTTTTTTTGGTGATTTAACCTGGCTTCATCTTTCCAATAGACCCTTTATTACTCTTTCTCGGTTATTTCATGTGAAGTTTTATTACTATACATTTATGAATATTACAAATATTTATAAATATTGATTGATGAATAAAGAAATACAAATGATTTCATTTTTAAATCTTATATTTTGATTTTTTTCTGTTGTATGAGTGGATTTTCAGAACTGGATAGTAACTCTAGTTGATCAGTACTAGGGTAATTATATTTCTTAATTCCTGTGTAACAATCTAAAATTGTAAGAGTAATTATGAATAAATCATAGATGTTATAGAGAATGTTTTTTGGCTTAATATTGATTGTCTTACACTAAAAATAAGCAGAAACATGCCTGAAAACATTGCTATTGAAAAAGAAAGATTATGCTAGCACATAAGAAAGACTAAGCCTGGAGCTAAAACTAACTGATTGTGTTAGTAAGAGCTATCTAGAGGGAAAAAACTGGTAGGCTGAATAGATTTTAAAAGCATGTGTAGTAGGCTGACTTACAGAAACAGTCTGGCTTGTCCAAGAGGCTATCTTTATACTGGCAACCTGAAAGTAAAACCAGTGGCTGCTCAGAGCATACAGCTGAATACATATTCAGTCTAAAGAGGTGAGGAAGGCCTGAAATACTCTAAGGGAGCCAATGGGCCTTCAGTGCATACTGGAAAGCAGAAGAATCTAGGACCCAATGTCAGGCAAAGGTGGAAGCATCAGCAGTAGCAAAGTAGAAGCACTCCCTAGCAAGAGAAAAAGGTAAACAGGTCTAAGCAAAACTTTCCTAGGACCTCCTTTATGTCTTGGCCATGGAAAAGTAATACCCAATTTTACGGTGGGTCTTCCCACTGCACTTAATCAATTTAATAAAATTCTTCACATAAATGCAAATCTAGCCTAATCTAGCAGTGCTTCCCAGGTGGAATCAAACGTTTCTCTTATGATTATCTCTAGAGCCTCTCAAGTTAGTCAATAAATAATAATTGTAATCAATATTGGTCACAACACAAAAAGAGATTGTCCTGTGAAGATTTATAGAAAGAACACTTTAGGAAAAAGGATTTTTAAAAAGTTTCAAATTGTTAACTAGCTCCATTGAAATAAAAAAAAAAAGCTACATTAAGCTAATGAATATCTAGATTCACCATGAGACAAACTTTTTAAAGTTTTACTTTCAATTAACATACATGTCTGAACCTCTATTACTTCTTTCCAAGCTTAAGATACAATGCACTATTGCGTAAAAAGGATGTTTCTGTAATATCACTGCTACCAAGACACTGCTTACATTTCTACAACTATTCAAATAATACATCTTAAGTCATCATACTTGATAAAATCTTTGCTTCATACCACTCAGAATAAATTTAAAGAGAGAAAAATAAAAAAAAAGTACTTTTCAGAACTACCCTTATTATGGAAATTTAAACACCCAAGTGAAAGATTCACATAAAAGAATCTGACCTACATGATATAATGTACATGAGTGAAAAATTGCTTCTCACTTCTTCACAAATATTTAGCTTGATTGGCAGGTACAATGCAAAAACAATATGCAAGCTCTACTTTCATTTAGATTCAACTCTCCCATGTCACATTAGGGTATGTATTTATTTAATATCTTACTGCCACAGTAATCACCTACCAGCATATTAGGTCTGTGCCCTTCCGTGGTAGAAACAAAAAGATGAAAGAACAAAGAATTTTTTGTTCTTGTGACCCTTATTTTATCATGCCTTAATATAGTGTTTTTCCAAGACTGAGAAAAACGGACAAATTAGACAATATATGTAAACATACATTAACATCTCTTTTCATAGGTCTGCTATCAATGATTCAAAATCAATGAAATGTATAAAATATTTGGGTGCTCTGAAAATGGAACTAATCTGTTTAATTATTAGTACCCACTTAATTATAGAATGTGAGCTTTGAGGTATAGACCAACTCCCTGTTTCATACCTAATAATATACTACATATAGTGGAAACACAAATAGATAGATACCTTTCATACAATATAAAAGAGGATAGAAATATTTAACTCATTTACTCAAGACTTTCATGGTAGATAATAAGTAATAAAATAGATACAGGTATTTTAGAATCCATAGTCAGAAACAAGGACTGCCTTCACACACATATATGGTGCTTGAAGAGAATTTCTTTTGGAAAAGAGGACTTGATACTATTTGCCAAAAATGTTACATCAAATAGATGAAAGTTACATAGGAATTCAGAAAATAAAACTGTTTGTACAATAATGTGTTTACCAAATCATTAATACTTTTCTAATACATTTAAAATAACTTGACAGACAGAAAATGAATATTTTCTTGAGTACTATTACTAATAGGCAAAAATTTTATCATATATAATATATAATAATTATTCATACACACACACACACATATATATATATATATATATATATATATATATATATATATAATGTCACAAAATATAGTGAGATTGAAGTTGAGAAACTTGACAAGCACTGCTTTGGGTGACTGTCATAATGAAAATAGTAAATATTAATTCCTAAACTGGGTCATCTAAGAACAAGATAGCTGAGAGAATTTTTAAAGATCAGGATGTGATGAGAAGCACCTTAAGAAATGCTCAACATCCTTAGTCATCAGGGAAATGCAAAACAAAACAACCCTGAGATACCACCTCACACCAGTCAGAATGGCTAAGATCAAAAACTCAGGTGATAGTAGATGCTGGCGAGGATGCAGAGAAAGAGGAACACTCCTCCATTGTTGGTGGGATTGCAAGCTGGTACAACCACTCTGGAAATCAGTCTGGCGGTTCCTCAGAAAACTGGACATAGCATTACCTGAGGATCCATCTATACCACTCCTGGGCATATACCCAAAAGACGCTCCAACATATAACAAGGACATATGCTCCACTATGTTCATAGCTGTAAAAGACCTTTTTGTCCCATGCTTGGCGCCAAAATGTAACTGCCCCACTTACTGGAGCCCCACGTTAGGCACCAAACTGTAAAGGACTCTCTGTAAACTGTAAAAGCCCCGTGTTAACTGTAACGGACCACTCTTGCCCACGTTTGGGGGCCAAACTATAGCGGCCCGCTCTGTTTCGCAGGTCTGGGTTTAGCAAGAGAGAGAGTGGGGGGAAGAAGGGGAAGAGCCGCGAAGAATAGAGACAAGCCAGAGGATCTGTAGTCAAGTCTTCTTTACTGTCTCCACCATACACACACCACTACACCTACTACTACTACACCCCACACTCACACACATACACATATACACATACATATACATACTACAACAAGGAAATCCTGGGTATTTATAGGCTTTTGCCACGTGCCTTGTAGGTGTGGATATGACATAAGCCTTACAGGCGTGGACAGCACGTGCGCCTTACAGGCATATATGGCATGGATAGCATGTGAACAACACGTGCACCGCATGCCTTGTAGGCATGGATACCACGTGCTCCTTGCAGTTGGGAGCACTTAACAGCAAAACAAGCTATGTGGGATATCAGAGTGTGCTTTAGCTGTTGTAGGCTGTTGAAAACCAAGCCTCATGTCAGGGTATATGGCTCAAGATTGCTGTAAAGCTGATAGCTGCTTTCTAGCTGCTTTTTGCTTAAAGTCGGCTCCCAACACATAGCAACCTTATTTATAATAGCCAGAAGCTGGAAAGAACCAAGATGTCCCTCCACGGAAGAATGGATACAAAAAAAATGTGGTATATCTACACAATGGAGTATTACTCAGCTATTAAAAATAATGAATTCGAGAAATTTATAGTCAAATGGATGGTTCTAGAAATTACCATCCTGAGTGAGTTAACCCAATCACAAAAGAACACACATGGTATTTACTCACTGATAAACGGATGTAAGCCCAAAAGCTTGGAATAGCGAAGACTCAACTCACAGACCACATGAAGCTCATGAAGAAGGAAGACCAAGTGGGGATGCCTCAGTCCTACTTAGAATGAGTGACAAAAATACTCAAGGGAGCAAATATGGAAACAAAACATGGAACAGAAACTGAAGGAAGGGCCATCTGCAGACCATTCCACCTGGGTATCCATCCCATGTACAGTCACCTAAGCTAGACACTGATGTGGATGGCTGGAAGTGCATGCTGACAAGAACCCGATATAGCTGTCTCCTTAGAGATTTGCCAGAGACTGACACATTCAGAGGAGGATGCTCACAGCTAATCACTGATATGATCAAGGGTTTTCCAATGGAGAAGTTAGAGAGAAGACTGAAGGAGCAGAAAGGGTTTGTGACCCCATGAGGAGAGCAACAATACCAACCAACCAGAGCTCCCCAGGGTCTAAGCCACCAGCCTGGGAGCACATAGGGAGGGACCCATGACTCCAGCTGTATATGTAGTGGAGGTTGGCCTTGTCGGGCATAGGTGGGAGAGGAGATTCTTGGTCCCATGGAAAACCAACACAGAGTGGGGGGGGGATGTGAGGGTGGGGAGGAGGTAGTGGGGGTGGGGGGTAGTTGGGGTCACAGTCTCATAGAAGCATGAAGAGGGGGATGGGATAGGAGGTTTCTGGGTGATGGGGGCAAGTGGGGTAAGGGGTTAAAATCTGAAATGTAAATATAATACCCAATAAATTTTTTTTATTAAAAAAATCAGGATGTGAGCTAATGCCATTAGGGTAAGCAACTGAGGTTTACAATAGTGACAAATGTGGAATGAAAAGTAGTTCTTGGTAGAGTGAAGACTATGTGCTGGCGGGGCATCTATATATAAGCTGAATCTCAGAAAGTCAAGGGATGAGGAGTATTTGAAAGTCGAACACACTGATCACGATAATAATCAAACATGTGAGGATGGACTAAAGGAGTTCACAGAAATTATGTTATGTTCTAAAGGTGGAACCAAAGTGGCAATGCTATTTTAAGTAGCAAATGGATGGGAAAGTGTGCGTGCTCACTGAAGCACCTGGAAATTACCAATAAAAGTACTATCATGTTTGATAAACCAGGATAGAATTCCTGAGTTCAAAGAAATAACTCTCAGAGTAAAACCAGCACTGTCTACTCTAGAAACCAAGTCCAACAATGTTATTTTAAGGATTCACAGGAAATACAAACTTCAATTTCCAGAAATGAAAATTTGGGACTTGAGTCTAGACTGCAGCTAACAAGAACTGAACAACAGCAATAAGAAGGATAAAATGAAATAAAAATAACTGTTAATAGTGCATAACTCACATTGCAGTGAAAGACATGTAAAGTTAAATAGAATAGTGTAAGTCACTCTTCTGCCTATAGGCAGTAAATTTTTAAATGTGTTGTTTGCAGGGCTCTCTCTGTATGTAATGAATAATCAATGATACAGAATATAAAAACAAATCAAGGATCATGGTAAAGATCTACAGCTTCAATGCTTGAAAAGGAAAGGAAAGAGTATCTAAGCCATCCTCTACTTCATAGTAAGTCTGAAGCCATTGTGGCGTCTATGAGATCTTGTTCAACAAATAAAAAGAATAGATGTGTGTTGGGTTAGCCAGAATAATGATTGCTACAGAGTGGTGACCTGTGTTCTAGTTCTAGGACCTATGTAATGGAAAGAGAACAGACTACTTCATCTTATCTCCTGACTTCTACATATACACCATGACATCCATATATCCATACCTGAACCCCCCCCCCACACACACAGGCACACACACACACACACACACATACACACACACAATGAATAAAAATAATTTGTATAGAGATACTCAAAGGCATAAATAGATGGAGATTTATTCACTGATTATTTGCCTTGAGATTAATGGCATTTGAAACACTGCAGTGAAGATTGGATACTTCTCTCCTCTTTGGGTCTCTGAAGACAAGACAGCAACCTAAACTTTGACACATTATGTATTTGAAAAACTATCTGAATATTAAAATCTGCAAAATGGAGTTTTCTAAATATATCTTTATTAAGAAAGAAATTTCCACTGTTTATTGTCCATAGGTTTGTCCATAAACCAGCTCTTTATATTCTTTCTGAAGACTTTGTTCACCTCTGCAGTTTCCTCATTAAAACAGTCTTGCAAAGTGATTACTTAATAGCAAATTTAAGAATGGAATAGAATAATGTGGGGAGTCTTGACACAACTACCCCTGTCAGTCTGTAGACAGAAAGGTAGAGTTTGGTCATTCCAGTTTCTGAACAAGATATTCAGACTTTGAGGAAAACAATGCTTCTTTAGGTAATAACTTTTCTAGATGTCTTAACTACTAATCCAAATACAGAGTTACTATCTGAGGTGAAATTAATTTAGTATTAATAGGAAGTACAATTTTAAGAAAAGTTTCTGTACTAAGTCACATCTAGCACTTTGGGCAATATATTGATTTTAAAAACAAAGTTCACAGATACAGATATTCAGCATTTATCAATAAACAAGAAACTACATTTTAGTTTGGAGAGATGGAGAGTAGAGGTTTTAATATTGTTAAATATTAAGTAATAAGTATAAATAGTGGGGAATCAGAAGAATTTAAGAAGAAAAAGTGAACTTCCAAAATTGCTGTCCTGTAATGTCATATGAAATTGTTCCAGTGAACTTCCTAAACAAAAAGTTATTTTGCATTGTTCATGGATATGCAAAATCCTGTGAATTGTGTTTTGACTACCTTTCTAAGCATTTCTCAGCATAAGAGTCATAATTTTATTAGCTATAAAGATAGGATTTATGTGTAAGAAATTATTAATATATTACAACTATAATGATGAATATAACATAATTAAGATCTATGCTATTTCTCAGAGAAACTTGTGGGAAAAATATGGCTGGGGAACCCAGGATTCCTCCTGCCATGCTGTGGGTAGGGGCTGGGAATGCTCTGGGTTCCTCCAGAGGGAAGTTAGGCCCGGCTGCTCATTAACTAAAAGCCTCTCCAAGGTTCCTCACTGTTCCTCATGGCGAAGCCCCCAACACACGAGGAAGTCCTTAGGTTTCCAAAACCGGTTTATTGGCATGGCGGATGGTGGATGGATCTGGATTCATACCCCACAAAACCCAGGCCATGCCTGAGTGAAAAAGGGAGGGGGAAAAGCTGGGAGAGGCTGGGGAGGAATGCTTAGACTCCACCCTCTGGTCTTCAGGTACCTCATTAGTATGTAAATCTCTCAAGGGCCTGGGGCTGTGCCCGCCTGTGTAAGTGACTGAATGGTAAAGGTGGAATGGAGCTTAGGCCTCATGTCAGGAGCTGGGTTCTGGGGACATGGCTGATCCACAGCCCAAGAACCAGGATACCCTTCCAAGGCCCAACAGAAACTGAACAATCAAATGCTAAAGACAGTAAGATGTAAGCCATGTGATGTCAGACTCGACAATGCAGAAGGTAATTGAAGATTCTCTGCAGTAAAACAAACTGGAAAATGATGGCATTAAGGATGTCCTTTTTCCTAATAACTCCTATTATTAGTCAGGAGATACACTGGAAATCTTCTTAGTTTTTTTCTACCACATGAACTTAAAACAAAACCTTTTGATAGAAATAATGATGACTATTGTTGATGCCAAGAAGGCTTGCTGACAGGAGCCTGGTATAGCTGTCTCCTGAGAGACTCTGCCAGCGCCTGAACAATACAGATGCAGATACAGCTAACCATCAGTGTGAGCCCTGGGACTCCAATGACGGAGTTGGGGGAAGAAACTGAAAGTATTGCGATCCCATAGGAAGAATAACAATATCAACTAAACAGACCATCCAGAGCTCCCAGGACTAAACCACCAATGAAACAGAATACATGGAGGAAAACATGGCTCCTCCGGCATATATAGCAGAGGATGGGCTTATCTGTCTGCAGTGGGATGAGAGGTCTTTGGTCCTGTGGAGGCTTGATACCCCAGGGTAAAGGGATGCTAGAGAAGTGAGGCTGGAATGGGATGTGGGTGGGGGAGCACCCTCATAGAGGTAAAGCACATGGGGGATAGAATGGGGGTGTTGTGGAAGGGAAATGGGGCAATGTTTGAAAATGTAAATAAATAGAATAACCAGTTAATAAAAAAGAATGATGAACATTTGAGATATAAGGCCTCTGTCTCCAAAACACTGTCTTCTGCAAGTGTTCAGACTGTGAAGGGAAGACGCAAATAAGCAGAGCAACATTACAGGTGAACTTTACCTCTTGCTCTCCTGCTGTTCTTTCATGAGCTATGACCTCTCACCTGCTAACAGCGCTCAGGAAAGGAATCAAAAGGGGAGAAAGATCAGTTGAAGCCTGCTGCATTGTGACAGGTGAATCTGAGTGGCACTTACAATGCTCTTACTAATTTATTAAGTATTCCAAAGTTAGAATTTAATCGAAATACTCTTGTCACATTATCCATCACCAATGTAGAAGAGAGTGACTTTTTCTTAAAGAGCCATTAAGTACAGCACCCTAAGGCAGGCTTTTACTTATTTAGGTATGTCACAATGGACAAGTTCTGTTTTAATGCCTTGGATAATTGTGTGACAAGTTATATGAAAAATGTGAGTGGCCCATTGCCTAGTCTAAGGAACATGCTATGGTCTACTAGCTAAGTGACTGTGAACCACTTGTGCTGGCTGGATTTATGTCAAACAGGTTAGAGTCGTTTTTAAAGAGGAATGTCAGTTGAGAAAATGCCCTCATGAGACTGATCTCTGAATAAATCCTCAGAGTGTTTTCTTTATTGAATATTGATATGGGAGCTCATTCTGGGAAGTGCCATCCCTGGGTTAGTAGCACTGGGTGCAATAGAAAGAGTGTGATTACACTATGATAATCCGGGCAGTGAGCAGCACTTTCCTATGGCCTCTGCACCAACTCCAGGCTCCAGGTTCCTGCCTCAAGTTCCTTTTTATGACTTTCCTCAGGAATTGACTGAAACCTGAAAATTTTAAGTTGAAGTAAACTCTTTACTCTCAAGTTCTTTATGTTCATAATATTTTTATCATAGCAATAGACCCCTCAATTAATTCACGTGTATAAATAAAGACAGTTTTCTACATTCTATTTTCTGATGTTGGTACCTGCTATGGGAATTACCGTGGCAGATTTGACCATGTGTATTGGAGAGGAGTGTGGTAGCGTTTGAACTTTGGGCTGCAAAGCTGCTGAGCACTTAGAGCGGTATGTTATTCTGTGGGAACTTACAAGATAATACTAAAATTAGAGCAGGAAACTGAGGTTTGCCTTGTAAAGCTTCAGATGGAGCTTTAAGAGTCTGTCAAAGACTCAGATCCTTTCACTATTTTGAATTAAGAAACTGTAGTTCTGGTCAACTGGAGATGATGTGTCAACTATGATTGACAAGAGATCAGTTCCTTAAAGAGAAGCCTTTGCTTTACTGGGACATTAAGGACTGGTCAGCTAGACCTGAGAGACTATGGATGATTAAGAAGAGACAAGCATCACTAAGGTGAAATTATTCTGAGAGTATTTGCTTCAGCTCAGCACTCAGAAGCTGTGGTCTGAATGTCATAGCTGTATCCCATGCTGACAGCTGAAGTTGGCACTATGTAAGAGATAGATAGATGTCACTTGCTTTGAGGCAACAAGAGGGTCATGAAGCACAGCTGAGACTTGGCACTATGGTATAGCTCATGTCCCTGCAGAAAAGCTGGGAGGGACCATTGTTGAAAATACAGCCTCAGTTACAGAATAAGACTTAATAATGAAAGAGTGGTAGTTAGTTGAGACTTGACACCATGTGGCTAGGTCAGAGTCTCTGAAGAGAGCCCAGGAAAGACTATTTATGAAGATACAGACCAGTAACAGAAACCAAAGCATTTTGGAGATGCCAGTACCAAGCGATGGCAGTGAAGAGTGAATCCAGCCGGTTCCAAGGAGATGTTGTATGTATGTTGTGGCAAGTCTTCTGGAGTCTAGAACGTCATGAGTCACAAAAATCTGACATTGACTTTTACACTGGTGCAGCTTGGTTCTGTTTTGTTCTGATTGTGACTATGTCCTGTTTCTTCATGCTTCAAGTAAGAAATAGGAAGATGATTGTGACTTCAGGAAACCACAGTTAAGAAACTGAATATCTTAGAGAGATTTTGGAATTTTTAAAGAGGCTAAACTTTTAAAGTCTTTGAGTTTTTAAAACATTTGGGACTTAAAATTTGAAATACGCTTTATGTTGTATAATTGATATCAACATGACATCTTGGGGGCAACAAGAAAGGAGAGATTATAGCTTAACAGTGACATATTTGTGTGTAAGTTTACAAAGGGACAATTCTACTGGCTATTTTTATGTCAGTTTGAGAAAAGCTAGAGTTATTTTCGAAAATGGAACTTCAATTGAGAAAAATGCACCCACTAGATTATTCCGAACAAGTCTATGGTGCATTTTATTGATTGATTGATTTATTGATTGATTGATTATTGATGACAGAAGATCCAGCTAACAGTGGGCAGTGTCAACCCTGGCCTGCTAGACTCCAGTGACATAAGAGTGATCTGAATGAGCCATGAACAACAGGCTAGTAAGCAGTATTCCTCCATGGTTTGTGCGTTACTTGCTGCCTAGTCTTACCTTTTTAGGTTGCTGCCATAACCACCCAAAGCAAAGGAGCATATACCTTTTATATGACACAAGGTGAATATGCAAAAGTCACATTGACAGTGTCGTCAAGTATAATAGCACACAATTTATATTAAAATACAAGTCAGTGTTGGCAATAGTAGAAAGAAAAATGCAGAGACATGTATATAGTCTCTCCAGTTTGCATGTTTATCATATATATATATATATATATATATATATATATATATATATGAATAAAAGAATATAGCTATTATATAATTTGGTCTTTGTTTAGCATATGGAAAATGAAAAATACAAAGAAAAAATAAAAAGTAAATAAAAATGTTCGCTGTTAGACAATGACGGTGTATTAGGTTTTCTATTGCTGTGAAAGGGTACCATGTCTGTGACCAACTTGGATAGAAAATGGTTTCTTTCTTATAACTTTTGGGCTATATGCTCTATATCATATTATTCTAAGTTTTTTCTTTTTACTTGTTTTGGTTTGTTTGTTTTGTTTTGAAACAGGCTCTCGTGGGGCCTTAAAGGTATGCTACCACATTTGGTTCATAATTATCATGATAAATATGAGAGATAGCTAAGGGATATTTTTTTTACATTGAAAAAGAACAATATAGAAAGGAGGTATTGATAAACTAAGGTGGGTAGCAAAATACAGCCACTTAATGAAAGTTTGAAAAGACTATAATATTATTTAGAAAAAAGAATCTACTTAAATCTCAATGTATATTACATTCTAAATAATAACAAAGTATGAAGCCCATTATTAAAAACCAGGGAAAGGGATTAGATGAAGAACTGCATACTTTGTTTCTTTATTTTCATACACTTTGGGCATTTAGCACTTAGCACTATGTCCAAAACCCTGTAAGTGAAACAAATGTGAATTGTAATGGAGAGTTTTAAAGCAGATGGTGACCCGGTCATACTGAAGCAGACACAGAGTCATTCTGTGATGAAGACCTACAGTCAGCTCATGGGACAGTGTGACTGCAATCCACATTTGGCTCAGGGAAAGGTCAGCTCATGCTGTGGACTGAACTCATCTCACTGTGAGGGAAACACATTTAGCAGCACCAGTAACACCCAGGAATGCTAACACCTTTATCCACAAATGCGTAAGAAGAGGTGAATGGCTACTGACACTTGTTTACAGACTCATTCTTTAAAATTTAGTACGTTTTTCATAGGATTTATAAAACTTCATGTTCAAACATTTTTCCCTTAAAGCAAAAAACTACTTTAGGGGAGAGATTTTTTATTACTTAACTTTATTGTGATTAAGCTAAAAAATATTTCCATTCATCTTGCAACATGAATGTTTTCTTCATAAATATAATGACAAATACATATAACTTCTATTATATTTTAGGAGTTCACATATTTCTCTTAGAATAAATTTTTATACAGACAGTAAGTTAATTCTTCAAACTCTTGTGTCTGGGAGAAAAAAATTCTATATTCTTGGCATTTACAGAGCTTCCAATTCCATTGTCAAACCTGTACTGAAACTTATTTCATTAATTACTCTTAATATTACAACTTTCTCCTTATAGCCTATTTACAGCTGGCTTCTCTTCTAAATTAGTTCAAATGGCCAGGTAAGATCCATTTGTTATTATCAATCAATCAACCGTCTACATATCGAGAACATTCCAGATGTGCTTGTTTATGCCTCATTTATACCCAGTGGCCAAGAATCATGTGTTTATGCACCAACTGGAGCATTACCATATAATTATTAATGATACGTCTGCATCCAAATGCTTATGCCCTAATCTCCTCTGAAAGTTACAGTCACCTTTAAATGCAAGGTATTTAAAAAAAGAAACTTAATTGCTTTGTGGGTACTTTATATTTCAGATTTCTTGTTTTTGGAATGATATCATTAAGCTATTAGGGGAAAGATTTCATTTAGCATTTCCTTCTGGACACCATACAACTGTTCCCATATGGCTTCTACCTTCTTTAAATTATAGGTCAGTGAAAGAGACTTCTAAAACCTTCACAGCTCACAGCCTTTTATATGAGTCTGGAAACAACCAGTGAAGACCAGTGCCCTAAATGTAAACTCCTACCTCACCCCTCTCTCCTCTCTGAACCTCATGGCTATACACACTGAAGGAGTATTTATGATCACAGAGCATGTGGAAAAACATTCTCATTTGGAATTTTGAATAATAAAGATAAAATTATTTCATAACAGAATAGCAATGTGTAGAAATTAGAGAAGGTCATCCAGCTTATCACCTTAATTGTTAAATATCAAGAAAATAAGGGCAAGGGTGAGTCAGGTAACACATCACGATCAACATACACATCTTATATTGTATCTTGCCTCACTGATGTATGCAAATATTTTTCTAAATTCTCAACTCTACCTAACAACATTTTATAATAAAAATTTAGTTTAGAAATTATAATTTTCATAATGTGAAAATTGATAGTATAGACAGATTGTAAAACAACAACAAAATAATTAAACAGAAGTCATTCTAACAAACTCCACAAATCTGAGTTTTCTGTAACAATGAGTAAAGTCACCAATAAGTTATATGGAAGAAAGCTATATAAATTATCTTTAAAAACTACTAATTATCTATATTACCATATGCAGAAATAGTTTCTATGCTTCTTATCCCTTACATCTTAAGTCCCCTTTCTCATGCTTATTTATTAGTGGTAAATTCCCTATATTCTTGCTCCACTCAGCTACTTAATATGATAATTTAGGACTGATTCAGGGTTAATATCTACCTCCCCTTAACTAAATCCATGTAGGACTCAGTGTGTAAAGGATTTTTGCTTTGAATCTTAAATAACTTTATAGCTACTGGAAGATATTGATGAATATATCTTAATTTCTTGATTACATTGGAGCCCCATGCTTATATATGCCTAACTAACTCAAGACTCTACCATATGCCTAATAAAGTTGGTATGAAATTTTGCCCTGGCACTAAACAGTTACTAGAATGTCTTAGATTCTTATATATTATATTATATTATATTATATTATATTATATTATATATATTATATATAATGTATTCAGAAATAGATAATCTTGTCTTGAGCTTAGTGGTATAGATCATGTCTACCATATTGCAATGCTCTGGCTCAAACTTTGAAACATAGACAAAAGTAAAAAGAACAGAAATCATATATTTATTCCTGATTCAGCAGAGTATAGAAGCTGTGAAAAACATGGTAGGAAATAACAATTGATGTTGAAAACATATCATCTTTGTGAAGAGCTTAGAAACAGAAAACCAAGTAAGATGATTTCTGAAACTAGGACCCTGTGTTGCAGGTTCTGAGGCTACTATTGCTTTTCTAGCTCTTCATACTTATTCTGTCACATGAGGAAAACACAGGTGCTAATATCCAAGATAATGGGGCCTTAACTAGTTCAGTTCGTTCCTTTTTAAAACCATGGCACTGTGAGATTTAAAGGTGAGGATTGAGGACAAAATAAAGAATTTCTGTATGTGAATGGATGTCAGCAAAGAAAAATAGCTTCCCAGAGTTTCATTTTCAAGTTATGACACATAGCCTGTCAGAATACTAATATCCTGAGTGGAATTGGTAGTGTTCTCCATATAGAAAAATACTTCAGTTGTAGATGACAGAAGGCTAATTCGCACAACTTCCAGATTTAAAAATCTCTATATTAGAAGGAGTTTTGATAATTCAACCCATTGATATACTTTGGACTTTTGATACACACATCTACTTTTTCTTATATGTGCAATGGGGAGAAGGAAACATGTCTTGAAGCTGTACAGAAACGATGAATCATTAGTGAGTCAGATGAATGGAAAAATAATTTTATTGGAGAAGGTTAGTAATTGTTGGAAACTTGGAAAGAGTTGGAGAGAAAATTCTACTATGTGAAGTACATTTCAGGACATTCATCAGAAATTTTGAAATAACAAGAAAGTAAAAATGAAGAGATAATCTGTTAAGGGTCCACAGGTGTGTTTGTGACCGAATATGTGTGCCCATTTACATGGATGTAAGCTAAAATGAGATCATAATTAAAACTCCATAAAAGACACAGTATGAACAAAAGAGAAAAACTTCTTGCAGAGCCTGATGAACACCGCTCTAAATAACTCTGAATCTTTTGATTAATATAAATTAAATTTCATTATTAATTAAAACCACATTAATAAATGAGCTTTTCTTAGGGTTTTTTAAAGTTTTAATTCATTAACAGTTACTATTAATTGCTAATTGAAATTTTATCTGCACCTATGCAACCTTATTTTTAATTAATGGTGACGTATCAACTAAGGAAGTAGTCAAGATATCAAAGGAAGATAGGATATAGAGGAGATTTAGATTAAATGAGTTTTCTCAGTGGATTTGGACTACAAACAAATGGAAGAATAGCATCTATGAAATACTAAAATTGCCATTTATAAAAATATTTTCTCTATCACCTTGTGGCTTTTCAGAAATGATACGGAGTTTATATTCAAATTTGGTTGCAAGAATACACTCGGAGGTTTGAGAGATGAGACAGTGATTGAGCATAGTTGCTGCTCCTGTGGAGGAACAGGGTTTGGTCCTCAGAACCTACATATATCTCACAATTTCCTGTAACTGTAGCTGCTTTAGGCTCCAACATTGTTTTAAGGTATGCGCAGGCTCATATGCCTACATATTGCACATCCAGATATGCAGACACCCAAACATACACACTAATAAAAATGAATATGCATTTAAATCTTTCTCTCAAAGTGAAACTATACCTGTAAATAATACTTCATGTTATCTTTCACTGATTCCTAGAAACCAGTATACTACTTTCTGTCCCTGTGATTCTAACATGCTACCTCATATTACTGGGATTAGACCATTCTGAATAGTAGGCCTATTCCTTTTTCCCATCAAAGCCTTTTGTGTCTGTCTTATTTCATTAAGAATATTTTGAACAGTTGTCTATATTGCAGTATGAGTCATAATTTCATTCCTCTTTTAAGATCAAATATTTCATTTTCTATGTATACCAAATTTTGCTGATCCATGAATCTGTCAGTGAGTATCCCAAACACACACATTTTGTTTGTGCTGAACAATGCTTCCCTAAAATAAGTATGCAAATATGCATCCAATCCCTGCCTCAAATTATCTTGCTACATCTCCAGAGGCAGAATTAATAGGTATTTATTTTTTTGAAAACTGTCAAGATGTTTTCCATTGTGGCTACATATTTTGTTGGATGTGTGCATTTTAACTCAAAAAGTTTACATGATTGGTTTACAATACCATGAACCTTGTAGGTTTTTCACCAAACCAGTTCCAGTATCTACAAAACTTGGTTCTGTTATGGGAAAGTGGATGTTAAATATGTGAGAGAATAATTATTTAATGTTTGTAGTTTTGGACACTTAATAAGAGTATAACTAGAGATGAAAAAGCAATTCTAGATTCTTTTTTCCACTTTCCATTAGGTTAATTGTCCCTGTCATTAGAGATAGTTGGTACAGATTTTTATCTTTCTGAAGAATAAAGCCAGTCATTTCTCTCTGTGGAACAATAATTTTCTGCTAGTATGAGGTGGGTAAGAATAACTAATGTTTCTTGTGTCATTGCATTCCCTTCAGTTCCTTCATTCCTTCCCCTAAATCTTCCATAGGAGTCCCCAGCCTCCATCCAATGCTTGGCTGTGAGTATCTGCATCTGTCTCAGTCAACTGCTGGATAGAGCTTCTCAGAGGACAGCCGTGCTAGGCTCTTGTCTGCAAGCACAAAATAGCATCAGTAAAAAAATATCTTGGATTAGTACCAGGCCATGGGATACATCTCAAGTTGGGTCAGTCATTGGTTGGCCATTCCTTCAGTCTCTGTTCCTTTTTGTCTCTGCATTTCTTTTATACAGGAGCAATTTTAGGTCAAAAGTTTTGCAGGTATGTTGGTGTTCCCATTCCTCTACTGGAGGTCCTGTCTGACTAGTAAAGGTGGTCTTTTCAAGTTCCATTTCCCTGTTATACTACCCCGGACCTCTGAGAGCTCTCACAAAGTGAGCCACCACCTAAAGAGTATACATAGGATGGTCCAATGTCCCTGACACATATGTACTAGAGGGCTGCATTGTCTGGACTCAGAGGAAGAAGATATGCCTAATCCTATAGAGACTTGATTCCCCAGCACAGGGAATAGGGAGACATCTTCTCAGAGTTGAAGAGAAGAGGGAATACAAGAAGAAGTCTATGAGGGGGGACTAGGAGGGTGCCAACATTTGGAATGTAAATAAATGAAATAATTAATTAATATTTGCCCTTCTACTTTACTCTTTGCCACATCCTTATATAACCATAACTTTCTGATTCACCATTAAAGCAGAATTAACAAAAATCTGATCCCCTGAACCTGAAGTTAAAAGCAGTTAGGACTACAGGATGTTAAAAGATGGATTGGCTTAAAATATTCAATCCAGAAGAGCCCATCTTTTATTGTGTCCGTTAATGTAAAAACATGTATAGTTCTGAGATAGTGAGTGTTATATAGAACTTTGATAGAACAACAGTAAAATACTCACTAATGTCTTGGAATTTTATTTACTGTATTTGTTCCTTAACTTCATTGCAGATACAACGCTTATTTTGGTTTTGAGGTTAACATCTTCTTTTACATCTTTGTTTATTTGTTTGTTTGTTTGTTTTGTTTTTGCTTGTTTGTCTTTTTCCTTTGTGTGGAAACACAGATTGTGACTGCTATCTGTGATGGGTCATGACGTAATTGCACTCAGAGCAGGTGCCTGTGAAACTAACCTGTTGCAATCCTTCTTTAGGCAGTAGGGACTTGAAGACTAAAGACACTTTGCCATCTACCTCCAAAGTGCTATGGGGAAGCATTACCACAATTGTTCCTCACTGCTACAGGTACATGAAGAAATCTTTTCCTCTTCCTCTCTGTATCTCTGTGTCTTTATGTGTCTCTCTGTTTCTGTATCTCTGTATCTCTGTCTCTGTCTTTCTCTTTATTTCTCCACTTTTCTTTCATTGGTTGCCTCATTTCTATGCTATTGCATAAAGCAGCATCACTCTTTATGGAACATTAAGCTAATCTCCCTCGATATATGAAATGAGTTTTAAGTTGGTGCTTTCACTAGTAGGAAGGCTTTCTCTGGTTTGGACCCACCCTCTGGTTACTCTGCACTACTCAGGTTTTCACATCCAATCCAAATTTGAGTCATATATTATGTTTATTTTTTCCCTTTATTTGGAGTCTTTCTCTGCTTTTTCTAGTTGTGGGCATGCAAATAACAAATTTTATTGACACAAATGAAATTTTAAATAAAATGTTCAAAACATAAAAATGTTATTTTTAAAAATAACATTGATTAATTCAGCTTTCATCTATTGGTAAAGCTTCATGTAACTGTTTTGAAATTTGGGCACCCTTATATTCAGAACAATGGAGAAATTCATCCAACTGTGGTGTCTGAAGTGAGCAGGTTGGTGTTAACAGCTGCAGGATATGAAATGGTCCTTACTTTTTTGGGAATTTTACAAGAAAATTCAGGCCACACACTTGTGTCCTGAATTTGTCAGTAGGATAAGTCACTCCTGATCAGAACACAAGATTATACATTTAAGATATAAATACGGGGAACAATACAGAGATTCTTCTAATATTATTTAAAAGACTGTGTTAAAAGAAACTGAATGTAGCAGCATATTTTCCTGCAAGTTGGGAGAGCTAAAGTGGGAAGAGTAAGGAGAGGAGGAGGAGTAAGTAGAGGAAGAGGAGGAGTAAGGAGAGGAGGAGGAGAAGTAAGGAGAGGAGGAAAAGAGAGGGAGGACAAGAGATGTAGGAGGCCATGATTCACCATGCATGTACTGAGATCAGTCCTGGGTAACAAATTATATCTAGGTTAGTTAATTGGGAAACACCTCCAATTGTGTGGGCATCTTGTTATTGAGCATTACTAAACATGTAAAGCCTTTGGATAATCTAAACATTGGAGTCTCATTTTCTACTGGGCCAGCGAGGAAGGCTAGATGGTCTGGGCTCATCTCAACCTTGTGGAGACTGTGTGGAAGATTGGCAGAGCCATCTCCCATGCTGGTGTCTTGTGGATGGCAGGGCCTGTGTCTCTGGCCACCTGAGCCAGTGGCCTGAGCCGGCAGCCTGAGCCAGCTATTCTCAGGCCTAGGCTATTTGGGAAGCTGCCGGCTAATTAAGAACAAACCAGATTGAGAGCAGTCATTTAAAATATCTCCTTCAACACTGAAACTATACCAGCTTCGGTAAAATTTCTAATAAAATGTTCTCATCACATAGGGAAGACATTACCAGTCAGATTAAGAGACAGTGCCCTGCACTTAGCAGAGGCCTGTTTTAATATCCAGGTGAAGTGGCTAAAACTTTTTACAGCTCTGAATCTGATGACTTTAGGTGTGTGTCTTACATTCCAATCTACATTTCTTTTTCTATTAAAACAAAAAGAGAGATATCTGGTTTGACTACATAGAGTTAGACATTGATAGAGGATATTATTATTAGAGCTCTATGGAGCAGTCCCTGTATAAGTTAATGTCTATGGTAGATATGCCATATTGCTATGTTGAGTTTTGATTTTTCATATTATCACCTTTCTTTTCTTCCTTTTTGAGAATACACAGTGTTTCTGAGCAGACAACTGAATGTTTTGCTTGCTGTTGCCCCACACATATATGGTTTATATTTTTTACAAGCTATGTGGAAATATTTAGAATTCATATCAAATCACCTGGCAAACCACTGAAAAACAAATTCTATTATAAAATAATAAGAGTACAATAATATTGAAAATGAGGCAACATTGCTGAGGGCTTCAGAATGTCATTTGAAGTAAGTACACGGAATGCATTGTATCACTATGGTACATAAAACACTTCTCAATATAAGAACAGAAAGATGATTAAATCTAGTAAAGAAATTTTTGATTAATATAAACTGGTTCTGCCTCTTTAATGGAAGTTTGAAGAGGAAACTATCATCTAAGACAGCTATCATTGCTGAAGGAGAATTCCTTCTCCATTGAAAGGATATGTCATCTCAACCATTACATGGGAACACAGGCGGCATTATATAATATGCTGATTCTAAATATGAAGTGATTTTAAAGTTAACATGGTAGATGGTTTCATATACTGATAAGAAGAATTATTAACTTTATAGATATAGCTACACAGAGAGGATCCGTGTCTTAACTAGGCAGAGAAAACTCATTTTTACCCTTCATCATAATTCAAAATAACATGTAAATATAGAAAACTTAACAATGACAATTTCCAGTTTTCTTTTTAATATTTCTCAAGGAACTATCTTTCACAGAAAGTTATTTGGAGACTATCTGATGAACATTGCATAATTGCCTGAAGTGGGGGGGAAAGATTTTATTTCTCCTTTACATTGCTTGATCCTCATAGATACTTTGTATTCAAAGCATGACTTTCATTCAGTAATACAGGGTCAGTAACATTGCACTTATTTTAACAAACTTTGTACTAACCACCTCATTCTTTACAAATAAAATATGTTAATGAAGACATATATCTACAGTATTGATGGAACACTCTTAGAATCTTATATCTGCTTTCTAGTTTGAGTACACTAAGGGTACATTTATATATCACTAGGAAACTTATGGCTTTTAGAAGACTTTTAAAACTATATAAAGATCCCTCATATCAAGAAATCTACATTAATAAAGCAGTTACTGAGACAAACTTTCATGTGGGTCAGAGTGAAATAAAAACATAATGGGTACACAGACCCAGGGGGTAAAATAAGATCAACTTTGAAAGTGACATTTGAACACATCCTGCATGATGAGTGTTTTTGAGTCCATGTAAAATGACAATAATTATGGTAAATACTGTCTGAGGCTTAGATTCTACCACCATAGTGCTTTCTATATGTTTTATTTGCTCAATACTTTAATATCCAAGTGCATTGGAAACAATTTTGTTCTATCCTATATGTTCAAATTGTTACAGGAAAAGAACTTGGTTACTCCTAATTAAATGTCATTTTTCTAATGCAAGGTTTGAGTAAGAGAAAAGTTTAAGAAATTATCACTGCAAACTGAAATAAACAGAAGCCATAGATGAAACTTGTATCACACCTTCAATCTGTCTAGGATTATTCCATGCATTACTCTACAGTACATATTTTCATTGAGGTCTCTGGTTCTTTCTGAATTAAAACAGTAAGACATAATAACCATTCAATGTAGGATTTATTTTTCTACCAATTTTCTTGGGTAAAGAGAGAACTCAAGGTTACATCAGGCTTTCTGGTATTGGGTCTGGACATGAAGCCATGAACTGGACATGTGAATTCCTAGCCTTAAGCTTCCTGTGACCCACTAACTGCTGTCTCTGGAACCACTTCTCTCCTGCAGCAGCTACTCTGAGGTTAGTTTTCTCAAAGGTGTTTTTTCAAAGTCCTCCTCTTATATTACTTTTCCTTCATGTCTCTACTGACTCTGAGGATAACTTTGCATATCCCAAATCTCATTAACTCTGTCTACCACCTACTTTGTCATTTCACAAAGGCCCATGGAGACTTACAAAAGATTACCTGCTCATTGAGGGAATACACTGTTTCCCTTCTAAAGCAGAAGCCACTATTATACTCCTCATATTGATACACCTACTATATGTTAAAACAATATATGCTATAGCTATTAAAATTTCCTAGATTTCTGTTTATTACAATGAAGATTTTATTAGTAGTATTTTAGTTTCACAGGATGTTTCTTAATCTATTTGGGCTTGGATCTAAAACCTAGGGTTCCAGACACTTAGTTCACTAAAGGTCATTCTTGGACAGTGGCTCCTGAATTGGCTGTCTCATACCAATGAAGATTAAAGATGAAGGCAATAGTGAGAAATAGAAGAGCAAGGGCTAGAATTATTAAGAGCTATTAGGGGAAAGTGGAAAATTAAGGTAAAAGGAAATCTTTAAAAAGTATACAACAAACCAAGAGCAGAGGGGTTCCCAAAAGAAGAAAAGCCTTTGAATTTATTTATCTACAAGTTTTTGTAGATAGGTGGCAGATATGCAACAAAGGATGAGACAATTCCTATAAGACTAGTTGGTTCTGTGTGTCAGCTTTCATTATAATGAGGTGAGTAAATACAGGGCTCCTATGCTCTAAGACTGCACCACTAGTCCAACAAGAGAAATGATTCTGACCTGAGTACTGTCCACTCAGGGGTGGTTAAAGTCCTACTCCACACATCTCTGACTTGAGTTTTGCTGGTAATTGACCTTAACTGTCTGTCTGCTCTCTGTTAGGGACTTGGCAGGCATTGCTGCCCTTTGACCGTGAACACGAATTGAGTGCTATCAATTATACTAAGATCCTTTTGTCCTTGCAGCTGCCAAAATCTCCTGTACTTATGCTTCATTAACTCCACATCTATGGGGTGTTCTGGAATCTATTTTCTGAAATAGTTAGGGGTTTCCTTAGAAGTTGCCTTTACTTGGTCTGGTGTAATTAGCTGCATTGGTAGTAAGAATATATGAAAGAAAGGAGTGTCTTACTAGTGGTGTCCCTTGATGGACTTAGAGCCTGTCATTTTTCCATTTGTTAGTGTGTTTCTAATATCTAACATTCTCCATTTCCCTGTTGTAATACTAACCTTCTTTTAACCGCAGTGTGCATTCTCAATGGAACATGTATGCAACTCCACATTAGCACCCTGAGTCTCTTTGTCTAATCCCTAAAAGGAGAAAGCTACTGGCTGTCTCAATGCCAGAATGAAAGGACATAACTGGGCTATACTGACAGGACTTCTAATCTTGTAGTTTTCGTTGTTTTGGCACTACATGGAAGTTCTCTATATTTGGATAAAACATTACCCACATCCAATTTCAACAGATACGTAATATTTAAAAAGAATTGAAATAAAATTATCAACTTTCTTTGGAAATTTTCCAAAAGGATATTTATAGAACCTGGAGTTTTCTCCATTAGTCCATTCTTCTTGACTTGTTTATCACTGTGACTGGTGTGACAGAAAAATAGGCCCAGTGCCTCTATGGAGGGCAACATCACATGTGGGATGTGCATCCCTTACAGTGTTTGTTCTTCATCAGCAAAATTCTGTGTTCCTGTATTAAGTTTCGAAGAGTAGGGACACTCAATGAGCTGAATGATTCCAAAGCCATCTGTGAGCTGTGTAAATGTGAATCCTTGCTCACCAAGTGGACGTAGCACATGTTCTTCCAAAATGTGTTGCACTACCTTGGTTTTGGTCAGGAGAAGAGAAAACACATACATTATATAAGTAGAAAGAAGTTCAATATATGTAACAAGTACATGAATTAGATATATAGGTTATGAAAATAATGAAAATTTAGTTAGGAAATGTGAAATCAATTCTTAGGCAATCCAGATTAGCAAGAATAGATAGTAGAAAAAAGTTGAAAGTTAAATTAATAGTGAAAGGATGTTTCATTTCTGAAATTTATAACACAGGGTATATTTTCAGTTGCCTGGAAGCATCTTGACCCCCAAATCAAGGTACAGTCATTCTGCAGGCTGTGGGCAGAGAAAAAGATTAAAAGAAAATATTTCACTCCTTATAAAATCTCTCCTGGGCTCCCATATTTGAACTAGATATAAAAATTAGTAAAAGATGTCAACAGTATTTTCCAAAAATATCTAGTGGTGTATAAGGGTGAAGAATTGGGCAATGGACAAATAAACATATTCCTGTCTCCAAACATCCACAGTTAATAAATACACCTTCCATAATTATCTGCCATAATTTTGGTTAATAGATGTTTTTAGTAAAAATATGTTCATGCACACATACACACACTCAAACACACACACACACACACACACACACACACACACAAACACACACAAACACACACCTTTTCCTTTAGAATTATTAGCTATAACCTAGTTTAGGTCTCAGGACTCATTTTTTAAGTTATGTATAATTCATTTAATCAAGTCGTCTGACACATTATCCCACTCTGAAATATGTCAGTATGAGTTTCTTGAAGCCCAAAACTGAGAAGGCAATTTGACGATTAAGGAAAGGTTGAGGAAAATTAAGAAGATGCCAATGAGCCGGGCAGTGGTGGCACACGCCTTTAATCCCAGCACTTGGGAGGCAGAGGCAGGTGGATTTCTGAGTTGGAGGCCAGCCTGGTCTACAGAGTGACTATCAGGATAGCCAGGGCTACACAGAGAAACCCTGTCTCGAAAACCCAAAAAAAAAAAAAAAAAAAAAAAAAAAGAAGAAGAAGAAGAAGAAGAAGAAGAAGAAGAAGAAGAAGAAGAAGAAGCCAATGAGACATCTACCTTCCACGAAATGTTGATAAAAAATGTCTTGCATTCCAAGAACATGCTTAAAATAGAAGGTTATTGACTTTGCTGAAGACCGTGCTGGAATTGAGAATAATGAAGGGGTCCTGGTCAACAATTATTAGTTATTTGCTGACTACAGCAGTATCTGACCTAGAAATGTTATGGAGTCTAATAATATATGACAAATAATATAAACTAATTCCAAGGAGGATGGGTTCCTTCTTTGGTGAGAAACCTCTTATTTCAGGGCACACTACTATGGATTAAAAGTCAATGGGTTAGTGTTGAATAATAAATATCTGTGTGTGGCAAACGTGAGTCTTGAAGAATTCAGCAGTTGAGATAATTTTTAGGATAAAAGGCCTGGAAGACAAGGGTATACTATGTTCTAATGCATGTATTTTACATATAAAGTATTTTCCACGAATGGATTCTTTTTTATTAAAACAGTATAAAAGAAAAGAAAGACATTCAGAAAAGAAAGACACTCAGGTTTTATCTTTATTTTTGTTATAAAATATTAGGTCTGAAATTATTAAATAAATGTTAATAAATCCAGAATTTTGAGAGTATGTATGTGAACATCTGTGCCATGACATATGTAGATGCTAGGCAGAAGACATTTCAAACAATTTTAATAAGTTTAAGCATATGTAAGTTAAGTTTTTTTGTACCTATGATATTTAACATAATCAAATTTTTCTGTTCATTCTTTCAGTTATTTTACATATATATGTCTTATATGTCATATATATATATATATATATATATATATATATACACACATACATATATATGTAGATATATGTCTTTCCAATGAAAATGAATTTAGTAATTTTCACAGTGCTGGTTAGTTTTCTTGTCTACTTGATACATGTGTTAGGGTCATGAGAAAAGAGAAAAACTCATTTGAGAAAATGTTTCCAGCAGACTGATCTGAAGACAAACTTGTGCTTTCTTCATTGATAGTTGATATAGGAGGGACTAGGCTATTTTGAGAGGTTGTACCCATGGGCAAGTAGACCTAGGTTGCAAGAAAAGGTACATAGAGAAATCCCAGGGGAACAAACTATCAAGAAATGTTTCTCTATGTTTTCTGCTTCTGTTCTGTCCTTGAGTCCCTTCCCTGACTTCTTCATGATAGAATGTAAGCAATAAGGCAAAAACAAACCCTTTCTACCCCAACTTGTTTCTGCTTATTGTATTATTATAACATTAGGACAGCAGACTAGGACACTTGAATACATGACCACAATACTATTTATGTAATAATATATATCAATGGTTCCTCTTTTTCTGCATTTACAAATATCTTTTATGGGTGGAGCTTATGTTACTTTTTAAATAGAGAGTTAATTTTCACAACACTGTGCTAAGACATTGAAGAATCTTAATGTCTCATCTATCTATACATTTATTAGCAGATATCTGCACATGTATTCATTTTGGATCAATATTTTTTGAAATCTCTGAGAATAGATTTTTCTATACTTTTTATTTTATTGAATATTTTCCTCTATTTATATTTCAAATGTTATCCCCTGTCCAGGTATTCTCTCTGGAAACCCCCTATCTCATCCTCTCTCTCCCTTTGCCTCTATGAGGGTGCCCCCAAACCCACCCACCCACTCCCACCTTCCCATCCTGTCATTCCCCTTAAAAGTCTTGGATCACTTTTATAACAGTTTTCCCAACTCCCAGTGAGAATTTTCAAATTGCAAAAATTCAGTTGATAAATATTCATTATCAGCTAAGTAAAGAAAATAGAAAATATAGTCATTCAATGGAGCACAAGTACTATATTTATGTCATGTCTTCTAGTAACAAACTTGTACTATTAGAAAAAGAAATCAAATATGAGGGCTAGTGAATAAAAGACTGTACATTGGTAAATGTATTCTAACTAACCTTAGCCCAAATATGGGAGTGTGCTAAAGGGGTATGTCCCCTACTAAATTTTCATACTAGTGTTTTAAATATTCTTACTGTTAATAAAACATAGAAAGCATCATAAGACAAATATGTAGCTTCCCAAGTTATCAAAGGTGAAAGCTCTTTTCAGCATCACTGGAAAGAGTTAGTAAAGCATGGTCAGCTCCCATTGGGATAAATTAGTCCTTCTTCACACACAGCCTCCTTTCCCTGAGTGTAGGGATTCTGCTGATTTTATGGTTAATTATTTTACCATCCAATTGTGCTTTCACAGATACTGAAGTTCAGTTTACATTGTTGATATTTTAAACACTTTTTTATTATAGGGCATTCAATGATTTCTCACAGACTGAGTCTAACTCTTTCATAAATCAGGAATGTTCACATTTAAAGTTTGTATCTTTTAATATCTTAATATTTGTTAAGGCTATCATTCTGTCTTTTATTGCCTGTGTTTTACTGGTCATATTTCTAGAAAAAGACATGTGCCTTCTTCTACTCTTTCTCTAACCAACATGATAAAAAGACATGCAAATCTTTGATGCTTTACTCTTATTGTGTCTGAACTCTACATTGGCTATAATTCTTATTCTTTAGTAGCCAAGATCGGCTACTAATTGGCTATAATTCTTATTCTTTAGTAGTAAAGATTGATAATGGATCTTTAACTACCACAGCTGTGGCTTTCAGGAGAGAAAAATACTTTTACTTTTGGCCATATACCTAATTATTCAACCAAAACTACCATTAAGGCAGTGTACTTTGAGATTCTAATGTTCTAAAAATGTGTACAGCACAGCTTTCAGAATTTTACCCTCACTGGATATACAAAAAAAAAAAAAATTGTTCAGATTATCAATATCTTTCTTTTAACTTACTATATCCTCTCCAGTTCTGTATATACATTTATACTATTAACATTAAAATTTCACTTTCCACTTATTTTATTAAATATATTTTTATAAACTATATCACATCAAATGCTAAAACAATGTGATTTTTCAAAAACAACAACCTTTCTCCTTTTTTTTTTTTTTTTTTTTTTTTTTTTGGTTTTTTTCGAGACAGGGTTTCTCTGTGTAGCCCTGGCTGTCCTGGAACTCACTCTGTAGACCAGGCTGGCCTCGAACTCAGAAATCAGCCTGCCTCTGCCTCCCAAGTGCTGGGATTAAAGGCGTGTACCACCACCGCCCGGCAACCTTTCTCCTAAAGTTCTTATTTTTATTGTAGGTCTCAAAATGAGAAATTCCAGTGTTGAATAATCATTTCATCACAAAATATCCTTACTAAGCTAATTAGAGCTTGCTAGTTTTTAGCTTGCACTGTAAGTTTCTTTAAAAGACGTGATTGCCACCAAAGGAAATACAAGAATTTAGAAAGAATCTGTGGCTTTTCTGGTCTTCAGAATTTTTGTGGGCTGTCCTACTGGATCAGATACATTGGAGTGTGATTAAGGTGTTACAACTAAATAAGAGATTTGCAATAGGGACTTGGTAACAAGATATTAAAAATCTGGCATGCAAATATGTTAATGATATAAATCACAATTGTGCATAAACCTCAATATGAAATAAAGTTTTTTATAAGTAAAGAGACAGAGAGAAGCTGGCAGATAAAAGAATGGCTTAATGTTACTAGATGTGGTTCTTATAATAGGGGAGATAATATTCACATTTCTCTTTTACAGCCTCCAAAGATATAAAACCTTAGAAGTTTCCAGAAAGAATGTCAAATTATCTAAGGATTAAAATGTAATTCTCACAACATTAATGGAAGATAGGAATGCACTCAGACAGAAAATGAAACAATGTAAGTAACATATATGATGTTTGCTTTTGTGTTTACAAGATTAAAGATTACATATGTAGTAAAATTAGAAACAAGACTTTTCCTTCTCAAACAGCAACCTCTGGGTTGATTCAGTCCGTGAAGCCATCTCCCCTGTCTCTTGGCCTGTTATAATGTTACTATCATCCATCCTCACCTTCACTGTTTCTGTGTCTTGGTATCTTTCTAAACTTAAAATTGACAATTAATAGTATTGTTTTCTTTTGTTTTACAAAATGACATTCAGGTTATTTGGTGGTTTATTGTTGTTTGTTGATATGACTAAATGAGAACAAACATCTCATCACTATGAAAATGAGAACAACCAAGATTTCTGAAGAACATTTTTCTGAACTAAAAAAACAAAGGTCCCTGCTTTCTCCTCAATAACAATCTTCACGATTGTCCCACAGAATTTGTCTGACAGGTGGCAAAATAAGATACAATGAGAATTTAAATATCCATAGCTTTTTTGAAATGTTCTGATGTGAGTACAGGACTTGAAATGCAAATTGGGTTCATTTAGCTTTTGTATCAAAAGGGTTAAATCACTGAGAACATATACAGTCTTACTTTGTCATTGTGCACGTCAAATGATAGTTTGTTCCTCTCACTTGGAGACAATATGCCCATTTTCTTCATATTATTGGTGAGGTAGAGTAAGTAATCTTGTTAACTGCTTGGCTATTGAAGGTAATTTCTGTTTCTTACCTTTTCTAAAAGGCATTCCCATCATTCAGTGTGATGATCATCACAAAATAAAAAGGTTAATTTTTACTTGGTCCTAACAAAAATTGAAAATGATTAACAGAAAGGTTTATCCTATTTTTGAGCATATAAAACACAGAAAATGCAGATGGTATATAAAATTAAAGCAAAAACAAATAAGCAAATGAGTTTTATTTTTATGACACAGAGGTAACAATTTTCATTTCTTTTTATTTACAGTTGTAACTTCTTTATTACTTAACACATCCTAAAGCAGAGAGGCAAACTTCACTTTGGATCTTACATAGTGTTCAAGACTTCCTATTATAAAAGTCATTCATTAACTTACACACACACACACGTGCATACACACACACACACACACACACACACACACACACAAATACAGAATAAAAATTTGTGGGTTTGTTGTTTTTGTTGTTGTTGTTGTTAAGAAAATTGAAACTCTAAAGAGAAAAGCACCTCATAATAACCTAGAAGCAGAAATGGGAAGGCTTTTTGGAGTCCAGACTGCACCTGCCTCTCTCTCCTGCTCACCCGCTCTCATTATATTGCTTGTGTTTATTAGTGTCTTGTTTACAAACTCTTCATGTGTCTCCTCTCCTTCTTTGGTTTGTTAGAAATACCTGCCTAAAAATGCCCATAGTGACTTGCCCAACAAACCTAGCTTCATAATAATCCCAGTAGGCCTGGCAATGGCGACACCATTTCACACTCTAGTTATGGCCACATGACTAATGAAATGGAGGGAAGAGTGGTCCTATTTCAGATAGGAATATGTAGAGTACTGAAGAAATGATAAAACACTTTTTGGTAAAAAATTAACGTTTCAAATCTTAGAACCAGCACCTCTGTATTATTGAACATTTGTACTATTTACTTTCTCTAAAATCCAATAGCATTACAGGGTTAAAGAATATTTTACCGACTCTCTCCAATGGTTGAGTCAGGGAAGTTTGTAAGATTGTTTGTACAATTGCTAGATTGCTGTGGTGGTACCGGTACATGGAACTATTTGGTGACTGAACATGAGCCTGGAGCCATGGATGGTAGTCTACAAAAATATATTTTAGAATAAAGTCTAGAATAAAATCATCATCAACCAGGACTTAGTCAGTGACAGAAAATTATGTAAGAAACTTGGTCATTCATTTCTTTTATGGATGTCTTACTTAGAAGACTATCTGCTTTTCAGCTATGTCTCTGCTATTATTCTGCATTTCATTACTCAGATAATAATAAAGATAATTAAAAAGATGTGGGTTATACTCTTTAATATACTTTTGTACACATTCACAGCATTACACTTTCAAATAATTAAATGCACTGAAAGGGAAGGTACACACCTTTCCAACTCCTACTATTGATAATTACTATTTTCATTCTTTTCAAAATTGATATCCTCTTTTGTGTATAATATGTCTTGTCATGTTTCTTTGACTTAACAACTAGAAAAAAACTGAGTTAGATGTCCTTTGCAGTTTAACTTATCCAATACTAATATTTTAATTTTAAATTATATATTTTGGGGTCTATTTGGTAATTTAAATAAATCTTTATTAAAATTTGTTGATTTCATATCAAGAAAACCACATTGATATCTTTCTCATTTGATATCAATTTTTAAATTTAAATTTTAATTAAAACTCAATTTAAATTTTCTATCTATTCATACTTATATTGTCAAGGTCTCCTATATCTACTCTCTCTAGTTTGTAGTTTGTTCTTTTATCCTGCAAATAATTCTTCAGTGCACTGTGCCACTGAAAATTATAAATTGCATTAGAATGCAATGTACAACTATCCTGTAAGCAGTACAGTTGCATGAACATAAAAGAAGGTTATCCCTAATATATCCATAGGGAAAAATACATTAGAAAGCATAAGAAATTATGAAGGCCAGTTCCTACTCAGTTGGACCTTGAATTACTTGTCTGTGACTGTGAAGAATCCCCAGAACTCTGGTTGGGTAAGTATTTTATCATTCTTCCAACTCCAGAGATGTATTATTGATCATGCAATGTGGGCAAATCTACCAACACAATCTACCCCATCTCATGTATTTGATGGACTATGAGTTCAAGGGCCACAATTGCATCACCATGCTTGTTAGTTATTTTCCTTCCAAAATTTTACTTCCATCATCAATCATCAGAAACTCTTCAGTGGTTTTCATTCTAAATTTTTCAAATTAGCCTCTCCATCAAATGGATGCCTTCCTTGCTTTATGTGCAAGAGTGGGACTGATGCACATCTAATCTTTTATGCAATTTCCCTGTTTATTCTCATTTGTATCACTGTGTTTTAAACGTAAAGCTGCCTGTTTACTTCTTCCAAAATATGTTATAAAACACAGTAATGGAGGTGTGTGTGTGTACTTTTTGATATTAATACTAAAACAATCTGTTATCATATTTAAATTTTTTTAATTAAATTTACTTTCACCAGGAAAAACTCCAACTTAATAAACAATCCCATTTCTTACTATTATATTTAAATATTTTGGTATATATTCCTTATATAATGCCTCACAGACATAAATATTTATGTTATTCTTTACATTTTAGGAATAAAACTCATATACTTTAATATCAATGAACACTTTCCTGGACCTTATTAAGCAGTCAATAACTAATGTTCCTTGTGTATATTTAAAATATGAAACACCTGCAACATAAATATTATACTTTGAACAAAGAAATGAATGTTTTGTGGTAAAAACAACTCTAAGACACTACAAATCTGCATTTTGGGTTGTGGTTTTCTGCAGTGGTCACTGTTGTAAAGAGTTTTTTTGATGATGAGTGAAGGACATACAAACAAATATTTATAGATTGTTCTTAAGGATTATGATTGTTTAGTAAATTGGCAATTGTAGATTCTCCTTCAATTTCACTAGCTATGAATTGTTAGTTAAGTTACCAGTACTAAGCATGGTTTACCTCTGTTTAGGCAGGTATTAAAGTCAGTTAAAAAGCTATTTATTGTTGCCAAGGTAGGATTTCCATTAGTTACACATTAGAGTTATTGTGCCATGCTGTTTGTTGATATGGTCTAATACTCTGATAACACTGCAAAAGAAAGGATATAGCTGGGCGGTGGTGGAACACGCCTTTAATCCCAGCACTATATATATGTATATATAAGAATATATATGTATATCCGAATACATTTTGAACACAACAACATTTACTGACAAAAAGAGACCATGCTTTTGAAGAAGCATGGGACATATATGTGGAAGTGTTTAAATGGAGGAAAAGGAGGGGGAGATGTTGTGATCAAAATAATGAACAAAAAATGAGAGAGAAAAATATAACCTGGAAATTTTAGAGACTGAATATTTTTTACATTTAATGTCACTTACATGGCTTAATAAAGGACTGGATTTAACTGTAAGTAGAAAGGACCATTTAATCAGCTATCTCAAAACTCTTTACACACACCTTGGTGTGTATTCAGGTCAGGTTACACTGAGGAAGAACTAAGAAGGAAGAGAAGCAAAGGCTCTGCATTGTGACAGTGATCCTGACTGCAGCAAACTATGTCAGTTTCTGCGTTTTACACTTATTTCATTTGAAAGATAAACATTAGCTTTTCACAAGGTATTATGAGAACTTTGTCATTTGTTAGTCCATTTGGAGGAAGCATTTATCAGACTTAAACTGGTGCTGACAACCCTAGGGTTTGTATAACTTTAAACAAATGTGTCCCATATCAATGTGCCCAACATAAAAAATAGATAAAATTTTAACATACAGTCATAGCATTCATGGGCTGTTTTTCCATTCTGTGAGAGTTCAGTCTTTCAGCAAAAGAGTATTAAGTGTAATAACAATGAAATCTAAATTTGCAGCTTGTTGTGTCTCCAATAGAATGACTACTCAGATGCAACCTGGAGAGAAATAAAATAAATTGAATAAGATAATATCAAGAGAGCATGAAGCACACATCTCGAGTTTGGCATGTAGGTTTCAGTTTCCTCTTTAATCTGATGTGAATCCACTTGGCAGGCTTTAATTTGCTCATCACCTACTTTTGCCCTTATGATTTCCTTTATGGATGTAAATGTAATAAAACCAAGTCAGCCATGTCCTAACAAGGGAAAACCGATACACCTTCATGTTATGTGGTTTATACTTGACCTGGGATTTGACTTGTTTCGTTACTTAAGAAATTCGGTTATTTCTCCTGTTTCACTCCTCAACATTGGCAATACAATTATGAAATGCCTACAGGCAGAAGCAGATGATAAACGTGTTCCCTGTTCATGCTACTTGTTAGGGGATTTCGGTGACAAAAAGCTTGGAAAGTGTTTCATGATCTCCGAATTTGACACTGTGTTATTTATAAAGGTTGTTCTGTTCCTTATATTCTTGGTCACTCGTGAGTGAATTTCCATTTCCTCCCCATTCCACTCCAAGGCCCTTGTGTCCAGATCTTATGTACCCTTATGATTGGTAAAACCTCAAATTACTAGTCTCCGTAGACAGCGATGAAGTTTCATTTTACTATATACTCTGTAAGCTGACTGAACTAAATTAATACTATACATGGTTATTCTGTGTGGAAATTAAAGCGATTTATCCTCACTGTTTTGAACAAGAACATTCTTGCTTGCAGCTGTCAAAACAAGCTGTCATTTCAATTATCTAGAGTGTCCATTAGTCAATTTTTAATAAAGTTCCAACTAGGTTTGCTTGGGCTTTAATGAATGGCATCCTGTGCACACCTTTTAAATATGAGTTCCAAGCCCCTACAGAATTCTGAAATTAGGTAGAAAATAATAAGTAATCTAATCATAAGATGCTTAACATTTTTCTACATTGCCTAGAGTGTACACTGCTCTCAGAATTGCGGTTTCTTACACAACACCCCCACCCTCTGCAGCCAGAGCTACAACAATGGGTGATACGGGACTGACAGTTTGAGACACAGTCTACTTTAACGAAACAATATGTAATGAAAGCATTTAATGTTTTGGTCCCCAATTCATTATCATAGAGAACCCTTTCAATAGTAGTAAACACATATCATTCCTTTCTCTACATTTACCAATATTTAATATATCATTGCATATTAAATTTGCTATTATTAAATGTTTTTCATTTTCCTATTGAAATTCTCAAAGTTATAGGGTAAGAATTATCGTCAACACTTCAGAGGAGAAAGCTGAGTCCCATTCACCTGGCTGTTGATGAGAGAGAGCACATCACTTATGTGGTGGTCATAGCATAAATGCATGATCTGGCCCACCTTCATCCCTGGCCCTCTTTTCTCTTCGCTCTTCACTCTTCGCTCTTCGCTCTTGAAATCCATCCCCTCATTCCTGCTTCTATGTTCCTATAAATCAGCATTCTTTAGAAAGTTACAAAGATCAAGACAGAAAGTTCAATTCAATGCCATATTCATCTATAGAGTTATTTCTAGGTAGCCTCAGGTGCCTGGAAGTCTACCCTTCTACAAACTAAGAAAACATCATTTGAGATCTTACATCAATCAATATTATATAACTGTGGTTTACTTATCTCCATACTAATACTGTGAATTGAATAACTCCCTAAAACATTAAACTTATTCCTTAATGATAAAAATATAATCCCTGCTATGTTCAACTCTAGAATTTTCTGATATAACTTTAGAGTTTTATATTCGTTAATCACTAAATAACTTTTTATGTTGTATTTTCTCCATTGCAAATCAGAATGCCTCTCTATGTTATAGATGCAATTTAGACGTTCTGAGTACACTTAGAACATGAGCTCCCTAATAACAAGCTTGCTGTTTGAATCCATTTGTATACTTGACTTTCTAAAACACTGGCCAGCTGATTCACTATTTCCATATCTTCCTTTTCTGTAATGAAAAACAGATACTTGTACCACTCACCTTAACGACTTGTAAAAATTTAATAATATGATAAATGTTAGACATTTAGAAACATTGCCATCATTGACAATTACTTGAAAAATGCCTCTTCTTATACCATTTGTGTGGGGTTTGAATCATTTTTTTTTAATTTTTGGCAATTTATCCATGTATGCAATGTATTATAAGCATATTCAGCCAAGATTGCCTTCTCATGTCCCCTTCCTACACATGCAGGTCTCTTCTCAGTTATTCTTCTTGTACTGTCTAGTCCTACCCTATCCTACCCAGAAGACAGCAGGCTTACATAGCTATCTTCCCAGTTCTTTGGTTATTACAGTTTTTGTATTATTTTTGCCATGATGTTCTTTGGGAACTTAGAAAACCTAACATAGTTGTCCTGTAGAGGGATGAGCACTCAATAGTCACTTATTCTCAACACATTGACTAGCCACGACTTTCTATATTAAACATGGCTTACTGTAAATCAATGTTTCTTTGACCAAGGATAAGACCAGTACTACTATAAGGGTTTAAATATGAATATTTTAAAATCAGTTTGGCTATGGTTCTGATTAATATGTTCTACACTAGTGCCTCTGACCTGCCCATCAGTCTAGGTTCTTTTTTTGCTCATGTTCATAATAACACTTCCATTTCTTCCCATGAATAAAGCTTCAAATCAAGTTGTAAAACAGAAAATTGCATGCAAAATAGTCATGGACCCAATACAGTAATGAACACATCTTTCAAAGTGACTACATAGCAACTTCTAACACTATGAACATAAGTCAGTAGGGTGAATGTTTTCACTTCAGTTACAATTTGATTCATCTGTGTGGTGAAACCCGAATGTTGTGTCATTAGCAATAGAGTTTTATCATCCAGTTTTTAAGGGTTAAAAACAAATCAGTGAAAAATGCCCTAGTTTTGAGAGTCTCTATTGGTTTGCTTGCCAACAACCTGAAACTAGAATTATTATTTTAAAACCCATGATGTCTAGTAACATTGTCCACCCATGTTAAGTATTCCAAAAATTTTACTTATTTATTTATTTTTATTTTATGTATATGGGTGTTTTGCTTGTATGTATGTATGTATGTTCCTGGTACTGATAGAAACTAGAATATGAAGTTAGATTTACCAGAACTGCAGTTACTGGTGTTACTGTGAGCAGTTATTGTGTGCAGTTATTGTGAGCCACGATTTAGGTACTTGGGACTGAATCAAAGTCCTCTGCAAGAACATCAAATGCTCTTAACCACTGAGCCATTTTTCAGCTCCAATTATGTATTCATTTTTAACATTTTGTGTTGGCGTGTACACATTTGTGTGTGTCCAGAGAATAGTTTTTTTTTTCTCTTCTCAAAATGAAGTTACAGGCAGTTGTTGATAGCCATCTAATGTGAACCCTGAAACTAAACTCCAGTCCTCTGGAAGAATAGTAAGAACTCTTAAACTGGCAGCCATATCTTCAGCTCCTCCATTCAAATTTTAAAATTAATTCTTCATGTTAGTTAGCTTATAAAATAGAAGCTTTCTTTAGGGGTTATTCCCTATTCTTTGTTTTGAATGACCTGTCCCATTCCCTAACTCTATCATTACCTCATTTCTCACTCCATAACTGTTTAAATCCTAGTTCCTCATATTCTTCCCCTACTTACAGGTCACATGTATGCCAATTTATTCTTCTCACATATCTCATGGGTCCTTTAATACCTCCTGGCCTCTACAGATACACACTCTGACTTCACTAACAAAGTCTAAATATTTTAATATAGGATCCATGTTTGAAAGAGAACAAAAACCCATGGCTGCTTTACTTTATTCAAAGTAATATTTTCTAGTTGCCTCTGTTTCTGTCAGTTTCATAAGTATTTTTTATTGATAAGTAGTATTCAATCATATACCTGTGTTGACTATTTGTGGAGGGGAGCTATTTTATTGGATTCTTATACCTGTACCTCCCTTATAATCCTTATTGCAACCTAGTGCTTTCCAAGCCCCCATTACTAGGTAGAAGTGAAAGAAGGTTAAAAGGGAAAGGGGATATAGACCTCTTTAAACTACTTCTTGCTGATCAGAGGCATTGAGTTGCCTTGGGGCAAGTACAATCTTTGTCTCCAGAATATCTCCAATTTTTTCACATCCCTTTGCTCACAAACCCTTGACAAACCACAACAACAGCAACTAGAAGCAGTAGATGGAGTTGCAATGACTACAGGCCCTTTTAGGACTCTCCCATTTATACCCCTTGCAGATTTCCCAGAATTAAACTGTCATTGACAAAATCAGGCCCCTGCTAGTACAGGAAGCAAATCATAGTCACTTGCTGTGAAGCAGACTTTTATCCCACATCTGGGATTAAAACAAAACATAGTCACATAAAATAACTTGATTTTAAAAAAAAAAAAAAAAACAACAGCAACAACAACAACAAATTCTCACTACATACACCTACCACATCTTTGTTATTTAATGGTCAGTTGATGGACAGTTAGTATTTTCTAATTTTCTAGTTATGGAATAGCAATGAAAATGAAGTAGATTGATTCCTTCATAACTGGATTATGTATAGGTTTTGTCTTATACCTAGGTTGTATTGTTTTGAGCTGTTTGCAGAATCACCATTGATTTCTATAGAGGTTATACAAATTACATTTCTGACAGTAGTCAATAAACATAATTCCCCTTTCCCATATTCTTCTCTGAGTCTGTTGTTATTTTTTCCTTAATGATAGCCATTCTGACTAGATTTGAGGTGAATTTCAAAACAATCTTAATGTTGCATATCTCTAATGTATAAAAGTATGTAATGTTTTTTATAATGTTTATAAACCACTTCTATTTCTTCCTATTTCTTCTTCTTGGAATTTACTGTCAGCACCATTGCCAATTTCTTAATTGGGTTGTTTATTTTCTTGAAGTGTAGTTGTTTTAGTTCTTTTTATACTCTAGACACTAATCTTATTCTAGATGTATAGCTAGCATAGACTTTCTTCCTTTCTGTAGATTGGCGTTCAATTAAAGGAGACTTTCTTTTGCTATACAGAAAGAAGCATTGTAGTTTCATGTAGTTTCATTTCTCAGTTGTTGCTTTTAATTCCCTGAGCAACCACAGGCCTGTTAAAAAAAGATCTTGCCTATGCTTGTTTTTTGCATAGTAGTCTATGTTTCTCTAGCAGGTTCAGGTTCTGTGCTGAAGTCTTTGCTCGATTTGGAGTTGGATTTTGTGCCAAAAAAGAGGTAAGTATCTATTTAAATTCTGTTGTATTTGACACCCAGTTTCTCAGCATCGTTTGTTGAAAATGTTGTCTTTACTCCAGAATGCATCTTTTGCATCTCTGTAAAAAAATAAAGTACTGAAGTTATATGAAGTTGTATTTAGATGTTTTCCATTGTATAATTTTCAGTTTTGTGATCATATTGCTGGTTTTATTACTCTTATTTATGAGTCTGTATTATAGTTTGAAAACAAATATGATGATCCTTACAGCATTATTCTCCATGACAAGAGTTTCTTTGAATCTTAATGACTTACATGTGCTTCCACATGAATTTTAAGATGTTTTAAGTTTATGACCATGATTGTTCTAGGTTTGCCATGGATATTGCACTGAGTCCGTACAATTATTTCTGCATGGTGCCATTTTCATAATTAAATTCTTTCAATTCATATCATGGGATGTCATTCGGCTATTCTAGTATCTTTTTTACTTTCTTCAGTGACTAAAGTTTTTATTGTAGATATCTTTTATATTCTTCGTTATGCTTACTCCAACATCCTTTTCTTATTATACTAGCATGAATGAGACTCTGTCAAGTTCTTTTGTTCACAGGCTTGTCATAATACAGGAATGTTACTGAGTTTTGTATATTAACTGAGTATCTTGCCACTTAATCAGCTTTAAGAGTTGTTAGGCAAAGTCTTAGCATCGCTCATATACAGTAAGTCATCAGAAAACAAGGATATTTTGACTGCTTCCTTGTTTGTATCATTTTTATTTTTCCACCTTTTGTCTTACTGTTCTAAGACTTCAAGCACTATCTTCAACAAGATGAAGAGTTGATATGCTTATATTGTTCCTGATTATAGTAGAAATTCCTTGGATGTTTCTCCATTTAGCATGATATTGTCTGCAGGCTTTTGATATATATAGATATAGATATAGATATAGATATAGATATAGATAGAGATAGAGATAGAGATAGAGATAGAGATAGAGATAGAGATAGAGATAGAGATAGAGATAGAGATAGAGATAGATGTGTGTGTGTGTGTGTGTGTGTGTGTGTGTGCTGGTGTACATTCCCTCTACCCTTGGTCTTCTTAAAGTCTAGGGGTACTTAGTGATCAATTTTAGGGATAATTGTTACCAATTTATGTTTGAAAAGAAGAAAGAATCTAAGTTAGGTTATGGGAGTCATTGCCTAGAACCATATGGGTTTGTGCTGAGTGTTGATGGTATTAGTGGAGTCTATGACAGTATTTAGCCTTCACATCACCAGTTTGGTTTTCAGTTTTGGTGTGGTATGAGATGCCAGGGTCAACTGCAGTGTCAGGCATACTGGCTCTCTAAAATTCAATGAGTTTCCTGAGATACCACGCTCTGATCTTGGAAGAGGCATATTACCTTTTAATTGATCTCAATGGCTGGTAAAGGAGTAGAGATATGGTCTCAAATCCCTAAAACACTCTCATTGCTTCTAACTGAGTTATCAGATGCCAAAGTCCTCTGTGGTGTATCTTTACCATTTTTAAATAGAAGAATGTACTTTAGGAATTACATATGCCTTTTTAAGTATTATGGAATTGTCTCTTCTCAGGATACAGTTTATGACTTTATAATTTAAACTGAGCATATAGACTTTAAAATAGTTAAGAACCATGCAGCAGACAGAGAAACATATCCATATAGTTCATTAAGACCAGAAATATGACTTGCAAGTCCTTTGGAAAGTCATAGCTACTTGTTTGAAGATAAACATACAAATAGATAAGGAAGACCATGGGCCTCATCTACGTTCCCACAGTCTACTAAAATCTTGGAAAATCGTGATCGCTAACTCTCAGACTATAATGTAAAAAGCTATGCCTGATTGCTTTTAGCTTCCCCATCTAATATTCTGTGTATCTGTAATATGTCTGCTCCACTCACCTTCTAATTGAACATTAAGTGTATTTGAGTACTGCCTCTCATTCATTAAAAGCATTGTCAAGCTTCTAATCAAGGTATATTGTTTATGGTGCAAGTCTATTTAAGTTACATGGGAGTGACTACTCAATTCTCTAATTAAATTCAATTATTCTATGTACTACACTTTTTTATTTCTTCTAAGGATGAAATTTGTTTTCAAAAATATGTTGTTAAAGTGTTCTGCTTTCCATTTTCCTGTGAAAGTTCCATTTTAGGAAAAGTATTAGATAGATCTTCAATATTAATTCACTTTATTTAGTACATTTTGATGTGTCAGAACACTTACAGGTAACAAATTTTACTTGATTAATTTTATTACCACATCTAAATCAGTTCCTGTGCCCCCTTTTGAAACTTTATTTCCTCTCAATTAAAGGCAGTGCTACAGTCTTGCATATTCTCACTCAGGATGCAATCCTTAATTCCTACAACCTACAGTTATTTTCTGATCAATGGCCAGTGACTGTAATTCTAAATTTAATGTAAACTCCAAAATCATTATATTTTCTTCCATTCAGAAAATTCAATTTATTTTCTTGTCATCTCTTACTTGAACTCTAGAAAAAGTTAAGTTTTCCTGTCTTAGTTTGTTTTTCTGTCACTATTGGAAGAGTACATTTTTAAATTGATCTCAATGGAATAGAAAGTATATAAGCAAGTCAATAAAAGCTGAATGAATGTGGAATACTAAAATGATATTATACTCACCTGCAGACATCATTGTATAGTGCGACAGACTGCATTGTGCGTAATAGTACAGATCTGTATTTCTATACACTATCTAATATTGTGTTCCTAGAAACTAATATAGACTGTATCCTGATACACTCTTCCACACTGTTACTATCCACTACGCCAACCTGTATTCCCATATATTAATTCAAACTGAATTACTATTCAGTCAATACTCTATATTTGATTACTGTTTCTTACACTAATCTATATTATTGTTCACCTTGGCTATAATACTGAATATTTTCAGACTGAATAATTTGCTCCAAACTATATTCACTTATAGTACACCATACTATACAATTAGATGACATCGTACTAATGTACATTACTCCAGACTGTGCATTACATTGGATGTTATTAAATATTGCAATGAAGTATATTGCTGTACACTACTATAAACTATTATTATAAATGAGTATTGATCACTCTATGAGCACAGTAAAATCATAAGAATTATTTTATTTCTCTAGTAATATCTTACAATCTGCTTACTCTTTTGAATGTATAGTTTTTAAAAATCATTTTGCAATTGTAGCATTCATTTAAAATACATTGTAAATTTTAGAACTAACACAAATCCAATGGTATTTGGCATGACATTCGAGATGGCTCCTTACTCTTAAACTCTGAACCTTCTTTCAATAATTTTAATAGGTTAAAGAACATCAATCCTTTGTTCCAAATGCCTATCTAAATCCTCTTGTATATTCAACACAATAGTAATATTTTTTACTAAATAATTAACAAAAGTAGATGTGTTAACTTCTTGGGTCAAAGCAATTGCAGAGCAAAGGTGCTAGCAATTAATGTAATTAAAGCTGCTATACCAACAATAACCAAGCCCACTACCTCTTGCTTCTGCTTAAAGCCTGATTCGCTTCTTCCAGTACTTGCAAGCTTTTTTCAGAAGACCAAGGTTCTGTGATACTCAGGGCAATAAAACAAAAGTTGTTTGATAGCCCTCCATAACAGACATGCCAAGTTTCAACACACTAACACAATTAGAAAGTGTACAGTCAATGCAGTTTACAATAAATATTGTAGACGAAACAAAAGTAATTTTAACTTGACAATTAAAAGAACCTTAACACATGTACTAATGCTTGTTTGAAATACAGATTTTGTCCCAACTTTATCTCTTGCTAACATAACATCATAAAAAACTGCAGCTAACTTCCAAATATGTCTCTGAAAATGTCCATAACCAGCCTACTAAATGAAGACTGATTTCCAATATTGGATTGATTTCTAGACCAGTCCATGATTGAGTCCAAATAACTGGTCACACTTAAGAAAAATACAAGAGTCATTATCACTTCTGTTTTTGAATCTCTGTTCCACAAGTTCTAAAAACTTGAGGCAAGCCAGCTTGTCCCATCTGGGATATAGGCAAACCAAGGTGGGTCGGGAACATATGTCCAGTAGAGCTTCCCAGTTACCACTGTCACAGCACTCAGCAAGCTCTGAAGTCAGCATCATTCTTTGTTCCAGCATCAGCATGTCTCACCTGTCGCTTTGGCAGTCAACATGCTCCTTCAGCATCCTGCAGAAAAAACACAAACATGCACTCTTCCCCATATTAAAAACCTGGTCAGAATCATGCCATATGCCAGTAAGTGGATACTTCTTTTTCTCCTAGCATAAGTATGCCTAGTAGTAGAGTGCCATAGACACTCAATGGAAAGTTCCTTGGCATTCATAAAAAATTTTTTTTAAAAATTAAAATAAAAAGAACATGATTTAAATAAACGTGTGGTATATGAGAATATACCTCCTCATTTTTGTATTTTCTGAAGATATTGTTTTAAAGTCCCCTATGCCCCTTCCACAGTCCCTTGTCCTTGACCATTATAAGAAATCCCAGTATATAGGTAATATTAAATTGCCGACAAAATGTCTCGAATGCTCGACTATGATAACCAGTTCCATTATCTTTTTTTTAATTGGATAATTTATTTATCTACATTTCAGATGTTATCCCCTTTCCCCATTCTCCTCTCCCCCCAGAAATCCCTTATTCCATCCCCCCTCCTCCTACTTCTATGAGGGTGTGCTCCCCCACATCCACCCACTCCCACTGCCCTGCCTTCGAATTACCCCACACTGGGGCATCCAGCCTTCACAGGACCAAGGCACTCCTCTCCCACTGATGCAGGTCAAGGCCATCCTCAACTACATATACAGCTGGAGCCATGAGACCCTCGATGTGTGTTCTCAGGCTAGCTATTTAGACCCTGGTAGCTCTTGGTTGAAATTGTCGCTCTCCCCATGGGGCCACAAGCCACTTCAACTCCTTTAGTCTTCTCTTTAACTCTTCAATGGAGACCCCGTGATTGTGATCAGTGCAATAGGTTAGCTGTGAGCATGTGCCTCTGTATATGTCAGGCTCCAGCAGACCTCTAAGGAGACACCTTCTGTCAGCATGCACTTCCTGACATCCACAACAGTGTCATGCCTTTGGTTTGCACTTTTGGTGATTGCACCTGAGATGGATCCACAGGTGGGGCAGTCTCCAGACTGTGCGTCCTCCAGTCTCTACTCCACACATTGTCTACATATTTGCTCCTATGAGTATTTTGTTACTCCTTCTACGAAAGACCAAAGTGCCCACACTTTCTTCTTCTTGAGCTTCACGCGGTCTGTGCGTTATATCTTGGGTATTGTGAGCTTTTGGGTTAATATTCACTTATCAGTGAGTGTATATCATGTGTGTTCTTTTGTGATTGGGTTACCTCACTCAAGATGATATTTTCTAGCTCCATCCATTTACCTAAGAATTCATGAATTCATTGTTTTTAATAGTTGAATAGTACTCCATTTTGTAAATACACCACATTTTCTGTATCCATTCCTCAGTTGAAGGACATCTGGGTTCTTTCTAGCTTCTGGCTATTATAAATAAGGATGCTGTGAACATAGTAAAGCATGTGTCCTTGTAATATGTTGGGGCATCTTTTGGCTATATGCTCAGGACTTGTATGGCTAGATCTTCAAGTAATACTATGTCCAATTTTCTGAGGGAGTGCCAGACTGATGTCCAGAATGGTTGTATTAGCTTACAATACCACCAAAAATGGAGGAGTGTTCCTCTTTCTTCACATCCTTACAGCATCTGCTGTTGCCTGAGTTTTTGATCTTAGCCATTCTGACTGATGTGAGGTAGAATCTCAGGGTTGTTTTGAATTGCATTTCCTTAATGACTAAAGATGTTGAACATTTCTTTAGGTGCTTCTCGGCCATTCTATATTCTATATTGAACATTCTTTTTTCAGCTCTGTACACCATTTTTAATAGCATTATTTGATTTTCTGCAGTCTAATATCTTGAGTTCTTTGTATATTTTGGATATTAACCCTCTATCAGATGTAGTATTGGTAAAAACCTTTTTCCAATCTGTTGGTTGTCGTTTTGTCCTATTGACAATGTCCTTTGCCTTCTAGAAGCTTTGCAATTTTATGAGGTTCCATTTGTCAATTCTTGATCTTAGAGCATAAGCCATTGTTGTTCTATGCAGAAACTTTTCCCCAGTGCTGATGTGTTCAAGGATCTTCCTCACTTTCTCTTCTATTAGCTACAGGGTTAGTCATTATAATTAGGGAAAACTTAAAGATGCAGCATATTTGGCATAATTCTAAAAACTCTGAATGTTTTAATTTTGCATAGAGAGCTTATGAATTTAAAAAATGTTTCTCTGCTGAGCATTGATGGAGCAGATACTGCTGATAAAATTACCCATGGCCTGACATCAGTATTTCTATTTTGGTCAGTCTTTAAGAATGACATATGTAGTTTTATCATGCTAGTCTTTTTTGTCCTGAGAATACCTTTATTCCTGTCCATCATGTTAAAGCTTGTCTTTAACAACATCAATATGTTGGGAGCCAAAGTATATGGCTTGAAAATGAAAATGGACCCCCAGGCAGAGTTATTACACTAACAGGCTCTCAAGACAAAAATGGGTAAGATTCTGCACAAAGCTTTACCAACCCTAAGACATAAGTTAATTGCTTTTGATAATGCATATTCTTCAATGGGTAAGGAAGGCATTCTTGGCAGAATGACCTAAAATAGGCTCAGTCTTCTTTATGAAATAAAAAAGAGGGAGAGGCAGAGAGTTTTGGGGGCTGCTTGGTAAGAATCTAATGTGGGCCAAGGACAAGGAAATGGGCTTCGGGTGGGAATCTGACATTAGTCTAGAACAAAGAAGTCTTGTCAGGCAGGAATCTAAATCTTAGGCTAGAACAAGAAAGTAGGCTTCAGCCATGAAAATACTTTTGGCTAAGACAGGGAAGTAGGCTCAGATATTTTGGGCATCCTGACAAGCCCTTAGAAACAATGACCACGGGAGTGTTCAAGGAACTTTTGTTTATTGCCTTGCTTGTTCTTTGACTATTTGTATTTATTGTTTTGCTTGTTCCTTGACTATCTACATCTATTTGATTGTTAGTTCCTTAATCTAGAACTGACCTTAATTTTTGCACATAATTAAAATGATATAAAAGCAAAAAGAAGGAGAGGGGATGGGATAAGGGTTTTCTAGGGAGTTGAAGTGGGAAATGGTGATGGCATCTAAAATGTAAACATATAAAATATCCAATAAAAATAAAATACATTGTATAGCCAGACAAAATATATATTAATTCTTTAAATCTCTATTCAACCTTGCCAACAACTCTTGGAAATATGCCATAATGGTGGTCCTGCTTTTTACCTGGGCAACCTGAGAGAGCTGGACCTGGTAGCATAGATATGGGAGAACTGCTCTGGTCCCTCACTGGGTCAGCACTGGTTATCTAGTCTAGATGGTGTAAGCAAAGAAGAGTTGATCATGCCCCTAGCCTGGCATAACTGGCCTTGGTGTCATGGGTGTAGGAGAACTGGTGCGATAACTAACTCAGCTACCATCCAATTCCAGATATAAAGCTTTGAGTAAGCCCCCAGCCCCCACACCATGTCTAGTCTCTCTGTTACCTGGTGGAACTTGTGAAGGGAACAGTTCTGCAAAACAAAAGCTGCAGTATCTCTATGACACAGGGAAACAGCAGAATGTTGAAGAGGATTCCTGGTAATATTCAGTATACATCCTGTTGCAGAAGTCAGAGGCTTCAAACCAGACCAAGGAGTCATTATAATGAACATTTGTAAGTGATCTGCTTGGACAAGTGTATACTGTGATGCACCATGAACACTATAGTTTCCAGAGATATGATCTTTTTATTATTTTTATGTTATCTTGAGGGAGATTAGGCAGGTAGAGGATGGATATGGAAGAGAAGGGAAGGGAAATCATTGAAATTGAGGTGTATGTTGTGAAATTCATAAGGAATCAATAAAAAATTTAAAAAGTCTTTATTCTATAAGCACTTACTATTTAATTTTCCCAAACTTGCAATATTTCAATAAAAATCAATGCACACTTATTATTCTTTGCCTTGACAAGATCCCATCATTAGCACAATCTCCATTCAAATCTACAGATCAAGATCAATGACATGCATTGAATTGTTATTTTTCTGTGATGTACTGTTACAGAGATTTCTGAGGAAGAGGTAGTCTTCTGATGTATGCACTGAAAATTTGTTTCATTTCAATTGCTTTCTTTTGCTTTTTTTATATCACAGTTTGTCATAGATTACTTGTAAAGTGATATGAAAATTTTCTTTTAATGAATAACTTAGAATTTACATTTTTAACGAAATAAATCTTTTTTCATAAAATAAATTCTGATATGGATTCTCATCTTCTGTCTCCTATAAGATTCTTGCTACATCTCCTCCCATGAAAACACATACCTTTTCTCACTCTCCATAGAAAACAAAATACAAACATAACAGGTACAGTGTTCTTTAATGATATGCTAACACACTTAGTTCAATATCACATTAAAAGGAATAACATCCAAGACCTTACTGGAAATAAAAGAATGGTTCATCAGTACAGGAGAAAAGCATGATACACCACATTAAGAAGGAAGGAAAGAAGCTATATGATCAAAGTAGATGCAGAAAAGAGCCTGATAAATATAAAAAACAAACAGGCACTGAAAGAATAATAATAAAATAAGCTAAAGCTAAAACAAAAACACAACAATTGGAATAGAGCAATACAATGAACAGAAGAAAAGATGCAAAGATAAAATAACATGAGAGTTTCATACAGATGCAGAGACACAAAACATTCCAATAAAAATTAAAAGCTGAATGCTATAGTATGTAAGCCAATACCTGTAAGGAAAAAGGAAAACAAAGAAGAAAAAAAGAAGAAATAAAAATTGCCTGGCAAAATATTTTAAGACAGAGAACCTTCAAAGTTTCAGTTTGTTTTGTTTTGTTTGGCCATGTATTATTGCTAGGCATAGAACCTGTCATTAAGAATGATTTGTAATTCCATTGAATCTCCATGGGAGAAAACTAGTATTGCATTTGTTGTGATTATCAATAGAAGTCAGATTCTGAGTTAAGAATTGTGGACTGTATCCTCTTCTCTCAGTGCTGGGATTCTGGTTGTTGCAGACTATAACAGGTTTTAAGGACTTGCTAATGTTTTCAAAAGGTTCACAATCTTTCACTAAAAACTTTTCTTCTTTTTGTCCAGTTTTGTTTTCTGCAATCACTTTTCCTCTATAAGTGGCTCTTCTATCCAATTTTTTGGGGTCCTACATTCTACCCTTATCCACACCAGGGTAGGAGTCATTACATCATAGGCTATAGATTTTTTACTTCCTTCTCATGCTTGAAGAATACATTGGTGTGATGTTCTTAAAAGTTCTTAAAAGAGCATGCATATTTTACAATTACAATTTAATTTATACAATTAGAAAAGCCTAAACCTGTTTTCTGATGTAGTCAATAACCAAGTCAATGTATTTTCAGCATCTTCTTCAGTTAATGTAGCAGCATATTTAAAGGTGCTCAAATTTATTTAATTCCTGTTCCATTAGTTTCATCAAAACCATAGTGTTTGAGAGCAGAAATCAGCTTAATACTGGGGTGAATCTTATTGGAATTATGGATCATTACCAATTATAAGCAAAATTGTGGGTATTATATTTATATTTCAAATTTTATCCCCTTACCCCACTTCCCGCCACCACCCATGAACCTCCTATCCCATCCCCCCTCCTCATGCTTCTATGAGGGTGTGCCCCCACTTACCCCCCAACTCCCACCTCCCCACCCTCACATTCCCCTCATGTTTATTCTTCATGGGACCAAGAATCTCCTCTCCCACCTATGCCTGATAAGGCCATCCTCCCCTACATATACAGCTGGAGTCATGGGTCCCTCCCTTTGTGCTCCTAGGCTGGTGGTTTAGACCCTGGGGAGCTCTGGTTGGTTGGTATTGTTGCTCTCCTCATGGGGTCACAAACCCTTTCTGCTCCTTCAGTCTTCTCTCTAACTTCTCCATTGGGAAACTCTTGATCAGATCAGTGGTTAGCTGTGAACATCCTCCTCTGAATATGTCAGTCTCTGGCAGACCTCTAAGGAGACAGCTACATCGGGTTCTTGTCAGCATGCACTTCCAGCCATCCACATCAGTGTCTAGCTTACGTGACTTTACATGGGATGGATACCCAGGTGGAATGGTCTGCAGATGGACCCTCCTTCAGTTTCTGTCCCACATTTTGTTTCCATATTTGCTCCCTTGAGTATTTTTGTTACTCCTTCTAAGTAGGACTGAGGCATCCACACTTGGTCTTCCTTCTTCATGAGCTTCATGTGGTCTGTGAGTTGAGTCTTTGCTATTATATTCTGAAAGGAATATTATTTTCCAAACAATACTATCCTACTTTGCTGACAAAGCATGTCAGGAGAGCACATTGGAAGAGAGGCTAATTTATCCCTAGCTAGAAAGTGCTTCTGAATAAAACTACCTCATCTACTTAGTGATAGGCCTTGGGGACCCTGACTTCTTATGGCACCAGGAATTTGGTTTAAAAATGTGTAACATTGCTTCCAAATAAAACTATTGTGAAGAAATTAAAATCTTCAAAGTCTGGCATTGACTCAGTTTCCTTGGAGATGAAACTCCTTTGAGATTTCCACTTCCAAAATAGTTATCTCATCCATATAAAAAACGTTCCCTGGCAAATAGCTTTCCTCATGTTCAGTTTCAATATTTTCTGAAACTTTTACAGCTGCTTCAGTGATAGCACAAGCAAACTTACTGCAAATATTCTATTTCACATTATGAAGTGAGTAATGATTCTATAATTACTAAAGCAACAGCAGTAATTTCAACATTGTCATCAGGTCCAGCATTTTTTTTAACACCATTGTATTGATTTTGCTATGGTTGTATTAATACTGATAGAGATATCTGCCCCATCTTTAATATGAGTTTGGAGACATTCAATGTATTTGATGTAAGTTCTTCAGGAATTTTTATTGTTCTTGATATTTTCAGTGAAGTAAATAAGTTAGCAACTCTGTCTCCTTTCCGTCTTCTTCTAGATAGTAACCTGAGGTACAAAGGGACATGTCTGAGTAGCAGTAATCACCACTGCCTTTTCTATGTTTACATGTCTTAATTACTTCTAATTGTAATTTTGCAATAAAGATTGACCATGACCTTTTACTTTCAACACTAACAGTGAATGTTGCTTGACGTGTGGTTATTATAAAGAAAAGTATATAAAGGAGTCAAGAATAGGATGAAAAGTATACAACATCAGACAAACACAAAAGCTGTGAGGTTATAATCAGCTTAGCAGAGCACATGTTGGGAATGGGCAATTACCTTTAAAAGTTAAAAATAACAGACAACACATAATGTACCATCACATAAACTATTACCGTGATCACTTGTCATGTTAGAGTAGGTTGTACTAAATGTAGCTATGTATACTCTACTTTTATGTGCCTGGCAGTGTTTTAGAATTGCTTATATTAGCCTTACTATAAACATATGATGACACTTGGCACTATGAAGTTAGTCTTATGACATTGGACAGTAGAAATTTTAGCTCAGTTGTAACATCAAATATAAACCACTATATATGATGTAATTTGTTGACCAGAACATTATGTCATGTATGCATGTATTTAAAAGCTTTAGATAAACTAAGCAAGTGGTATATAACTATTCGTTTGGAGTTTAGAAACCTGAACAAAGAGGGTGGTGAGTTTGAGGCTTTTCAAAACTACATAAGAGTACACAATGCTAACCTCAGTTATATAGGCAAGCAATGGGAGAAAAAAGTAGAATACATGGATGGGCACCTATAATCCTCGCTTATAAACACCTAAACAGATATAAAATCATATATTAAATTCACACTTATATTTTCCCAGCAGTTACATAAAAGTAGAACAATATATATCAACTTTTAACAAGTTTTATTTAAACAAATACAAACATAATTATTTTGGTCAGTTAATGTTTAAAATTTATTAATGATTTGCTATACATTATTTTTTATATTAAAACTCGTGAGGCTTGAAATTTTTTACACAATTCATCTCATTTGTCTAATAAGAATAAGAGACAAAGACAGCTACTGTTTTCTTTGTTCCAGATACAACAGACACCTGCAAGCTTGGCTCAATAATTATAAGATTTCCAAGCCAGAGACTTTCCAATAACCCTGGAAGCTCATGGGACACATCACATTCGAAAACCTGTGACAGGATTTTTCTTCATCATTCAGACAGTGGTTGATATAAAGAGCAACTGTCCATTTTTTATCATCTAGAAAAATTGGCAATAAATGAATGATATATAATATGTATAAGGATATTATATATGGAATATATATGACACTACACACACATTTGTGTCTATGTAAATTAAAAAAGAAACCTGTGTTTATGATCTTGCCAGCACTCAGAATAAAATGATCTGATATCAAAACTGGAGAAAAGAGTATATAAATATAAATCAATGGTTCAATGATATCAAACGCAGTACAATATTATATTGATAAAAGAACAACAGTTCAACAAACAGTTCAAACAGTTTTATCCAGATTTATCTGGATAAAAATCATTATATAACATATCAAAAGAAGAAAGCACAGAATCTATATCATCAAAATGGGTACACAAAAGCCACTGATAACTTCTCTTCACAATAAATATTCTGAACAATTTAGGTATGAAAGAAATATACCTCAGTGTAATAAGACTATAACCAACAGCACACGGGAGAGGGAAGAGCTGAAAACTTTCTCAGAGCTGGATTATCTATGATGATTTCTACATGAGGACTTAAAAGAATCAATGTAAAGAGAAAGTAACAACTGCACTGCAGAAACAAAAAAAAATGTACAATTGATGTATGACAATAAAACTTTGTACAAAACAAGACAAAAATCAAAAAAATACCCAATATAAAAGTTACATATCTTTCCTGGTTACCTAATTTTAGGTATCTTTCTCTCTGATGTTGTCTTCATTAAAACAGAATTTGACATTTTTTAGTAAAAACATGGCCCTTAAATCAATTCTCCCTTTTGCGTTTCCCTTTCCCATTATTCATCATCCCCATGTGTATATGACTCTCTCTCTCTCTGTCTCTCTCTCTCTGTCTCTCTCTGTCTGTCTCTCTCTCTCTCTCTCTCTCTCTCTCTCTCTCTGTGTGTGTGTGTGTGTGTGTGTGTGTGTGTATTTACAGATATTTACAGATATGTTCATCCCTATGTTGTACTGATATAGATCAAAGTTCCACAGCCACTGGTGTATACAATATAATACTGCAATGTTTAAGACAAAGAGTTCTTGAAAAAGAGAAACAGGAATAGTCACCCCCCCCCATCTACATCCAACAAGAAAAAGAGGCATAAGTAGCATATTAGTCAGTACACTTTTATCTTATCAGAATTTCTACCTTTGTTCCTTTAGAAACATGGTTAGAGAAAGTTTATCTGAAAACACAGGCAATGTCTGTGCTGAAATATTATTTATATCTACTCTGTGTATAAGCTAACTTAAGTCATTTAAGCTTCTTGCCTAACTGTTAGCCTGACTCAATCTTTGGCTTTTCAAATAGCCTCCTTGCACTGAAAGCAGTGGCTCAAATGGCTTCCCTCTTTATCACAGCAACCTTCTTTTTCCTTTCATGAGGAAAGTGCTGGGGGAACTCCTGAGTGGATGTATTCAAGCCCACCTCTACTGAAGAGGGATTAACTCAGGTACTGCCTGGACCTACATTCAAACAGCTCAAGTGAAGTTTTTTCACTAGATCATTGTAGTAAAGTCTGCAGTTATTGACTGTTGGAACTAGAGAGCAATAGATTTAAGGACAAATAATATTTTCATATAAGAATAAGAATGCAAATAGAAAAGACTTTCTACCAGTACAAAACTAGTGTTTACATCTATCTGCTTTATGGGCAGCTTAGATTGTTGGTGCATCAAAGGGTCCATAGAAATTTCAGATACTAACCATGATGCTTGCTTATAGTCACTTTATCATCCCTTAGCTTTCCTCCTTCTGCTTGCCTTCTTTCTGTGACTGCTGGAATGGGCACTGCCTGCTAATGTCAGCTAATTGAGAGTAATTCTTAGTCTCTCTGCCTTTCATCTACTATAAACAACTGTTCTTCAGTCCTATAAATTCTAACCTGTGTCTCCTGAAGCAATCTTGTACTTTTTTGTTCCTCCAATTCTGTCCTTGTTTAAGCTATGATCTCTTCTGGGTTGTGTAATACCTTTGTTAATGATTATACTATTTCATCTTTGCTCCCTTACATCTCAGATACATAACATATCCAGTGATACTGTGAAAGTAGACAGATGATCACTTTATTACTGCTGGGTCAGTAGCTCCCTATCATTTATAAATATTAAGGTTTAAAACATCCAGTTTCTGCAAAGTAAAGTTTTTATTTTTTTTTAATAACTTTCTGTCAAACTGTTTGGACCTTCTATCTCCCTTTCCACAGTTGGCCTTTGGAAATGTACGTACAAATCAAATTCTGTGATGATCCTATCACTTTGTCCTTTTTACACCATGTTTTCTAAACTAAGACCTTTTCATAAATAGTCTTAGTGGTCATTTTTATATTCATGTTTTTCTTTTATTCAGTATTTTATCACATTTATTTTTGCCCTCACCAACTCTATGTCCATGCTCTCCACATAACTACCCACCTAAGGTCATGTTCTACTTGCCCCTACAAAAAGAAGAAGAAGAAGAAGAAGAAGAAGAAGAAGAAGAAGAAGAAGA
>JANHMN010000004.1:106563480-106605574 GCA_030674055.1 Rhabdomys pumilio | reverse complement strand
GTGTGTGTGTGTGTGTGTGTGTGTGTGTGTGTGTAATAGACTACAAAATCTTCAAACTTAAAAATTCTTACTAAGTCAGGATTTTTATTTCTACATAACCTCACATAGCTACAAGAAACAGTGAGCTTACATGTTAAACACTACTGTGGCATATAGCATTTTAACTATGTGGAACACGTTATTAATTAAATGTCTATGAATTTGATATCTTACTAGTTACAGTACTCTAGAAGGGCATCAATTTAAAAAAAAAAAACTTTGAAATACATTGCTCCAGGTTCTGCTTGGATTGAGAAATCAGCTATTATTCTGATAGGTCTGCCTTTATAGGTGACTTATGCTTTTTTTTTTCCCCCTTACAACTTTTATCATCTGTGTTTTACTTAACTATAGTGTGTCATGGTAAATTTATTTTCTAATCCTATTATTCTCATATTTTGTGTGATTCTTGTCCCTTGCCTATGTGTATCTTTCCTTAATTTGGAAAAGGCTTGTTTTATAGTACACTTGAACAAGTGTGTAACAATTATATTGGGTTATTCTTAATTTAGTATTATAAGTTTAAGATTGGGTCTTTTCATGTTGTCCAATTTTTATGTGTTTTCTTTCATGTGTTTTTAATACTTTCCACATTTTTTGTTTCAGTTTTCCAATTATTCTCTTTCCTAGTCTATTTTTTAATCTTCCACTTGACCTAATTTATTGTAAAACATTGACTTGCATTCAATAGTACTCTTGAATTTTTGAAATTATATCTTTGTTTCATCTTAAGTTCTCATCAGTAGTTATCTTTTTACTGAATTCAGTTTCAAATTCCCAGTTGTCTTCATCAGTTCATTCAGACATGTGTCTATCTTGTCTTCAACATTATTCAGGCATTTTTTTTACTGCCTCTAATTATTCTTGAACTACTCTTTTCATTTCTTCTTTAAAATCCTTGAATTTCTTAATGGGTTTAATAATTGTTTTTTGTATTCTACATCTTTAGGTTTGTGTAGTTGATTCCCATCAGAGAACATTTCTGTATGGCAAGTGGACTTTGGTAGTAGAACAGGCTGTCTTTGTACTTCATATTTTTAGTGTTTTGTGATATGACCTACTCTTATAGACATATCTTCTCCATTATGTGCGTGCTGTGGTATTATTCTTGGGCAGCTCTTTGGTTGGGATTATGCAGGAGCTCAGTGACAAGACCTTAGCTATGGAGTATGGAGGTAGCATAAGCATGTTTGCTTCTCTGTTGGTTAACAAGGACGAACTCATGTATGAGTGTCTGCAGCTTAGCCTGGAAGTATACTGCAGATGGCACCGGTAGCTGGGAGATGCAGGAGGGAAATGCAGTGAACCCATGTAAAATATTTTAAACTTCATATTTTCTCTACTAAAATGTTTTAAATATTGGAAGATTTCTTTAAATGTTGATGATTGCTTTGTATTTTCCTTAATTGTTGACATATGATATTTAAAAATACTATATATCTGAGAACATCTGTTGTATCATAACTACATTACAAAAAAAAATTGAAATTAGTAGAGAGGATAATGTCACTCCTTCAGTTACTTTCACAATGTTATTTATTTGTATGTATTTATATTTTACTGACTATGCCACATGCTTTGTCCACTTAGTGTTAAAACATCTGGATGGAAAGTAGAATGTGTAGCAGCAAGCCCAGATGGTTTATAAGAATAAGGCCAAGCATCCAGATGGAGTCAGCAAGGCGAAGCATCTGGATAGCAAATACCAAATCCTTCATTCAGATGTCATGGCTCCACATACACTATCAATAGAGTCTTTGTGATGAAGACTGAGTATTTATGAAATCAGCTGAAGGTCAAAAGAAAGAGGACAAATATGAGCAAGAAGGCTTAGAACTCATACATTAATTTTTAACTCTCAGCAAAAGTAATTTGTAATTGTTTAACATGTAACATACTACAAGAAAAATCTAAGTAAAAAAGACTCAGCTTATTAGATTCACTTTTTAATTGTTACCCTGCTTGCTAATCTTTTGATTTAGGATAATCTTCCACACAGCTCACGTGTATAATAAATGGGCTCAATTAAACATTGCATTTGATACCCATTAAAAGTTCCTTGATCTCTAATATTACAATATTCTGCAATCCAGAATTGCATCTAGCATGTCACATTCAATAAACTGACTTCTCTGCTTATCTTGGAATAATTAACTTTATCTCTGTCAGCGGGAGCAAAAGTAATGAAAGCAGAGTAGACATTGCTCGTTTGTTCTTGGTATGAGGCTCTTATTATTTTAGCCTTTCTTCCCACAGCAACCTTGTATTTAGTGTCTTATCAACTTTCACGAAGTTACATTTACCAGAAAACTTCACAACTTCTTCATAGCTTTCACTTTCTCAGACTATGGAAGAAATCCGTAAAAGATGATTAAAAAATTTGAGGTTGAACTCCTGAAAGCATCCTTTACCTCAAGCCAACTCTTCAAAAAGCACCAGCATTAGTAAATTAATGACTCAACTACCAGTTTCAAAGGTTTTCTTTAAAAAGGGCACTTGTTCATTGTAAAGAATACTGGTTCCAAACAGCAAGTCTTTGGCACGGCTACAGCTTCTTTCTGTTGTTGAAATGTCTCAGCATTCTTGATAATCTTGTTTGTGGTAACTGCAGAGCTTCAAAATTCTACGATGACATCAGTCCCACCAGTTTATAATACTTATGAACGTAATTGTGCCCATCAAGACAGCCTGTTGAAATCTTATTCCTATTACCTCTAAATGTGACTTTATTTGCAAATATGGCTCTTGTATTAAATAGAGAGTTGTGATATCCAGTTCTACTGTTTTACTTAATGTGTTGAATCTGATAAGATGACTACATTAAGACTAGTGCACATGTATTATCACTTTAAAAATCATAGTCAAAATGATGAAAAAAAAGAAAGAAAAGAAAAACAAGAGTAGTTGTGCCATAAGGGTTTTTTTTTTTGTATTATTTGAAGAAAAATTGTAGCCATGTTAGCAGAAAATAAAATTTCATCCAGAAACGTTCAGAAATGTGTGAGAGAAGGTGAGATTTGATGAAGAAGTAGTAGGACTTATTGAGTGGAGGATCTGTAGTGTTTGTGTGACAGAAGAAAGTTTTTCCACAAGTTCTCACAAAATGGTGAGAAAAGAGAATGTAAATCATTGAAGTATGGAGCAGTGAGGCAACAACCTGCTATCTCTCTGATAAAGACTATGCCTAAATGTATCCCATGGAGGAAATGGTTTATTTAACTTACGTATCCTGAGTCACATTTTATTGAGGTAAGCTAAGACAGGAACTCAAAAATTATTTGGTGGCAGCAACTGAAGCAGAAGGCATGAAGGAAAACTGCTTTCTGGGTTGCTTTAGATGGCTTCCACAGCCTGGTTTCTTATACAACCAAGGACCACCAGTCCAGTGACAACACAACCCATAGTGATCTGGGAACCTCATATCATATCAATAATTAATAAAGAAAGTGTCCCTGTAGACTTGCTCACATGCCAGTATAATGGAGATGCTTCTTTAATTTTCTCTTCAAAAATACGTCTAGGTTTGAGTCAAGTTTACAAAACCAACCAGCACCCTATCTTAGGCTAGGATTTTGTTTATAAAAAACAGCAAGAAACAAATAGCTAATAGGAAAGTGTGACTAGTACAATTCTTAGGATCAAAGTTGGGACAGAAAGGACAGTAAAGAAAAAATTCAGAATGAAGGTATGATGAAATTATTTTAGAAATACTACTAGCAAAGCTATCTACCCACAGCATTAACATTCAAAGAAAAAAAACTAAAATAAAATTACAGGAAGTCAAATAGAATTTGTGCTAATAAAACAAGGAATACTCTATTTACAAGAAACTGAGTAATGGTAATATCCATTAAAAATGGAGAGATAAAGACAGCAAGACTGCTCATCAGATCAAGGCATTCTTGCAAAGTTTGCAGACCAGTGTTGGATCCACAAAGTCTACATAATAGAAAAAGAAAATTGGCTCTGGCAAGTAGTCCTTTGACCTCTGCTCACCCATATGCCCTGTCACAAACTCATCCATACACACAAATACAACATAAATTATTTTTTCTATCATTTAAGAAATGTAACCTTCTCTCGTACAATACAGCCTGACTATAGTTTAATATCTCCACTTCTCCCAGACCCTTCCCTCTCCCGTAAATCTCCTCTATTTCTTTTCAGAAAAGTCAAGTTTCCCAAGTATATCAAACAAACTTGGAATAAAAAGGCACAATCCCTTTTACAAAGCTTGAAAATCCAATCTATTAAGAGGAAAAGGGCCCAAAGAGCAGACCAAGAAGCAGAGACACTCTCACTCCATTGCTAGGAAGCTCACAAGTAGATCAGTTGACACAACCATAAAATATATTCAGAACATGTAGGGAAGACCCATCAAGGCACAATGATTGCCATTTCAGTCTTCGTGAGCTCCTATGAACCATAATTATTGATTCTGTGAACTGTGTCTACCCCCTCCCATGTCCTCAACCCCTCTTGTTCTTGCAATTCTTTTTTCTTCCTTCCTCTCTTCTGCTGCTTCCAAAAGCTTCAAATGTTTGGCTATGGGTCTCTGCCTTTGATCCCACCAGTTGTTGGTGAAGTCTCTCTGATGATGATTGGTCTGGGCATTTATGAGTATAAAAGAACATCTTTAGGAATCTTTTTTTTGTTGTTGTTTTGATAGTTGTATTTGACTCTGTCCTCAATCCCAGGGCTATGCAGTCTCCTATACCAGGCTATCCAGGTAGTGTTAAGCATGGCCTCCCTTTCCTGGTGTGGGCTTACAAGTAGATGAATCATTGGTTGGCTGCTCTCATAAGTTCTATGCCACCTTTATTCCAGCACATCTTCAAGTCAGGACACATTTTAGTCTAATAGTTTTATAGATGGGTTGTTGTCCCAGTCCCACCACTGGAAGCCATTCCTGATTACATAAGATGTCCAGTTCAGTCTCTGTAACCCCACTACTTAGTCCTCACCAGATTCACTCTTCCATAGCGCAGGAAGTTTTTACTGCATTAGGTTTTCACATCATCCCCAAATGCCTTCTGACTCTAGTCATGTCTCTTTGTCCTCTCTACCTGCAGCCATGACCCACCACCCACTGCCTGATCCCTCTTGTTTCCATCCCCACTCTCTTTCAGTCCACTTGTAAAATCTATTCTATTTCTTTATTCCAGAGTTCTATGACTTCTCCTGGAGATCTCCTCAGTGACATGAAGGGCTACAGCGGTGGTTCATGAGTTACAATGACTGCTGTTTAAGTGTGAAAATGAGATGGATCTCCAGCACCAACAGATAAGGCAGATACATGGGCAGCTTGTCTGTATTATCACTGTTTCAGAGACACAAACTGGAAGCCCCTAAAGCAAGCTAGCTAGCTAGATTAGGTGAATTAATGGGCTCTGGGTTCAAGTGAGCTTTTTCTACCCCAATAAGTAGGACTGACAGGCACATGGACACTTTTGAACCCATGTAACTACTCCCTTGTGTACACACACACACACACACACACACACACACACACACACAGAGAGAGAGAGAGAGAGAGAGAGAGACAGACAGACAGACAGACAGACAGACAGACAGACAGACAGAGACAGAGAGAGACAGAGAGAGACAGAGAGATTGAGAAAAAAGAGATAAATAAACTGATGCTGAGGAGGATACATAAAAAAAAATCAGGTCAAAGAGAAGGCAATGGATAGCTCTTTTCATGTAAAAGTCCAGGCTATAAGCTAGCATGTATCTCCCTGGAAGATGATATAGACTGCTGGCAATTAGTAAACTGTGAGGATTCGTGTCTTGAAAAGTAACTAGGTCTAGAAAAACCTTAAATTTACTTTAGCCTTTTGAAGCTGGTGTTCTGCTGATGAAGTGACTGAGCCTAGAACAAGGTGTTATTTTTACAGTAGGCTCTTTACTTGAGCAGAACTGCTTCTTTAGGGCTGAGGTGAGAATAAATTTAAAACTATGGGGAAGTTATTGCTTTGGTTTATGCAGTACACCCTCCACTATATTGCCCTGTGAGGATCATGATCTCCGAGTACCTTATGAAGATGCAATGTTCTTTAATGGAAGCTCGATGTATTTTGTGTTTGGTATCATTTTTAAAGACTGTATATATAGCATTTCTCCCTTTGTTTTCCTTCTGTCAAATGCTACTATGTCTCAAATGTTCTTTCAAATTCATCGCCTCTTTTTCACTATTACTCCATTCATATATGTTGAGGACCGAGCTGCTGTTCTGGTCAAGGGGTCAGGGTCTCGAAGAATGGAGACAAGGCAGAGGTTCTGGAGTCAAGTCTCAAGTCTCCTTTATTGTTTCTCTTCTATTAGCGCATATTCACTCTTGTTCATTCCTCTTAACTGTATTGACTCTCATTGACTCTTCTACTAATGCATATTCACTCTTCACTCATACTGCTCTTAAGTCTATTACAAGGAAATCCTGGGTGTTTATAAGCACAGGCAGGAGAACACAGGTGAAAACATTTTACCACGTGCACTATGCAGCTGGGGTCACTAAACAGCAAAACAAGCTATGTGGGATAAACAAGATATTTGTTAGAGTGTGCTCAGCTGTTGTAGGCTGTTGAAAACCAAGTCTCTCATCAGGGTAAATGGTTCCAGATGGCTGCAAAGATGATAGCTGCTTTCTAGCCACTTTCTGCTTAAAGTCGGCTCCCTACACACACACATATATATATACATACATATATATATATATATATTAGTATAAATATGAATAAATAAATACATATTTATATATTATATTTCACTATTACTCTATTCATATATATGTGTATATTTTTTTCTAGATATAACATTGTCTGTCCACATTATACTACCCATATATATGTTTTCAGTGCTGACTATTTGTGTGTTTTTCCTGGAAAAGATTATCTCTCTTGTTCCTAGCTTTCCAAAATTCTGTATAGTTATTTGAGTGTGTGTGTGTGTGTGTGTGTGTGTGTGTGTGTGTGTGTGTGTATGCATGCACACACATGTGTGCATCTGCATGCATATATGCATGTATGTAATAATACTGACGCTTCATGGGATTTTCACCATCTACTTTGATGTGTCCATCAGTTTCGTCCTTGTTCAGCTCACATCTGGCCAGTCATATTAGATGGATTTTACATGTGTAGCTTTTAAGATTACTGATGACAGAATTTCACAGCATACTCCAGGATCCTCTGGGTCTTATGGTATTTCCACCCACTCTTCTTAAATGTTCATTGAGCCTTAAGTGCAGGAGGGTTTGTAAATGTTACAATATTTTAAAATAGTTCAGGGTTATTATTCAAATAGTTAAACATTTAAGTAAATGTAGAAAATGAAGATTATAGTTGTCTTATCTGGGAATAGGAATGTATTAACTGAAGAAGTTTGGGTTAATGACTTAGATATCATAACAAGAACACTTGAGGAAATTACATTTCTTTCTTTTCTTTTTCTTTTTCTATTTTTTTGTAAGATATCATGTATACCAGGCAAGTCTTAAACTCACTGCATAGTTTCTCACTCTTCTGGCCCAAAATTCATAGAGAGTTAGGCATAGTGGCAGATGCCTGTAATCCCAGTGGAGGCAGTGTAGGAGTGAAGACCAGGAGTTCAAGGTCACTCTTGGTTATAAAATTGGTAGGTAGACCGATCTACCTATGATCCCAATCCAAAGCAAACATCATGAACAAGACACACATAAACACATAGAGGGGTATCAGAAACAGAGTGTTCCGCTTACATAACTAGCTACTTGAGGAAGAGTATGATAATAATAATTTGGAAGAAAACAAAAAAATATGAAGTTTGAATTTTCCTGCAGAATGAAAGAAACCATCAAAAATAAGGTAACATTTATTTAGAACATAAAAGGCACCAACAATTTAATAATAAATGTATGGCTTAGACACATGTCACAAGAAACAGAGAAATAAAAGCAAGACATGGGGTATTGTCTTATGTAGAATTTATGTATACTTATCTGTAATATGCTAACATCTGTGGAGTGGCATAATTGGCAAGTATATTGAATGTTGTATCTCTTTAGTCAGTGTTCATTCAAGTATAGTTTTTAAATAACTACTATCCAAAGGACATTAAATGTTGCGAAGAAACATTAAATAACATAAATCCAGTCTTTCTTTTGAAAGACTGAAGTGAGTTAAACATATATTGATTTCAAATATAAACGCAAACATTAATTTGACAAAATTTGAAATAGTAAAGTACACAATTTGGAAATACTAATTTGAAAAGCCATTTTGCTACTAAAAAAAAATAAAATAAGTGAAAATTGAAAGTAGGATTTGCAGTTTTTAATCAGTCGCCATCTTCCCAACTGGACAAGACCTGAGGCCACGAGCAACTGCTGCTCAGCTCAGGCCACTGGCTCAGGCCATCACCAACAAGTCTCCATACTGCTAGGCTGAGCCCAGACTATCCCACCATCCACACGGTACGCACTAGAAATGAGACTCTAATGTTTAAAGATTATCTGATAGCTTTATATATTTGGTAATGCTCAAATAACAAGATTCCCACAGAATTGGAAGTGCTAACCAATTAACCAACCTAGATATAAGTTGTTACCCAGGACAAGCGTGGTTCTCCATCCTTCCTACAACTTTGCCGCCCTGCTCCTCATCTTCCTTCCTCTTCTTCCTCTCCTTACTCCTCCCACCTTAGCTCCTCCCTCTACAAGTAGGTACTAGAACAAAACTTCAAAAAATGCATTAAAGCCGGGCAGTGGTGGCGCACGCCTTTAATCCCAGCACTTGGGAGGCAGAGGCAGGCGGATTTCTGAGTTCGAGGCCAGTCTGGTCTACCAAGTGAGTTCCAGGACAGCCAGGGATACACAGAGGAACCCTGTCTCGAAAAACTAAAAATAAATAAATAAATAAATAAAAAGCATTAAAAATAAACTTATTATGTCTTAACTATTTAGATACCCTGAATAAAAAATTAGTGATAATTTTAGGGATGTTACATCTTCTGGAGTGGGGACTCATGGGCTCATTGACCAAATAGCATAGGTAAGGAAAAGTATTGCTTCAGATTTTGAAGAGAACAGTAAGAGTATTTTTAATGTTTGACATTAATATGGGCTTTCATATTAACTAAATAGCAAGACACCAAAATACAGCTAATAATTCAGTGTTAGTGTGGGTGCACGCAATAGGAAACTTAAAATATTAAACTATTGGAATCGATGAGTTCCCAGGGCATTAAGGTTTCATATTAAAATAGAACAGAGAAAAGTGTACATCAGTCCTAATATGTTATGTATACTTATTAAAACTAGTGAAAAATTATAACTACTGTAATTATGGACAATGTAGACAAAAATAATTATATTTAGTTTACACTCTTTAAAAAAATCACTCTTTAATTTATATTAGATGAGTTCAACCAAGTTTAGGAAGGTTCTCATTACCTTTATTTTATTTTGTTGTCTAAATAATTATTTTGTAATTTATAAACCTAAGCATTTCATTGATATTCACATATGTTAATATTTTATTAAAATGTATCACATTGACATTTTTATAGCATGTTTTATATATAATAAAATCATGTACTCAAAATTAAATATAAGAGGAAGTGCCTAGTCTTATTGCAACTTAATATGTCATAGCTGGGTGGTATCTATCAAGGCTGCCCCTTTTCTAAAGAGAAACAGAGGAGGTGATTATGGGTGTGTGAAAGGGCATTGAACTGGAAAAAGAGGAGGGAGGGAAACTGTAGTAAGAATGTAAAATAAAAAATTAGGTATATGAACAGAAGAAGGTAAAAATTAATCTTACTTCAATAATTCTTACACAAATATTGAAGTTTAAATTTTCATAGAATTGTGCAAAGCCAAATTTATAGAACTTAAATAATTGTCCAACTCACACATTAAATGAAATATTTCCTTGTGCACTTAAGTTCCTGATCTTATCATTGGAGAAAATCTACATGTTGATTTCTAGAAATGCATTAAAGCAATATTAAATCATATGTACCAAGAGGATAAAGAAAATCTCTAAATTTTTAAGAGTAATATAGTTGGTCAAATAGGTAAAAATGTAAACTTTCACTGATCTCTGCCTTGACTATCTTAAGTCATTTTGCAAATGAAAGAGATGCTTTTATTTATATAAAATGTAACCTTAATAAAGCATGGGCAGGGAAGTTTCAACATTTTTATATATTATTCACATATCACTTAAAACTTCCAGTTGAAACAACTTTAATTTCCTTTTTAATTCTAAGAAGTCTATGAAACAGTAAAAGGGCAAAAGGTATCAAAAGTTTTCTTTATTTAAATATCCATAATGATAAGCAGATTATTAAAGACTTGAAAAGTATAATTAGGCCAAATGTCAAGTTCTATTTTATGTCAGAATAATGTGACTTTTGTAATGGAGTTCACCATGATCTTTTTTCTTTCTTTTAAAGATATGGATTAATTCCTTGTGTGTTCAAAGGAAAGTTAGGTTTGATTATTATAGGATATATGCACATATTTGAGGTGTGTGTGTGTGTGTGTGTGTGTGTGTGTGTGTGTAACTGGGCATACATTTTCATAGACCTAATTTAATGATTTTGTAGAAAATTCAATAATTAAATGGTTTAAATACATGAAACTAATTTGCCTTATATTGTTATTCTTTTTTTCTTCCGGAAAGACATTATAATATGCTATCAAAAGTAAACATACTGAATTGTACATGATTTATTAAATTAGACTCAGGAAAGTAGTAGAACCTACTGCTAACAATTATATTGCAGAATCTACTTTTTACAAATTTAAAATAATATACACTAACTGTACATAACTGTTTATAATTGAGGAAAATATTCCCACACATACTTATTTATATTTAAAAAATCTAGCCAGCACTAAAAAAGGCCAAATTATTTAGACCATAGTAAATAATACTAAGAAAATGCTTCTGTAGCTATCAGAGATAATTTTTATTTCTAAAAGCAATCACTAACTGAAAATAAAAACTAAATGATTTTTATACTCTAAACTGAGAATTTATTGAGCTCTTTAAACTGTGAATATTTTGGCAAGACTAGAGAAACGATTGTAACTTCCAATTATAGACAGTTATTCTTTGACTAACTGTCCTACAGAACTGTGAAATAGAATACACAGCATCCCTGCAGCCCATTCTGTGTCAGGTATAGAGGGATTGTCAGTAGTAAGTTACTCAAATACTGATACCTTTCTCCTGTTCCCTATTTGCTACTTGTTGCCATGCTTAGCAGTGAGTTTAGAGGCAATAGGCAAGGATTTTTAACTATTCTTTAAACAATTTAGGCAAAATATTTAGTTGATGCTTCATATATTTAACAGAGAATAATTGTAAGTGCCTTTTGAGAGCATCTAAATGGTGGTAATATCGGTGAAAACATGGGACTCTCTTTGCAAGCGTCCCAATTATTACGTGTGAACCAGGCAGGAATGAAGAGGACACTTCTTTGAAGTATCATTGTGTTGCGGAAAAACTTATTCAGATCAACAGACTCATTTGCAGTGCTAATATGTAGTTTACAAAAACATTGGATGTTTTCATTTTCCATGCCTGTGTTATTGCCTGGAGTTTAGAGAGGCAATATATCTCTCAAATTTTATATCTCTCAAGTACATGAAAGCAAACAATGACTGTTTCTCAGGTTCAGGCAACTTGCTATCCACTACAGAAAATCAACTAGGTTAGAATTGGGTGTTCTTGGTTGGCAGGATATTTCTCATTCTTACAAAGCATCCTGAACTTGTTAGACGTAATGGTTCAAATCTATAATCATAAGTTCATACAATTTAAGGAGTTTTATTAACATATTATATTAAATACATTATAAATTATTTGTGATAATATATATTAAAGTCACTTGACAAAGAAAAGTAGTTTCATGCTTGACACTAAAGCAGTTGAGGCAGTTAAGTTTCAAATGCATGCTTTAATTGGCAATTGGAATGGATGAGCAATTATACCCTACTAATCTCTTCAGGGAAAAAAAGATATAGAAAGGAGATGTAAAAATTAATGGTTATTTTTTCCCAATGCTTATTACTTTGATGAGAAAAGAGCTTACTCAAAATTATAAAATAGTAGCTCGCTTACCTGGAAGATTCTGATTGCTGTCCAAACAGAACAAAATGCAGAGTCCAGATAAGACTGCACTACAGTGTGATGAGAAGAGGAGTTGAATGGAGCATCAGTCACTCTGGAGTTTGCCTGATAATGCTCAGGGTTTAATAATTCCAGCTCTCTCTGGAAACTGACTAAGGCGGGTACAAGAGCAACAATAGTTTTGTGGCAGAAGAAATCACATACTAGAGATGTTACAGAGGCTAGGAGGAGGACAAAATTAATGGAGAAAATATGACAAACATACTGACGACCAGGAAATGAAACCACTAGAAGACAGTTTCAGGCTGAAAACATCTGTACACATATGTTAGCCATCCCATAAATAACAATAAGTGGCCTGGCTCATCACTCCAACCAAAATTCCTAACTCTTAATAGTTGTGATTTAGCATAGTTAGCTAAAAAAAGTTAGCTTGTTAGTTCTAACAAGCCTTCAATCAGATCAGTTACCTACTGGAATTTACTAAACATTTGTTCAGAATGATGAGCAAAGAAACCTCTTACTCATTACATCCCTTGAGTTTTTGGCTGCAAAGAATCCAAGTCTGCTCAACCTATATTGTTAGCATATCATTTATTTAGTGTTTCATCAAGTAATCTGGTCTGATGATTAAAGATAATGATGGGTTGGGTAGAATGTAAAACATAGATGTTCAAAATAAATTAAACTACAAAGATGCAGTTCTCTAAATTATTTTTACCAATACAGTTCTACAAAAGTACTTATTAATCATGACATTCAAGTACAAACTACTGACAAAAGGAAAACTTTAACTATTATTATGCTGTTAAAAATGCATGCAAAGTTGGTAAATCTAAAATATTCACCAGCCCCCTCCCCCAAATTAATCACATTAACTCATTCCTCACATATGCTTAGCATGACTAAGCATGTGTTTAGCATAGGCCTTGTTAACTCTGGAGAAAGAGGCACAATTCCTCTGAACAATCTATGTGGCCCTGGGTAAGAAACCTCACATTCCTCCCTTGTAGAATATCAAGCATTTCACTCCATATTTTTCATTCTGACATTAACAGTTTTAATTATAAATTAATTTTGATTTGTAAATTATCATCTAGTTACCGATTAATGTGAATATGTTGAATTACATAAATATAAAATGGAAATATTGCATGATTTTCTTGTTCACACAGAAACCATGAAGCAAAAGCAAGATTTCTGCTAATATCCTCCGATTTTAAATTTGCTGATCTATACTAAAATAAAATTTTTGTACCTTCCTTGTGCAAAGGTACTATTTACAGTATTGTGAGTTATTAGGTTTAAGGTCGAAAGCCAATGGCCTGGCAATCTTGAATATTACAGGACTCACTTATTTAAATAACTAGTATATCATGATCAAATCAGAAATAATTTTGAAGCAATCTTAGTATAAGATTTTCACCCCTGTGACCTGAACATATAACACCTCTGACCCTGTTTCTTACTGTTGCCAGGGTTGATGTCTTTACCGGAATCAACTTCTTGAAATTTTCATAGGATAATTACCTATTTTAGTATTTTAGGATTACCTATTTTAGGATTTGCAAATATGAAAAGCAAACATGGCACAAAGAATATCTGAAGAAACTAGTCTACAAATACCTGGCTTGTAGTTAGCATATCTTTATGTTCAAAGCTATTTATAGCCAGATTGTTCATGGACTATGAAAGCTATTTAATTAAATAAAACACATTGTTAACTCCTTTGATATAGAATGATTCAAAAATCAAATTTCATTATTAATATTAAATAAACTCTAGGATTTGCCTTGGATAGGAGAAAACTCAACTGAATATCAATGGCTAGTGACTATGACTCTACAGAGGGCAAGGAAAGCATAGAACCACAGGAGGGAGGTGGTAGGGAGTTAACTTGGTGGGGGGAGGGATAACCACCATTATACAGACTTTACCCAGTTGTTAGCCTGGCTGGAAGAAAAAAATCTTGCATTGTGGCTCTTCTGACTTCATTCTGCTAGAACTGTTAAAATAGAAATCATAGTTAGAGGTTAAATCCAATCAGAGGGAACTCAGTGGTTAAGAGTGCTGATTGCTCTTCCAGAGGTCCTGAGTTCAATTCCTAGCAACCAAATGGTGGCTCACAACCATCTGTAATAGGATCTGATACCCTCTACTAGTACAGCTACAGTTGTACTCACATACATAAAAAATAAAATAAATAAGTAAATCTTAAAAAAAAAAAATCAGAGACCCAGCACCAGTTACATCAAAAACAGCGGCAACATAAGACATTCTATTTAGAGCACATGGTACAAAATATTGTAAACAGACCATCACCTTTCCTTTTAACATCAGCTCCTTGTGGGATTAGCAGAACTGTAGACTTGCAGTTGTTTTCATGTGAATGAAATATTCCTAATAAGAAATATTTTTCAATTCAATAGTAAAGTCCTAGTCTACTCAGCTACAATATAAAGCTTATTAATGAAAGTAACACCAATTCTTACATTACTCTAGCTGGACTTGCAAGTTAATTATAAGAATGTGAATGGAAAATGAGTGATAATCTAGACAACCAATTTTTATGGTTAATAAGTTAATCATAATTTTTCAGAAATCTTTTACAAATGCTAATTATGATAATACCACCTAAGAACAAAAACATATATACTAGTACAACTAAGCTATTCAAACACTGGCCTTAAAATTACAGTAATGACCTAGGATTAACACACTATGTGAAGGTTAATGACTGGCAGAAAAAATACTTTTGGCCATTAACCCTAAATACATTTTTCTGAACTTCCATTATTATTTTAAAATAACTGAAAATGTATATACAAAGAAAATGAAAACATCAATTATTTCTACTGTGCTATTTTTCACTTAAATGTTACCAACTTTGTCAATTATTTTAAAAATTTGTCAAAGATGTATTAAATTATTTTACTGAAAGCATTTTGTAAGTATGTTTTACACTGGAAGTAGATAATGAGTGCAAGTCTGAGAAAATATATACAACTGCAGTTCATGTGATAGAGCCCCCTCATACAGAGCTGAAAATACTCCTGTCTGGAAAGGAACCCTGATCCAGTATCTCAGAACTAAACACAGTGAATGTAACCCACTGAAATGTAAAAATGTGTTGAGGTAAATATAAGGTAAGTTAGTTTTACAAAAATAGCACTGAGAAAGGGAATTTACAGTTAGAAGATATTGGTAAGATATTTAAAATCATTGCTAAGAATTTAATATGAGAGAATATTAAATAAAATATGAATGTTTATTAATTTTATTTATTTTAAATTATTTTCAATTAGTATAAATGAGTGTCGGTAGACATGAATAAAATTACTCTAGCTGCAGATATTTGAGAAATTGAAGACTATCGAAGCAAATATATTTTCCAGGGCAGAATAGAACAAGCGAAAACCATAAACCCTTATTCAAGAATAAAGACATAATCATTTCTAGCATGGAAAGTGGATGCTAATCGCTTAAGATACAGGAAGATAAATGAATAGGGATAGAAAACAGAGGCTGGAGAGTTGGCGCAGGGGTTCAGAGCACTTGTTGTAAAAGACCCCAGTTCACTCCCAGCACCCACACAGAGGCTCACCAGTTACTCAAGCTCCATCCTGTGTGCTGCACAAACACACATGAAGGCAAACTCTCATATACCTAATATACTAAAAATAATCTAAAAGAAAAGATAAAACAGGCAAGAATCAGAGCACAAAAAACAAGATTCAGCAATGAAAAGGCTGTAAGGAAGACTAACACCAAGGATGTTTGCAATGGGCATAAGAATACAATGTTTCAGGATTAATAAAAATACAAAGATAATAGACACAAAATAAATGGTAAATATATTGTTGGCAGGAGTAAATGTAATCATGCTAATTGAGACTGTATAAAAGAAACTACTCTTAAGCCTGCATTTTAAAAGGAAGTGAACAGAAATGGCATGCATGCTATAGACAATATATCATAAGGCTCTAATGTAGCTCAAAATAGAACCACTTATAAATGAGAATGAAAGGTAGTTATTTAAAGAGGGAAAATATATAGTAATTGTTTAAATATAGTGATTGTTTAAGGAAACATTACTAATCAAAAAAATTGTTAGCAGTAAATTCATTAGAAGATTAAGTGACAGAAGTACGATGCTACAGTAACCATACCAAAAGATGGACAGTTCAAAACAGTCTCAGCAACACAATAAGGTATAAGCAGGGTTACTCTGGACACAACTGTCCTGTATCCCACAACGAGCAGAAAGCACAGAGGGAGATCCTTTGTGCTCTTCTAAACAGGAACAACTCTTGCCAATGGAAAGAATACTTAGGAGCATTGATCTTCTCTCCAGATCCATAAAAAATATTGTTTTAGTTAAAATTTTCTAAAATAAGTATTCCATTTAGTAGATATTTATTGAACATAGGAAGGGAGAAGTGTTAACTGGTGACTATAGATTTAATAAATTCATAATACAGAATGCTTGTATCTCCTTCAAGCATCTTCAGAAAAAATCATTTCAAGTGCCTGCATTACATATGACAGTATTCAGGAGTCTTAATGCAATATCTGACACTTAATACAACCTAGTAAATAGCTATGGAAGTGAAATTGGGAAGATTTAATGTATTCTTGGGAAAACAATCATAAAATGGCATGGAGATAACAGTATACATTATGTGCTCCAAACTGGAGAAAAATATTAACGTATAAAGCCCTGCTTGGTGGTAAATATAAAATAGACACAAGAAGTCATGAATTTTCAAAATATACATGGAAAAGTCAATTGTTACATGACACTTTTGGATATTAACAACTCTAAGAACTTAGTTGACAGAATTGTGTCTATAAGTATTAACTTTGCAAAGAAGTTATTCATATTATTATTTTTGATCTTGAGGGAGTTTTTAAGAATGTGTTTCATAACCAAACTCTACGTATTTTGGTTTTTCTCTTGCATCTGGAAAGGACCAAAGAGGTTTCATTATAAAGGGATTTACTCCAAGGAAATTTATTGGAAGAAATGTTTCTCCTGACACAATCTGAGTTTATTATTCAGGTTGCTTTCCTACACGCATGTCTTACAAACTATTCTTTGAAAAATACATATTGTCTTTTAATTTTGTGAAAACATAGTAGGAATATTTACCAAACATACATGTTTTAATATAACTTATACCAGAGGAAAGGAATCTTTTTGTAGTTGTTGAATGTTTATTTGTTAGTTTGTGTGTTTTCTTTTACTTTTTCTTCTAATTTTATTTAAAAATAGCTCTGACCAACTGACTTTACTTTTAATCAATACGAGATCTACCCCATTCAGCATTAGCACTGTACTTTATTTAGCATTCACAGAAAACAAGATAGTTCTATATTCATGTTTTATAAAAGTATATTTGTTTGCATGCAGGGTAGTTTGAATGAGGTATAAACTTACTTACTTCAGCTTCAAACAATAAATTTCTACTGTGGTCCCTAAAGCCTTATTTAACAGATTCTAATTTTTTTTATAGATTGTAATTTTCTTTGAAAATTATTTAGCAGGCTTTTTTTAATAATAGAGTAATTTGAATCATTCATGATCAAAAGAATCAGCTGATACATTTCGGAAAATTCAAATTTATCATTGAAATCCTAGGAGATTGTATCCGGAAGTTACACAAAACTTTTAACTGCTTCAGGGACTCCTAATATCAAATCATGTTGGTAAACACCTGACTCTATGGTGCATCTTTAATAATCCTTCCCCATAAACAGTTGATAGTCTGTTTCTTGGAGCAGGTAACATTCTATACTAGGAGTTGATAAATCCCAGAGAATTGTTATATTCCCTGGCCTAGATGTTCAGAAGAGACCAAAACCAAAACAGGAAGTGTACAGTAGTACTTAACCAAAATTTATCCCATAATGTTATTGAAAATGTATTCCTTTTTAAAAATCAAAAAAGATAAGGTAAAAACTATGGGTTTTTTGGAGACAAGCATTTAGAGAGGTTAAAAAGGAAATGTGGAACTAAAAACATAATTTTTATGTGGAAAGAGCTCTGTAATTCAAGTGCCCAGGTCAAGAACATGAAAGCTAAAGTTCCAATCCATTTGCCAAATGACTTTCTCTGACAATCTGACTCTCATATTTTTCAACCTGATATATTGTAGGAAGATATTTATAAAGATAGACTACTTCTGGATTATTACTGTCCCCTCTAAGTGTTATGTATCAGCTTCTAAGTTATTTCACTTACGTCATATACATCCACTTAATAAAAGAGAGATTCGGAGACATGTCAGCCTTTAGAGAAGTAGCAAAAAAAAATAATATTTGGCAAAAATGTGGCTTTGAAATACCCTACTGGTTCTAGTCAATCTCTTGCTGAGTATGCAAATTCAAAGAAAGATTTTAAGCAGGGAAAAAATAAATCTTCTCTACATAGATTTAATATTCTTAAGAGACAAACTCAGAATTCTAAAATTTAGAATACACAACACCATAATGTAGCTTATTAAGTCAGCCAACATCTTTCTGACATGAAAAGACATTTTTAAGATAATACTAATTTTAACCTTGATATAAATATTAATGACAATATCTCTACTACTTTTAAAATATGATTTTATATTACATGAAAGTCATTTCGTGAGAGAAAGATATTTATTGAGTTTGGTTTCTTTTGAGAAATGAAGACATTCCATTTTATTTTTGAGAAAGACATTTATTGAGTTTTGCTTTCTTTTTAGAAATGAAAGTATTCTCTTTTATTTTTGAAAACATTATTTTCTTATTTAAATTACAATTTCTTTCTAAAAAAGTTTATTTATCTCAGAAGAAAATTATTTCAGAAAGAGATATTATTTTTACAACCTTTAAAAATGATAAATGTTATAATTAACACAAACACATTGCATACTACTTTTCAAAATAGATATTATCATGACCTAACTGGTGTATTTTATAGCTTTGAACTTAGAAAGTTGCTAATGTAAAAATGTGGTTAACCTTTTTGGATTGATCTCTGGCTTCCTACTACAAAGAATTAATTTAAAATTTAATCTTTTGAAGTAACATTTTTTTTCATACAAAAAATTCAAAGCTTACTTTTTTGTCCTTATGTAGAAACTAGAAAGAAAATCATATTCTTGAACCTTCAGAGCAGAAAAATTTCTAATATGGATCTCACAATTTTTCCCAAGAATATTATAATTAAAATGATAAACAAATCATTGTACTAAATCAAGCTCTTTCATTCATGGAGTTGCAGGGAAAGGGGATATAAAAAGATGGAAAGTGAAGGTTAATGCATTTAGTTATTGAAAAATAAGGAAAGAGACAAATATTATCAGAGTCACCCAAGATAAGGCTGGATCTTAGACTTAAGCTGGCTCTTAATCTAGAAAGACTTCAGAATAAGTAAAACAAAGAATCAATTTAAAGAACAATGGAAAGAAAGCAAAATGTATTTCACTTATCAAAAAATAATTAATGAATTCTCTAGGCAATATCATATTATATAAATATAAGAAAAATCAAAAACAATGATCACATTGAGTTCTTGATAAAATTAATCCATTGAGATACTTTTGTATTGGGCATTGAGAAATAGGTTCTGCAATCACCATTTAGCTGTAGCTTCTGCTCCTGCTTCTGCTGTGCTAAATTAATTAAGACTCATACTGTACAATGCCCTTCATCATTTTCTTACTTGCTTCTAAGTTTCCAAGCAGTGAAAATGCATAGGTCTTGTCTGTAAATTCCTCTTTTATTTCCTCTGATGATGTGATAAACTGAGAGATATATCTAAGCTTTGCACAAACTGGGATTACATTGAGCCCAGAGAGTTTCCTTCTCTGTACTTTTCCAAGGCCTAGGATGGAAGCTTCTAGCCTTTGTTCCCGTTAATCAAACAAGCTGACTGATTCAATCCAGCTTATCTTGGCTTCTGACTGAATTGTTCTGCCAGTCCTCATACTAACTTTGGCAATATGCTCTGACCTTCTAGCTCCTTCTCATTCTCTGACTCATTCTGTCTTAACATGTATCTAGATTTTTCTTTCTGCAACCTGTTTCTGTAAACTCCTCCAGTGAACTGCCTCCTCTCCTCTCTGCCCTACTCTCATAAGTTGACTCTCCTTTCTGTTTGACTTGTTTGAATTGGGCATACCTTATCTCTGACTCATTCTGTCAAATCTTTCTTTGATTCATCACTTTATCTTTCCCTCAATTAGAAGTCACTTTTGAATATAGCTGTTTTCTGACTTTGTAGCTGGATCATATCTTTGGATATGTTTCCTTGCTAGAGGAGCCATATTGCTAGACTAAAATTCCTCTGCACTGTCAATCGTTCCTTAAAAATTAGCATGTTCACAGAAATTTGAAATTACAAGGAGAGGCTCAAAAGCTTTGAATTAAGCTTTTAAGTTTCTATAAATGGCAGCTGAACATGATAACTAGGGAAAGCTGTTGTTGAAATTTTTGAGATGAAACAGTAAATAAGGATACACATACACAGTATTTCAAAACATATACAAAATTTGACAAGTTCTGAGCAAATGTACAACACTGAAAGTGCAAGACATGAACCACTGTGACATTGGGAACCCTTGTCCCGTGCTCATCTGACGGCACACTTTCCTTTGATAACAGACACTCATGAGTACAAGACTCAGAAAATGGTAAGAAGGAAAGTCTATGCCTCAAAATTCTTGGAGAGGCTTTCAGAGATGACTGGCATGCTTATTTTCTTCTAGAAGACCATAATATTGTTCCTAGCACCTAAATCAGCTCTTCTCAACTACTTATAAATGTTCAGCTCCAGAAAATCAGTCTCTGTTCTCTGATGGCAGCCACAGACATAGATGTGCAATCATTCTTATAAACAAAAAGTAAATATTTTTTAAGGAGCTGTTCAAAGTCAATGTAGTTCACTACATGGTGGAAAGTGATTTAAATTGAGAGGAAAGAATCTTGATGCTTTCACATTTGTATATCCAGTGTAAGAATTTGAAATGATTTCTTTTTCTGAAATATTTCACGTTTGATCTTTCTCTCCTTTGAATAATCCCAGGGTTCTCCTCTGAGTGGATTAATGATGCTATGGCTATTAGCTACATATACTAATTACCAGTAACAAATTATTCAATAGCAAATAGCAGATACCAATACAAAGAAATTTCACTTTTGATATACTAGAATTTTTACATAAAGAGCATCTCCTATTTTAGCACCTAGAGAAGAGCTGTACATCTTGCCTCTATCTTATTATAAAATCACACCACATGGAATCTAGGTCATGCTTGTTATTATTAACACACTGCAAAAATGCCATGCATTTTCTATTTGCCCTTTTCAAGGCTCTCTATACCACCCTTCCCACCTCTATTCTGTCTCCTTCAAGTTGTCCCCAGTGTGGGAAATCAAAATCTTTCTTTGTCATGCTAAAATTAATTCTTTCTTCCATCCTAGTTCTTATATGACCTTGGGCAGATTTTTTTTTTCATTGAAGAAGAGTAGTACACATGTGTTTCAGTCTGTCACAGTCTCTCAGGCCCTTTGTTTAATTGCTGATGTTGCTTAGTTTTCTAACAACTCCCCACTCCGCAAAAGAGGCATCTCTCAAAATACACTTCCCTGTAACTTTTACCCCCCACTCCCTGTCCCCTCTTTATAGCCATGTTTTCTTTCTTTCCCAAATTAATAGATTGTATTAAAAATCTTGTAATTTTAAAATTAAAATGAGACTCTCTTTTCATGTTAATTAAAATAGAAGTCAATATATTTTTACTTCTCTTAAAAATTAGTTTTCTAACTATAGAGCAATACACATGATGACTAGAAAACTTTTATATAAAATTTACTTTAAATTATATTCAAATAATAGTTATACTTGTATTGTAATTTATAATAGCAAGAGGTATGAAGCAAACAAAAACTATTAGTTTACCAAACAAATAAACCCAGATACATTATTCAATAAGTAGATATTTCATTTATAGATTGGTTAATACATATAGGTAGTTAACACATGTAGAACATAAAATAAATAGATAACTTAAGCAAAAATATATGGTCATCCAAACACATGAAAAAATAAATCCCATTTTTAATTTGCACTTTTTTTTTTTTACCTTATTGAAAACTAACATATTTCGAAGGCAAAACATAGATTCTTAATAAATACCTCATTTCCTGGGCAAAAGGACAAGAGAATCTGGAAATCATGAAGAATCAACAGAGGAGGGCACTGTGGAACACAGGCACAGTCCCACAGTGGAGCACACCTGCAGTCCAACTTTGTAAAGTATCTGAGGTAATTGTCATTATGGAGGCTTACTACGAAACAAGCTTACCCTTTGTATTTATCTGTTTATGAACTCTGCCTAGCTGATTCAGCTCAGCTGTTCTGGCTCAAACTCCTCTCCAAGCTGACTGATTCAATCTGGCTTCTCTAAGCTTTACACTCAATTGCTCTGCTTGACTTGTTCTAATCTTAGGGCTTCTTCATATTCTTTGACTTCAACTGCCTCTGCTGACCTGCGCTGCACTTCCCGAATGTACAAATGAACTCAGTTCCACTGCACTGTACTCACTGCACTGACTCCCAACTGACTGAATGATCTGAACAGAACTAAATAGAAACTCAACTTCACTAAACTGAATATCTCTCTCTCTCTCTCTCTCTCTCTCTCTCTCTCCCTCTCTCTCTCTCTCTCTCTCTCTCCTGCCACACTCTTAAGTAGACTCTCTTTACTGTGCTGTTCTCCTGAGAGTTGGGGATATCCTACCTTTGTCTCACTTTGTCAAATCTTTCTCTGATTTCATCTCTTTCTCTGATTTCATATGCTACTCAGTTAGACATCACTATCCAACATAGTTGCTTCATCCTACAAACATCGCCTACATTGTTAAGGATTCAAAGTGTGTACTAGGTGTTTGTATTCCAGCCAAAACAGCCAGGTTGATGGACTAAAATTCCTCTACAAAACTATTTGCTGGATGAGATGTTAAAAAGAGTTGAACCCACTAGTTTGAGAAAAGCCTTGGAAACACAGTAAGACTCCCATCTCCAGCAAGCAAATAGGTAAAGGAATGTATGTAGAGAAGAAATAATTTATTTGTTTCAATATTTGAATATAATGCAGAATAATAGGATATTCTTTGTTCTCTGATTCATAACCAGTTATGACAACACACCAATTATATCAATTTTGTTTCCAAATATGTATTGATTTATGTATCAATATTCATGTTTACAAAATTAAAATTCTACAGTAAACAACCTAACATATTAAATAAAATACTTTAAATACTACACATTTAAAGTTACCAGAGCACTCACTCACTGATAAGTAGATATTAGTTCAAAAGTTCATAATACCCAAGACAAAGTTACCAGAGCTGATAGCTTGTTTTGGGTGTAAAGAACAAAGCATTTGTTTTTTTCTCACATTTCTTTTTCTCACAGTGTTTCCTCAGCTGCTAGAACAACCACTGTGGAACTGAGAAAATGGATGTGCATCAGATCAATGCTAGTTAGAAGCTTATTGTGTTATTAAAGAGTTAGAGGTACTTTCCAGGTGATTGGAAGTTTCAGGAGATAGAAATTCAAGTTAGTCACTAAATCATCCTAAAATTTTCTATGAAAAATGTCTATGATGCCAGGAGAAGAGACAGGTGAGACCAATGGTACTGCAGTCATTTCATTCATTCTAGAATCTGTATGCTGCTAAGGTGAATGATATGACAATCTGTATGAATGGGTATACCAACAATGGGTTGATCACCTCTCTTTTTATCAATAGGAGTCCCATATAAACTACCAGGAACTAAACACAGGGGTTGTGATACTTTTCCTGAAAAATATTTCAAAAAGGCTGAAGATTTTAGAAACTATTGCTGTATCAGGAAAAGAATAGAAAACTTGATACATACTTATCATTTATAGTTATTGAGCAATGGATAAGTTCCTGAACAAATCTGTCTAGATTTGGTTTAATGAAAAAGAAAAACCAAGTTGTAATTCTACTCCAGAATAACATTTCCATCCTGGAGAATTTCTTGCAATAGAAAGACAACCTGTTTTACTTTAACATCCCAATTTCCCTGTTTTTCAAGTGGACAAGGCATCATTTGTAAGCTATCAAAAGAACTCGGAAAGGTTTAATGAGGTGACATATCTGAAATGTTATCTAAAGGAAAATATTTTTATTTTCTGTGCAGATAATACCTCAGCTTGACAGAAAAAAATCTCACAAGTTATCATTGTATTATGATAAAACAATGAATGACCCCCCTGGCGGAACTTGGCTTCATGAAAGGCAATGGCAGAGATCACATCAGGATTACATAAACTCAATCAGAGGCAGGCAGGAAGAACACAAGACAGATGAAGTGAAGTATTTCATGACTGGCAGGAGGGTATATCAAAGCCATCATTGCTAATTAAAAAATACCCACTCTCTCTGCTCAAGGTGAGAACATTGCTTCAGACAGTATGCTGCCTCCACTGGACTTCTGTGAAGCTGTAGTGACTCCACTTGTGGGTTTCTTAAAGGATGATTTAGAAATTAAGAAAGTCAGCTAAGATTAGCCTTGTGAGTTACATCACCAGTGAGAGCAAATAGAGTGTATGATGTCCATGGTTTCTTCCCCACCAGAATATTTTTTGTTTTTTGCACCAACTGTGGCCTCATTTTTATATTTTGATTCTGGGCCAAGATTCACTTAAATAATACCTTTCAAAAGTGATAACCAATTTTGTATTCAGTCAAAAGGTATACCTTTATAAAACTAATAATGCAAAACAGTTAAATTTAAATCCTTATTTCCTTGAAAGACAGTAGGAAAATCAAGAAGAACAGCAATGGGTAAAAATTATAGGCTCAGGGAGATATTTGGAACATCAAGCAGAAAAAAGGTAAGAATCACAGGGCAAGGATGACACCAAGAACACAACAGGAATGATACGTGTATGGACTCAAAGAATGCATAGACTCTGTACAACTGATAAGTGAATTTTAGCCCAAAAGCTCAGAATACCCATGATATAAACACAATCCATATTCAGCTTAAGAAGAAGGAAGACCAAATTGTAGATGTTTCAGTCCTACATAGAACAGGAAACAAAATAATCATAGGAGGTAGAAGAAGAGATAGGTTCAGGAGGAAGAGTGGAGAGGGAGGGAAAAGGGGGAGGGGCTCAGGAACGGGTATTAGAAGGGACAGAAGAGAAGTACAGAGAGTCAAGAAATTAAATAAAAACATGTAGCAGTGGGGGATGGGAACTGGTTGTAGTTACTAGAAAGTCCCAGAAGCCAGCAAAGCAAGAGGGTCCCAGGACCCAGTGGCAATGACTTTAGCCCAAAAACCAAGCAAAGGGTAGATACAACCTGTAGACACTACCTCCAGTACATAGGCATGGACCCCAGTTGAGGGATGGGGCCACCCATGCTTCTCAAAATTTTTAAACCAGAAATGGTCCTATCTAGAAGAAAGACAGGGCCAAGAAATGGAACAGAGACTGAAGAAAAGGCCATCTAAAGATAGTCCCACCTAGGGACTCATCCCATCTGCAGACGCCACTCCCCTACACTGTTGCTGATGCCAAGAAGCACTTGCTGACAGGAGCCTTGTATGGCTATTCCCTGAGAGAGTCTACCAGCACTTGAGCAATACAGATGCAGATACTAACAGCCAACCATTGAACTGAGCCTGGGATCCCAATAAAAGAGCTAGGAAAGCACTAAAGGAGCTGAAGGGGGTTGCAATCCCATAGGATTGCAACCTATGGGAATAATAATATCAACTAACTGGACCACCCAGAGCTCCCAGGGACTAAACCATTAACCAAAGAGTATACATGGATGTAGCTAGGACTAGATAGATAGATAGATAGATAGATAGATAGATAGATAGATAGATAGCAGAGGATAGCCTCATCTGATATAAGTGGGAGAAGAGGGAGGCCTGTTGCTTCAGCATAGGGAGGTGCTGGAAGGGAGAAGTGAAAGTGGGTGAGTGGGTGGAGGACCACACTCATAGAGGCAAAGGTGAGGGGGAAGATGGGGAATGGGATGGGGTAGGTTGTTGATGGGTAACCAGAAGGGGGATATTATTTGAAATGTAAACGAATAAAATAATTAGGAAAAAAAAGTTTACCTGGGTCCCATCACTAAAAGGACATAGTAGATAAGAACTCCCATCCCTAACAAAAAGCTATCTCTAATTGATGACCACTGGCAAAGAAAGGAAAGATTACTTTTCTCCAGAAGAATCTTATTTAATATATAAACCACACTTAAGAGCATCCCCTATGCCCACAGTAGATGGCAAACATGAAAAGAGTTGTGGTGTTTTTATAGAATTTTGTCTCATATTATTGGGTTGGGTTTGGTTTTGTTTTGTTTTTTGCATTTTTCTTATGTTTTCTGATGGCTTATCTTACGGTTTCTGATTTTGGCCTTTTTATTTTGTGCGCACATGAGCTCCTACACAATGGTAGGTTTCTGTTGCTTTTTACTTTTGGTTTTGTTTGGATTTTGATTTGCCTTTTGGTTTTCAAAGAGAGAGAAATCAGAAAGCATGGAGTTAAACGAGTCTGGGAAAATGGGGAGGATCTTGAAGGAGCTAGGTAAAGAGAAACCCTGTTCAGAATTTACTATATAAAAATTCTTAGTTCAAGATATTTATTTTACGTTTAAAAAAATTAAAGATTTTGCATCACAGCAGATACTTTATGAAGGTCAGTGCTTTTTACAGGACTAACACAAACCATGGGCAAATCTTTACAAGTGCTATTATTTTAGGATTAACTTGAAAAACTTTAACAGGCAGAATGGTGTAATTCTAGAATACTGGTACTTATACAGCTGAGGCAGAAGGATAATATGGCCAGAACCTTAAGATCTGATTGTTATACTAAATGACACCTTAGGTCAAACAGCAAGGATGGACTGTACCCCAAGTCAAAAGTTGTTTTCCTTACAACTAGTGGAGACCATCACAGAAAAACACAACAGAAATTAATGCAAATATCAAGGGATCATGAAGAGCCTAGTCTTTGTGGGCACTTATTCCTCCCAACTCCTGCATTTATGGCTCAGGAACATCATTTAATAAAAATTACAAAGGCTGCAATACTAGCATACCTGCTATAAAAGAATCATTGATAGATAATTCTGCACAAACAAGACCTGAACAATGACAATATCAATAGGTGTGGTAATATGGAAAAGTGAATGTCTCAATGGCTCCTCACCCTAGACAAAGAACTATAGGAAACTAATGATTGCTGAGAGGGGAAGATTTAGCCTTTCTCAAATATGAGCAAATTGGACACACACACACACACACACACACACACACACACACACACACACACAGATACAAACACGTATACATAAAAAACACGTTTGTGTGTTACAGTAATTATCAATTAAAAGAGGCTATTGGTTTAGTTAAAAACAAAGATAACTACTATAAGAAAACCAAGAATTCTGGGATGTCTAACACTAAGTGAAGGAACATTCAGAGGAATCTCATGGTGTTGACTATCAATACATGAAGAAAATAGCATAAAAATTGTATATATCAGCTTTGCATATACAGTGGGATGGGGTATGAGTATCCTGAAGCCTGACAATCATAAACCATAAGGCATTAACAGTTTGTTATGTCATTGATGTTGACAGAAAATCTGAAACAGCCAAACAGTATACTCACAGTTTTCATTTAGGAATTACCTAGCTCCGCTTTTAATAACAATCAGAGAATAAATTAACCAAATAAAATTGATTTTATTTTTATCTATGACTTCTTTCTGTTTAGTCATTTAGAATAATTTTCTATTTAGTTTTTTTCTAATAACAAAAATACTTAATTTACTGAAGGGTTAATGTATTTGAGATAATAAAATACTAAATTAATTAACTCACACAACCACAAAAGCTTTGCATGGATCTTTTGAACAGTTCCTGGTAATGTTCTGAATAAGTAGAACATGGAAAATGTTTACATTTAAGAACATAGAGTTAAAAGAGTGCCTAGGGAATATTTTAGCATACTGTCCTTGAAATATTTGGAAACGTAAATTTACAGAATTGCACCTATTTTTATGTCTTTAATGTTTGGTCATTTGTAGCATGGTTTATTTGTAAACACTTAATTAGCCATAATACACTAAAATAAATCTATATATTTAAAGGAACATTTCACTATTTAATGAGGTACACCATAATTGTAAAACAAGGTTTTCTTTATTCCTCTATTTTCTGCTATATAGGTGAGCATAAAACTTAGGGTAGAATGTAATAATGAGCTCAAATTGAATCCCAGAGATAGTATTAAGAACAATAAAACTAAAATTCTGAAAAAAATGACTTTGAACAGAAAATGTGTCTTAATTGATTGATAATTGAATGCCATCATTTCACTCTCACAAGGAAAGAAAAAAAGTAGAGTTTCACAAAAAAGAAAGCATGATGACTGATTTTTAATGTCAACTTAGCTCATGATATAAAAATAGAAATTGATAATGAAAAAAACACACTGAAGAAATCTCAAAGAGAACTGACAAAAATGAAAGCTCAGTTGGTCAAGTAAAAAGCCCCGTGAAGAGGCTCACCAGAAGAACAACATGTGGAACAGACATCACCAGCCATGAAGAAAGGTTATTTTGATCATTTAATCAAAGGAAATGATACATGTAAAAAGTAAATATGTAACAGGAATAAGCAGGAACTTTTGGATTACTGAGAAGCCCACATTTAGCCTACTGAAAGGTATGCGGCACATGCTCACAGATATAATTAGAGAAACCAGAATTGCTGAATACGCAGGCTTTTTAGTTCAACAGAAAAATTGACACCTGTTTACCAAGAAGGTCTGGAATGGGTGTTGTTTAACACCCTAGTGATCTTTTGCTATTGTGTGGAGCCAGCCCTTGCCCTAATCCTCCAGACTCTGGAGCAATTTTTTCCAGTCAATATAACCCATCCTAATGAAAGAAGTCCTAAATACTTTGCAAAAAAAGCTGGCTATTATACTTATTACAAATTCTCAATCCCTAGACTCCTATTCTGAGCAACATTTCTAAGTCAATAGAATCTATCCTTATGCTTACTACCAAACCTTTCTCCCTAGGGCCTTCTCCTGAGCAGTGTTTCGCTCAATAGAACCCTTTCCTGTGGAAGAGGTGACAGGTTCATAGCAAAAGACATGTACTTTGTAAAGGAATTTTGATGTAGCCATGCCTTAAGCTTTGTTATGATAATTATCACAAGGAAACTTTTTGCCAAAGTTTAGCCACGTTTCAATATGTAAAAAATACATTGCTCAGGGTGATACTTCAGAAGTTTGAATCAACCTGGCTAAATACAAATATACTAAACCCAGATTCATTCTTGCCTCTCCAGGTTTAATTCCATAGCTGGTCATGATAGCTGTCCATATATAATCAATGGGCACTTCTGTAAACATATATTTTTTAAATCAAGTACTACTAGTCTTTTAAAAAAACATAACAAACATAAAAAACAGTGATAAAATGGCTCCCGAATTATTACTAATGTCACTGTAATATTCATAGACCACTTCATTTGTTCAGCCATTATAAGAGAAGCTTTTTGAATCAAATGGGACCCACAGCCAGATATGCAGAGGGGAGCAGAGACAGAGGGAAAGAGAGACAGAAACAGAGACAGAATCACATACAGAGAGAGAAAGAGAGAGAGTAAGAGAGAGAGAGAGAGAGAGACAGACAGACAGACAGACAGACAGAGACAGTCAGAGACCTACAGACTGACAGACAGACAGACAGACAAGGGGGAGAGAGAGAGTGATAGAAAGGGGTAGAGAGAGACAGAGACAGAGAGACAGACAAGTGGGGGAAGAGAGAATGAGAGAGAAACAGTCAGAGAGACAGAGAGAAAGAGAGACACATACAAACAGACAATAAGACAGAGACAGTCAGAGACAAAGACAGTTAGACAGACAGACAGTGACAAAAACAGAGACACAGAGAAAGAAACAGACTGTGGGAAGAGAGAGAGGGAAAGAGAGAAATAGTCAGAAACAGAGAGAGCTACAGAAAAAAAAGAGAGACAGAGGGAGACAGACAGAGACAGAGACATAAATACAGAGAAAAACAAATCCCTATCCTAGGAGTTCAGAAAATCTTGTGAAAGAGGAGGTAGAAAGCATATAAAAGCCATAGGGTAAAGAGGAAACCAAAACCCAATGCCCAGTAAATTGACAAGCACAAACCTCTATTAACTCTGAGGCAGCATGCACACAGCCTGCACAGGCCTGCACCAGGTCCTCTGCAAATGTATTATGGCTATCAGTATAGTGTTTTTGGAGTTTGTGAGCATGTGAATAATTGGGCATGTTACTTTTGTGCCTTCTCTTGGGTTCTTTTCCTTCTGCTGGTTTGTCTTGGACAAATTTGATGTGAGATTTTTTTTTTGTTTTATCATATTATATTTTATTTTGCTAATGTTATTATCTTTTAGAAGCCCAGTCTTTTCTAATGAGAATCAGAAAGGGGATGAATGAGGATGATAGGGAAGGTTAGAAGGAACTGAGAAGAGTAGAGGGAGGGAACCCATAATATGGAAATACTATGTGAAACAAAATCAAATTTTCAATAAAGAGAAATAAAGAAAAAAAGCAAGTATCCTTTGGAGCTAGAGTGCTGTAAATAGAACAACAGTTTTCCTAGCTGGATTCTAATAATCATCAAATTACTCACAAATATCTATAAACAACTTAAGTAGATTTGATACCCCTGCCTGGCTTCTATGGGCACTTGCATACATATATTTACATACACATTTACATATAGATCCATAGACACAATCACACACATGTAAATAAATAATATAAAAATTTTAAAAATTATTTGTTAAAAATCAGAAAAACTTGTGATAATGTGTTTTTACAGTGAGTGCTCATTCCCAGTGCCCATGAAAATTATCTCTGCCTGTATTCACTGAAAGAATTGTACCTATAACATAATTTAAATATATGAGAAAATATAAAAATAATCTAGAAGAAATTTTATATTTGAATCCAATAAAATTATCTAGGTTTTCGTTGCCAATGTGTAAATTTTTCACCTTCTTTTTTCTAATTTTCAAAGTTACACAATTTTTTTTATAGGGTCTCACCATGTAATCCTGATTGGCTAGGAACTTATCATATAGACCATGGTGGCTTCAAACTCACAGACACCCATCTGCCTCTCTCTCCAGAGTACTAGAATTAAAAATGTATATCACTACACCTTTATTATACATCTTATAGCATATATGATTGAAACAGTTATGCCAGCTTTTTCCTACTTTTTCTTCTTCTTTCATATTTTACTGCATTTTCCTAAATTTTCTCCAATTACTGCCTGGAATAATAATTAACATGTAGTATTTTTCTTTTAATGCAAAGTAAAATGATATGTCTTATTTTATAGGTGATTATTATTAATATTATTTTGAACTTTTGACTGAAGATCGATGATACTCTAGAATGTTCTTTGGACATCCTAAACAATGGTACAATAATACTGTGTATATTTTTCTTTGTAAATAACATTTTGCCACTTTATAATTCTATTCTAGTCTACTTTCATTCTACTTCCCTTAAGAGTTTTAAAAGACGTGAAAAATCCCCCCATTATCTTCGTAGGTGATACAGACATGAAAGGAAAAAGAATTACTTGTCATCACAAGCCTACACTCCTACACAGCATCGTTAGCACATCCCCTCCCCAAGCAGATCTGAACAACAATGCAGTGGTTAAATCAGAGCTTCACCTTCACACTCACTTTTTATATTTCTTAAAGCACCTTACAACAAAGAGGTACAAACCCATCTCCTACATTATCTAATTAAACAGAGTACCATTGAGTCACTTTGTTCACAATTATTTTCTCACATTGAAACATCAAAGCATAATGAAAAAATAAAACTGGAGATTACTGTATTTGTCAATTATTGAACATTTTCTTCAGATTTCAACCTGGCATGGAGCAAGACTTTAAAATGTGCATACTATAATTCTATGAGCAGAGCATGGCGTACATATCTTTGTGGCTATTATGATTAACTATAAGTCCTTACAAAATGCAATCCCTTTCCCTAATGATCTCAATTCATAAACTTTATTTAGAATATTTTCTCTAATAATTATAATTTTCTAAAAATTCATGTGTGAGTTGAAATTTTTATTTCAAGAACTTAAGACTGATATGTAAAAGGTGAGATAGTTCATATATAGATACGTGATAAACAGGTAGCTCATAGATTAAAAATACATGAGATAGATGGCTTATAGAGAGATGATAGTTGATGATGATAAGGATTGATGATAGATAGTAGATAGATAGACAATAGATGATAGATAGATAAAGAGATAGATAAAGAGAGAGATAGATAGATAGATAGATAGATAGATAGATAGATAGATAGATATATGGCACCCACATATAACCTTGAACAGCTATTTTAAGGCAAGTAGGAGGTTTAGCCATTTGTAAAATAAAGTATTAATTATCAGGCTCTTTTTTTTTAACTTTACACCTTTTTAGCAAATGATAGTGACCTTTTCATAAGTTTTGAACGCTTGAGAAAATTATCAAACCTGTTTGGTTTTAAATCAAGGGAAATTATATGCTATATCTGATTTACAAATTATAAAGACTTTGAAAACATTGGGAGCTAGTCAGCAAAATAATAGTATGGGTGGAAAATGTGCAGAGGAGGGTAATGGAAACACTCGGCCTTGATTTCATTAGAAGTGGAATAACTCATCAAAGCATAGTTAAGCACTGATTGTGAGTCATACAAAAGGGACTTTCCAGAGTTTCCAGTTCTTCAGATTATATAAAGTACTGCTTCAAACAATGCCACCTCCATATCAAAAAAAAAAATAGATACTGGTGGTCTAAGAAAATGTTCAATGTAATCATTAGTCAGATATTAAAAATTATTGCAATAATATATTATTCAGAATTCTATTCAAGTGAATGGCTCATTCGGATACATTTTTCTTCAGTATTTCAGTGTGACAATGATAAATGACATATAATTTATGACACTGTCATTTAATAATTAAAATGGCTTATATCATTTTGTTTACTGTCTTCTCATTTCCAGACCCTGTAATTTTGCATTATTATTAGTAACAAATCTCACTCAGCAGCACTTCCTAATAGAACTCAGCATGGACAATTTTCCACAGATTCAATCTCTGCCTGAATCAAACTAATCCTTTGATTGGGCTCAAGGAAGAGCTTGAATCCCTGTAGAGTTCCTGATACACTGACAATTCATAACAATAATAACAAGGCACCAAGCAGTCAAAAATGCAGACCTTGCACCTGTTTTTTCATCCTGGTGAAACAGGCTATGAGATGAGTCTTGTTACTTTTCCCTGGACTAATCTCAACCTCTGGAGACTGAAGGCCTTTTGCAGGTTTGTGCCTAAGGGTATGGCTGAGAACCTTTAATGGTGATTTATCTCAAAGCAGTTTCATGCTAGAGAAGCTTCTTGCATTAGCTTGCTTTCCATACAAATCGAATACAAAAGTACACATCAGCATACATATATGAGGAAAAGGCTGGAAAGATCTAACAGTGTTTCCAAATTTTGTGTTTGTGTAAGTAATTAATATGGTTTCCCCTTTCTTTTGTATTTTGGGGGGAGGAATTGATTTGTTTGCATTTCTTTTCTTTTATTGGATATTTTCTTTATTTACATTTCAAATGTCATCCTTTGTGCAGGTTTCCCCAATTGGAAAACTCCTATCCTATCCCCCTCCCGCTGCTTCTATGAGGGTATCTCCCCACCCACCTATCTACTCCAGCCTCCCTGCCCTGGCATTCTCCTACACTGGGGCATCAAGCCTTCACGGGACCATGGGCTTCTCTGCCCATTGATGCATGACAAGGCCATCCTTTGCTACATGTGCAGCTGGAGCCATGGGTCCCTCCATGAGTACTCTGGTTGGTGCTTTAGTCCCTGGGAACTCTGAGAAGTCTGGTTGGTTGATATTGTTGTTCCCCTATGGGATTACAACCCGCCTCAGCTCCTTCAGTACTTTCTCTAACTCTTCCACCAGGGAACCCATGCTCAGTCCAATGGTTGGCTGCAAGCATCTTCCTCTGTCAAGTTGTGGCAGAGCATCTCAGGAGACAACTATATCAGGCTACTGTCAGCATGCACTTTTTGGCATCCACAATAGTGTCTGGGTTTGGTCACAGTATATGGGATGAATCCCCAGGTAGAGCAGTCTCTGGATGGCCTTTCATTCTGTCTCTGCTCCACACTTTGTCTACATATTTCCTCCTATGAGTATTTTGTTCTTCATTCTAAGAAGGACTTAAGCATCAGCACTTTGGTCTTCCTTATTCTTAAGCTTCATGTGGTTTTGTTTGCCTTTAAGATAGTTTCTTAGTCCATTCTGATACCAAAAGCACTTACATGTACCCTAGCTTGGCTGGCCTTGAATTTTTGTATCTCTGGCTTCCTTCTCCTAAAAGCTGAAGTTTCAGGAATGAACCACATGTTCAGCAGTTTAAAAAAAATGTTCGAGCTTGCTGCAAATAGTTCCCTATGATTTAGAAAGATTTTTAGCTTTTAATAAATATTTGTCCCCAGAAAGACATTTAAATCTCAGGAGCCATCACTATGGTGTCTTAAAAACAAAGTCTTCGGTTTAACATGTCTTCTTTTCAATTAGGCAATGGTGGTTACTTGCTCTTCCATAGCTAAAATATTAGCCTGTCTTATAAGTATCCTCATAACAATTACTTGTGATTCTTATTGTGGAATAAGATTTCTTAACCCACAGTCAAGATCATTCAAAACCATGTTCTCTTTGGTAAATTATATTTGTGGAAATCATTGAATTAATCATTTACTTCATGAAATTTTGATGACTCCTTCAGTTAACTGACTGAGACTTATTTAATACTTATCAATAGACACAAGGAGTCAGCCTCAGGTGGCATTTCTTAGGTACCCTTCATCTGGGTTGCTCTGACCTCCATCAAATGTTTGGCTGTGCATGTCTGCACCTGTTTCAGTCAGCTACTGGATAGAATCGCTCTCTTGTGATGCTCTGAGATGGTATGAAGAAAGTAGTGAAGAAAGATGTATCGTCTTTGTCTTTCACTGGTCTAGGCTTGTCCTCTCTGTAAGGCTGGCTGAAAAGTGAGCCTGAGGGATCTCCTGCTCATCTATCTAGCACGGGTATCAGCACAAATTATCACACCTAGCATCATGTTTACATAGAAATGATGTATAGATTATTTCCATTAGCCTCAATAACATTTTCACACTAAAAAAAAAACCTGAATTATGAAGATGAGTGAATAAATTCTAATGTATGAATATCCAGACTTGAGAATTGGATTATAGAGAGAACATCCAAAGTTAATTTATATAATTTTTTTCATTAATCTTTAAAAGAAAATATGTTTCCTATTTTAGGCCATTACTGCACAGGTCTTTGTTCTCTATATTTTAGCCAGCTGTGAGACTATATTAAGTATTGCCCACTGGGAAATGAAGGTTTTTGATGAAGGCTGAGATTTTTCACTAATTTTTTGGTATTACACATAAGAGGCATCTCGACACAATGTCCATTTAGCAGACTAACAGTAGTAGATTATCCTTTAGTGTCTTATGACCTACTCACGTACATTTGACAATGTTTAGAGTACTAAGTATGAGTTCCCTTCTGGGAAGGGACCTCAAAACAGAAAGAGTTTGTTTACCCCAGTGGTAGTCCTGCCACTAATACACCAGTGGTCGTATGTTGGCAAACAGAAATCCACATAGAATGTTCATGAGATCCGCAATCGGCTAAGGTTGTTGACTTTTTCACCCTAGAAGCCTAGCACTGTGATAAATAGTCCAGAGAGGAGGAAACTTCCAGCTCATTCAACTAATTCCTCAATATCCTGCAATACTTCAGTCCTCAGCAACACAACCTTATGGTCTTGTTCTGTTGGAAACTAGGGGACTGACAATCGCCTATAGTGTCTGGGGCTCTTGAGGGCCTCCCCTGAGTAGGAGAGTTGGAGAAGTGTAGGAGAAGATGTTACATCTTTCTTCACTACTATATCATCTCAGAGCATCACACGTGAGTGACTCTACCCAGCAGCTGACTGAAACAGGTGCAGATATGCACAGTCAAACATTTGTTGGAAGTCAGAGACTCCTATGAAAGTTTTTGGAGAAGAATTGATGGCCCTGAAGGAGATAAGAACTCCACAGGAAAACCAACAGTGTCAACAAACCTGAACCCCTGGCACCTCTCAGAGACAGAGCCACCAAACAAAGAATATACATTGATACAACTGAGGCCCCAGCATACGTGTAACAGACATGCAGCTCAATCTCTATATGAACCCCCATCCATTGGAACAGAGGCTGTCCCTAAAGATGTAGACTTACTGTGGAATCTGATCTTTATTAGGACTGCCTTGTCTGGCACCAATGAGAGAGGATGCAGGATGCAGGATGTGTCTAATCCTGTACAACCTGATGCTCTGGCGTGGGTGAGCTCAGAAGAGAAGGGGATAGAGGAGGTACTCTTCAAGGTGGGGACTGGGACAGAGTTAGCATTAGGAATGTAAATAAATAAATAAATAAATAAATAAGAAGCACTATATACTCATGTAGAGTTCCTCCTCTCAAAACAAATTTTATTTACAAATTTAAATTGCTTACAAAATGGTAGATTTCTTTCTGAATTTTCATTATAACTAGTGTGCGTGTGTTTGTGTATGTGAGTATGCATACACATTTGTGTATATGTATCTCTGTTGTGTGTATGTATATCAGTCTGCCTGTCTCTGTGTTGTGTGTATCAGTTTATTTATCTCTGTTATGTGTATACATGTATCTGTGTATCTCTCTCGAGTATTTGCGTATGTATGTGTGTTTATCTGTGTATCTGTGTGTCTGTGTGTGTATACATGCATGTGTACTATGGTGCATGTGGAGATGAGAAGACAACTTCTAAAAGTTTGTTGCCTCCTTTTACCATATGGATCCTAAATATTAAACTCAAGCAATTAGGCTTGGCCCCATGTACCTTAACCTGGTGAGAAATATTCCTAGAGCACAAAATGTTAAGTTTCTTCAGTTAAAAATCCTCTCTATTTCCCCCACCTCCATGTTTCCTCATATTTTATCATACATTAAAATTTAACCTAACAATTATATATTCATGCATTTCATTTATAATAAAAAGAAAGAAAGAAAGGAAGAAAAAAGAAAGAAAGAAAGAAAGTAAACAGACAGACAGATAGATGACAGATTAGCAGTTAGATAGATAAATGTATACATGTCTGATACAATTAGAACAACCAGCCTTACCGTACCCTTTTATTCTCTAATGTCTATATTTGATTCCAATTGAGCAGCAACTACAGCATTTGCCTGCTCCACAGTTTTCTATATGGTCCACTATGTTATTCTCTTAGGACTGTCTGGTCACAAGAACTACTTGAATTAAATACTGGGATATTGAGATGAAAAAAAATCAAAGTCAAAAATGATGTCTTCTTTTTTGAAACAAAGGACCTTTTCAGTGGAAGACATTATTAGGATACAGACATTGTAGCAGAGACATAAACCAACTCTGTGATGGTTAAATTTGTAAGGTAAAATAAGATGCATTCCCTTCCTTAAATGAGTATTTCCTACGCATCTGTAAATAGATATAAATCACAACACACTCTGCAGAAGCAATGGCATTTTTAACAGTGACATTACAGGCAGCACTTTAAATGTTTTAAAAGGTTCCTAATTTATTTTTGTAATAGTTGTTCATGCTAATTTCTATTTATACCATAGAAGTGCCACTGTGTTCTACTAAATTTCATGGTTAATGCAGATAACTCACTGTTAAATCAAATTAGTGGAGATGTGTGTGGTTGCTTCTGAACCTACAAGCCACTTTCAAGCCAAAGGCTTTACTATTTTCTAAACCTGCACTTTGTCCTGTTTGATTCATCTTTGTAAATGTAATTTCTATTCAAGTAGTGACTCAAGATGAAATGCTTGGGTCTGTGCCTGTGTCCTCTGTTTCCTCATTACTATACATAATGGCTGTATATACTTCTGATCCAAATATTCATTCTTTACACTTCCAGCTTACTCCAAACCATCACTGTTATTAGCTTGAACAGTTATCAATGATTCAATTCATCTTTCCATCTTGCCATACTGATGACTATCAATAGTAGTTATATTGTGTCATTTCCCTACTGATTATCACTCACATAATAAAATCAAAAGTACTTCCCACTTAATATGTTTTTACCCTCCTCCACTTCTCTGTTATACACCCTAAACACCAATTCACGTCTATATACTCATCTCAGTTCTGACTGCAAGTCTTATTTCAAGACCTATAAACATGTTTGTACCAAGGATCTATTAGGCTCTGCTCTGGCTTCATTTAGTTGTCTATCTGGAAGACTTATCTTTAGAGAATCTCCCCATGAATTTCTAGATCAACAATATATCAGCTAAATTGTTTCCCCAAGCTCCTAAACTGCTTTGAATCTCATTGTAGTATGACACCAACTAGTGTATCCCATTATGTATGTATGCTCATATTACTTTTACTGTAAACTACTTGCAGACTTAGATTTTAAAAAAATACTTTAATAAGAGTTCTCAAAATTGTCAACCTCCCCCACTTCTAGCACACCATCCAAAGGAAGGAGAAAAAAAATATGATGAATTGGATAATGGAGATGTGGTCCTGTCTAGAAGTAGGTGTTTGAGCAATTTCAATCTATGTTGTCAGGATACCAGCAGTACAGTTCAGTAGTGTTAAGATACCAGCAGTTCAATTCAAAAAGTGTCACTAAACACGAATGAGCAATGGCAGCATGGCCCAGCAGAAACACTGAAGCCTCCACCAAATCACCACAGTAAGCAGAACCATTCAGAATGCCAGGAGGACTTCCTTGTTGTGCCTTTCTCAACAAAGTAAAGATCAGCAAAGATGAGACACCAATGAAGCATTGCATTGCTAGCTATGCAAGTTCACTGTCACTATCTGTTGGGTCCTACTTATACTCTCCCGAAACATCACCTGTCCTCCCACGGGTCTTGCTTCAACAAAACATCACTTGAGTCTTCATCACATGACACAACCAGAAATTTCCACTTCAAAAGCTTCACATTGATTTGGTTTGTTATGTTCTTTCTTAACTGAGACCCCAATTCTGTGCCTATTGAGAGAATTGCAGAACTTATAATGATTTTATTTATATTTGGAGGAATAACTGGCACATAGACAAAGCATCATTACTCATGTTATGTAGCCATGACAAATATTTCATATAAAAAACTTCAGGGGTAAAATATTTATGTTAGCATCCAATGTCAGAGATAACACTCATTTATTATGGCGACATGCCTACTGTTCAAAAGGTGAGTCAGAACATTGTGATAGTTAGAACAAGAATTGGAAGCTCTTCATCACTTAATGGACAGGAATTAGAGAGGAATAGATTGGGGGTTTTAAAGTACAATCTTCTAAACTATTTCCTTCTCCTAAGCGTCATCTCCACAATCAGCACCACTAACTAGATCTGTATTTAGCTCATGGGAGGGGTTCATATTCAAACCATATAATCATTGATTACCTAAGTCTTTTTCTGATTAAAGTAACTACATTTAGAGAGCTTTAAAATACTAGAAAACTTGGGAGATTGGACCAAGTTCCATTGGCTTTTTAGGGTATAGGTGTTTTCACACAGAGTTTGTAACTATTTTGCCTCTCATGGATCCCTGACCTAAGTAAACCAATCGGGCTCCTCCTTCTATGATTTTTAACATTTGGAGCTAAGGGACTCCAGTTTATTCTGACTAGCCTCGTGAAAGACGGGAATGGATCAGAATGGCCAATTGTGCATATCAATGAAGTGACCACCTTAGCCTTGTCCCTGGAAGGAGAAACTGAAAGATAAGGGACCAATGCAGTTAAAAAAAGAGAATTGTTCTTTGTTTGTTTGTTTGCTTGCTTGCTTGCTTGCTTTGTTTTGTTTTTCAAGACAGGGTTTCTCTATGTAGCCCTGGCTGTCCTAGAACTCACTCTGTAGACCAGACTGGCCTCGAACTCAGAAATCCACCTGCCTCTGCCACCCAAGTGCTGGGATTAAAGGCGTGGGCCGCCAACACCCACTGAGAATTGTTCTTTTAAATAAAAAAGAAAATAACAATGTTGCTTTCTCTCTAAGGGTACCCTCCTTTTGCTGCTGATCTTTTATGCTGTGTTCTTAGAGTTATGTTTAAATAAAAACACCTAGAGAATTCTAATTTTCAAGTTTGCTTATTTTACATTACATTCACTTGCCTGTTTCTCACAAACCAATGTAACTGGATTTCTGTTACTTGAAAATACTTTTTAAAGTTATGAAAAGTCAAAGGAACATCAATACTCACTTCACAAATTTTTTACCAATGACCTTAATTAAAAAAATCAAAACAACCCAATACATGCTGTGCTGAATTCTTAAGCCTATCCAACACTAACAAAGTAAAATATATTATAGTTTTTCTGAAACATCTGGAATGCTGAGTAGCAGAGAAAGACCACTAGTGAGGACCAGATTAAAGATATAAATAATGAGTGAAGAGAGAATGGGCTGTGTAGTTCAGAGACAGGATGCTTAACCTGCAGGAATGAGGTCCTTAGTTTACACCTGAAATTTTCAAAATGAACAAGGGAAAAAAGGCTTCTAGTTTTGATGAAGGCATTCTTTATATTTAAACCCAATTATTTCACAACAGAACTCAAAGTGGGAATTAGAAATGTGGTGCACATTTCATGGAAATTAATTGTGAGTGTTTTGTTTGAAGGGCAATTTATGTTAATGTTAATTTGTTGCTAATGGAAAAGTAGACCATCGTCTGCACAAAGAAAGAGGAGAAGGAGGAAGACAACAATAATGAGAAAAGGGAGGAGACAAAATGGAGGAGGAGGAGGAGAATACATGTAGGAGGGGCTAAGGTGGGAGGAGTAAGGAGAGGAAGAGAAAAAGGAAAAGGAGGAGCTAGGGAGAGCAGAGATGTAGGAGGATGAAGAGCCACCCAGTTATGGAGAGCAGTCCTGGGTAAGAACTTATATTTAGGTTAGCTATTTGGGAAACACCTCTAATTGTATGGGCATATTGTTATTGAAAATTACCAAACATATAAAGCCTTTGACTAATATTTAAGCTTTAGTGTCGCGGATCTTACTGCCCCACGCTTGGCACCAAAATGTTGAGAGCCTGGCCCAAGTTTGGGGGCCAAACTGTTGCGACCAGTACTCTGCCTGGCTTGGGGGCCAAAATGTCCCAGCCTGCACTGCTGCTCTGGTCCACGGGTCAGGGTCTCGAAGAATGGAGACAAGACAGAGGTTTTGTTCATGTCTCAAGTCTACTTTATTGTCTCTCTACTATTGGCGCATATTCACTCTTGTTCACTCCTCTTAACTTATATTTTACTCCTATTGACTCTTATTGACTCATATTCTGACTCTCATTGACTGTATTGATGCTCATTTGTTCTTCTTCACCCTATTACAAGGAAATCCTGGGTATTTACAAGCACACGCAGGAGAACACAGGTGAAAACATTTTACCACGTGCACCATGCAGCTGGGGTCACTAAACAGCAAAACAAGCTATGTGGGATAAACAAGATATTTGTCAGAGTGTGCCCAGCTGTTGTAGGTTGCTGAAAATCAAGTCTCTATCAGGGTATATGGCTGAGATGGCTGCAAAGTTATCTAGACGCTTTCTGCTAAAAGTCGGGCTCCCAACACTTTAGAGTCTCATTTTCTACCAGGCCCAGTAGTAGTAGTAGGAGAAATAGGAGTAAGGGAAGGAGAAGGAGAAGGAGAAGGAGAAGGAGAAGGAGAAGGAGAAGG
>JANHMN010000004.1:106493131-106563470 GCA_030674055.1 Rhabdomys pumilio | reverse complement strand
GAGAAGGAGAAGGAGAAGGAGAAGGAGAAGGAGAAGGAGAAGGAGAAAAAGAAAAGAAGGAAAGCGTACTTGCTATCATACAGAACTATAGCCAGTCTCTCCAAAAAACCATATTGTGTATTTTGTGGCTTGCATGAACAAATATACACATCAGAATGCTTTCATTTCTCAATCATTTTCCTCACCAATATGTTTTAGTGAATACCTTTAATCTTCAGTGTATGCACTGTTATTATAAGGGATGTTTATTCACTTCCTTAGATTTCAAACTCAGAAAGTAGAAAAATCCCAAAGTATCATTCCTATCTGTTCTCTATCTTTGATTTTTCATACTTGATAAACAGACAAAATTAAGAAAACTGTGTCTCAGTGTTCTTCTTATATATATAGCTGACCAATGAGATCCTTGCAAAGTTCAGGCAATTATTGGATTATTGGGACCTAAGGATATCAGAAAACTAAGGCTTTGTCATGAAATGAGTAACACACACACACAAATAAATTAGTGTCTGTGTGGCTCATCAGTGTCTGAGTTTCAACATATACAATCAAGTTGCTTAAATAAACTATCTGGACCATAAAGACCAATTAAAAATGAAGCAAAGAAATGATGTTGATTGCCTAGACTTGATCAATAGGGGGAGGTAGGTAGCAGGGGACTCTGTGTGTGAGACACCATACTCTCCTAAGGATGAATATCTTCCTGGAGTCCTGTCAGCTCCTGCAGCCATGATGGCAGGAAGCCACAGTGCAGGAAGACAGCTGTGGCAGTATAAAGTATCTGATTGCACTCCCCAATGAACATTGCTTTCTTGTTCTTAATGACACCAGATGGTACATCCTACCCATGGTACTCAGGGATGCTAGATTTGCATGTGTGGTGACCTTATGAAGACCACCATAATGTAAAAAAGTACCTGAGAGCTCTTAGGGGAGTCTGGAGCATGTTCATGGTCAAAACAGGGAAACAATTATAGTTCCAATTGGGAAGATAAAATTCTGCCCAATTTTTCATATTCTAGTTTTGGACCTCTTACAATTCTACCACATGGTTCATGTGTTTACTAATATGAGTTTGGAAGCAATTAAAATGTGCTTTTCTACAAGGGAGGGTAAACAAAAACAAAATATAGGCAGGCAGGCAGTTGCTGCATATTCATCGTTAACAGACTGAAATATTCTCAAGGTAGATTGGTGGTAGATAAATAAGTTGAGCCTGAATAAGACAAACATTATGAGTATCTGCTACAGAATTTCAGCAAATAGAAATGTGTGGTAAATTGCAGTTTCTTCTTCCTCACTCTCTTTTAAGCTACTGAATTCTCATTCTTCCTCAGAGAATTTTATGAAAACAAAATAAGAATTTAAGGTATGCACACTGAAAACAGCAACGGCAACACATTATTTGCCTGCATGTGGCACATGGGGATTCCAGGCTTTCTGTACCAGATGGTTGCTCCTTTCCCTATTAACTGTGTCTTTGGATTCTCCTTTTAAGCACATTACTGAATAAAAGAACAATATAAATGATCATTGGAAACATTATGAGGAAGAAGTCTAATATCCACACAATCCTTCCCCATGTTAGCATGCATGGAAGATGGTCATTCTCTGAGAAAACTTAAGATAACACCACACTTTCCCTTTGACACTGATTGCTACTAAATTAAATATTTAAAATTGGAAAAGTATAAAGTATCACATTGCAAAGCATCTAATAGTTAAAGGATCAAATCTCAGATCATATGTCTAAGAGTGCGAATACTGTGCTGATATACATGCATGTGAACTAGCATTCCACTACCACAATATCTCCCCCAAATTAAGCACACTTATCAATGGAGACAATTACAGAACAACACACTGAGGGCCCCAGAAACACATGGCACTTTCAGCGAATGATTACTTCTTAGCTCTCAAGTTATTTTTAGTCGAACTGTAATTTGGAATACGGGAGAGAGAAGGAGAAAAGTCATATTTTTAGCCATTATCGTGGAATATAATCTTCTGTCATAATATGTTACAGAAGCTCACACACGGATGCTTCCATAATTACAGCATTCAAACCTAAGTGCAAGAGTGAAGACTGCAAATCTACTTTCATTACAACCACTTGTTTTCAGTCACTGGAAACAGTAGAAAAAAAAATGTCCTTGAGACTAAATTCTCACAATATAACAAATACAAGAAGATGCTAGGAGTTTATTTGTCAAAGCAGGAGTCAGGGAAGAGAACAAGTTCGGGATGAATTGATAATGATGGTATTCCCCTTGACTCCAAGCCCTTCCTCCCTCTGGTTTTATGTGAAAACCTCAGTGTGAACATTGGTCATTTTCCCTTTGCCTCAAGCCCGTCAAGTGAATAACTCATAGACCCGGTCTGCTATTAACAAGACAGGTGCAATTTTCTTCCAATTCCTATGAATTGTTTGTTGTTAAGCAGTGTAAATGGATCAGATCATTTTTAATCTTCCACTCCATTTTCTCTGTGGTGATTTAAATGGCAAAAGTCAAATAATTATCAGCTCGAGTAAAAAAAATATGCTAAGGATTCATAGCAGTACACATAGTCACTTGCGATAAAAGATTTAATTTTAATGTTTTATTCTTATAATTCAGAAAATTCAACAATGGTAATCTTAATGCTATGCATATTTTAAAATGTATTTAAAACACATTAGAATATATGAACAATACAATTATCATGTACCAGAGATTCCTACTCAGATTTCTTTCAGTTTATGATATCTTTGTGTTTGTTTTTCACAAACTTTTACAATCTGCATAAGACATATTCAGGCAAAATGGTGTCTAAATATTTAATTTTATTAAAAATATAATGTAAAATCATGGCAAAGTCAATTTAACGAGAATGAAATGTACAAAACTTGGAGTAAAACTTTTTGTTTGTTTGTTTTCTACTTTAATCAATCCTAGGTGGGGTTTTTTAAATTAGTTTTACTTGTGTACAGTCCAGTCATCATCTCACTCCTGGTGATGAGAAACTCCCACAGTTTCTCATCCAGTTCCTTCTTCCCCCTGTCTCTAAGAAGATGTCCCCCACCACCATCAGGCCTCTCGACTCCCTAGCAAAACCCTTAACTATTAAAATGACTCAAGCTCATTTAAATTACAAAGATGATAGGTAACTTTGGGAGGCTACATTCTTGTAGGCATACATAACTTCATGATTTGTGAAAGTTTTATTTCTCCAACACATCTTTTCTCTTTCCAGTCCAATTTGATAGAATAGACAGGCTTCCAAATGGTTACAGTGTTTTTTCCCCTTCGTGTAGAAGACAGATGTACATTTGTACCACACTTAATGTGACAGAAATTTAATATCTGAGGGTTTTATTCATATTCCAGAAATCACTTGTTTGTCATGAATACTGTTTCAAAACCCCTCACATTTGTCACTTTACTTAAACTTGAGGAGTTTTCAACGTCTTGTTAGAAAACAGCTATGCATATTGGAAAATCTTTTTATTTCATAGTACTGCCACTGTTCATCCACACATGACTGATTAATCAATCCCTCAGCTATACTCTCATGCAACCATCATTTATAAATATTCTTGCTCCAGAATACTTTGATTTTTGAGATGGATTTTTCACCGTGTCAGCACAAATGCCCTCAAATGCTTGGATTCTGGTGGTCCTTCATCTCCCAGTCTGTGAATTTGCTTGCATTTTCAGCCCAGCACACCAAAGCTCCCCAGCATTTGCTCTGCAGAGGTGATGGCTGTGCATGCTGCTGTATCAGTGGGTCTCTGCATCCTTTGCTGGTTTGGTATTACAAGCACTTTCTTTCTAAAGGAGGTTTTCAATCTAAGTTGTCTTTGTTGCTACCACTGTTTATAATCTCTTCCTTTGGTGTCCATGAGTCTTCAAGATGAGCATTACAGTACAGATACATTACCACCTTTCTACCAACACTCTCAGCTTCTTTGTCTCCTTAACCTGTAAACTAAGTGTTCCTAATAATCCACCTGTTCCTTGTTTTTCACTGTTATTAGTAATATGTGGCCCATAATCCCAGAAGGGCCTTCTGATTATTTCTTGAGATCTAACTCTGGCCAATTTCAACAGCCATTCCCTGGAGCAAGCATTCAAGACATTTACAATTTCTCAACCACCAAATCATTTATCAATGTTATGTCCCAAATCTTGTTCATGGATTTTTATTGTCTCCAATGGTTAAGACATAGTTTCTTTGAACTACAAAACCGCAAAAGATTATCAAATTAATCACATTCCCGCTTATTTTCTGAGTCTCAGATAAAAGTGGTTTATTACTGAGAGAAGAGTCTTGGACCAAATGTCTCTTTCTTGATTTTCTGTTTTTCATTTTTTTATTATTGGTTATTTTTTATTTACATTTCAAATGTAATTTGAATTTGAATTTCAATTCCCTTCCAAGTTTCCCCTCCACAAACCCCCTATCCCATTCTTCTCCCCCCTGCATCTATGAGGGTTCCTCAATACTCATCCACCCATTCCTGCCTCAATTTCCCAGCATTCTTCTACCCTAGGGCATCAAGCCTTCACAGGACCAAAGGACTCCTCTTCCATTGATGCCAGAAAAGGCCATCCTCTGCTACATATCCAGTGGGAGCCATCGGTCCCTCCATGTATACTCTTTGGTTGGTAGTTTAGTCCCTTGGAGCTCTGGAAAATCTGGTTGGTTGATATTGTTGTTCTTCCTATGGGATTGCAAACTCTTTCAGTCCGTCCCCTAACTCCTCCATTGGGGACCCTATGCTCAGCCCAGTGATTGGCGGTAAGCATCAGCCTCTGTATTGGTCAGGCTCTGTCAGAGCCTCTCAGGGAAAGTTATACCAGGCTTCTGTCAGCAAGCACTTCTTGGCATCAGCTATAGTGTCTCAGTTTGGTGTCTGCATGTGGGATGGATTCCTAGGTGGGGCAGTCTCTAAATGGCCTTTCCTTCAGTTTCTGCTCCATTCTTTGTGCCCTGCATTTCCTATAAACAGGAGCAATTCTGGGCTAATATTTTTGAGATAGGTGGGTTTCCGTGTAACACTGTCAGGAGAATAATCTCATTCGATTCTTCAATCCATTGGCTTTATCTTTTGTTTAGTTTTTAAATTTAATAATAATTTATTATTTTTTGATAATTCCATGCAATGGGTTTTGATCACATTTACTACGTTAAGTCCAATGAACAGAACGGTAGTGGCAATTTCCCCTCTCCAGTCAATAACTTGTCTAGCAACAGGTTCTTCTCCCTGACAATAATGTGAGGTACGGTTTTCATCCACTGGAATAGACCTGAAATTCAATTAGAACATGGCTAGTTACTCCTGTAACATTCATTATATCATTAAACCATTGGGTACATCTTACCAGGACATCACTGCTATAGTTCTTAATGTTCATGGCTAGGTAAAATTGATGATTATTTTTCTCCTCAAAGTAGCATAGAGAACATTTTCTAGAACTATGAAAGCTAGCCTAAATGAGTATCAATGAACATATAAATGATTAAATTTATGTGCAGTTATTAAGGATACTTCAATAATCTTGAAATTTTCTGTGGAGAATATTACTTAACCACAGCAAAGATATACAAACTTACTAGCATAAATACACACCCATGCTTGTGAGAGGTTTATTCTTTTTCAGATCTATTAGGTTCTTTTAGTGGAAGCATCGTTGATAATCAAAATTATAGATATGGTGGACCGAACCTATAATCCCAACATACTGGAAGCTGAGGATCAAGAGTTTGATTCCAAGTTGAGCTACCAAAAGAAAATGGGGTTCAGCACAAATACAAAAATAGATAGATAAATAGACAAATAAGTGGCTTAGTGAGATCTTCTATCAAGACTAACAAAAACAAGAGTGCTGATACCCTCCCTCAAGGGCAAAACATTTATTTCATAGGTGAACTCCTAGTTTCACTTCCCAGTACCATTACTACATATTAAATTTATTTAAAACATAGTAAATGCTAATTAAATTTGTTTGGTTTTCATTAGTATACAATATAGCATTTGCTATTCTGTATTGTTGTTTCATGCCAAGTAAAAATGAATTTAAAACCTTTTGAACTATGCTGACTTGTTGAATAGATCATTAATGATTTTTCATTTGTTAATTTCCAAGTAAATTTTTGGAACAAAATCCATGCATAGAGATGACAAGAGAATAGGCAGATAGATAAGCGACTTGTCATAAAATGTACACACAGTTTAGAGGGTCCCAGAAGATTTTAGCATGGTTCCACATCTTGTCTTAAAAAAAAGCAAAGTTTTTCCAATCATTATTTTACACTCTGGCAGCAAAATTTAATGTTTTGTTGTTTTTTTAATTTTTTTTAAAGCATATAAGGTAGAGACAAACATTTCAAATATGAGATGAAAATTGATGGTATTTTAAGAGACAAGTTACAAAGTAGTATTAGCTGATAATATGTATTGTTTTCATAAACCTCTTAGCTGAGTAGGTATTAGTCAGATGAAACTAGCAGAATGTGCTATCTGTAAGGAAAGACATTTGTCAGCCGTGGCTTTGAACGGTGAGAATTAAAGGTTTGGGGAAATTATTTCCACAGATGTGATATGTTCTATATTCTCAGTAATGCTGTTTAAATTAAGAAGATACCGCCTCCTACTTCTTTAACTGATACATGCAAAACCTTCCCTTAGGTGGTTGAAGAACTGGCCCAGTCTTCAGAATGCCTTCATGCTGAGTGTTTTATGTTCCTTTGCACTGTGCTGTTTATGATATAAGCAAACATAAAATGATTCCATCTTTATATTTACGAATCAAAGCTATCTCATTACTTACCAAATCAAGCTTCCATTGCTTGTCTGTATCCCATAATCTAACACTGAGTATCTGTTCTGCTACCATTGACCTACTGTCATCTGTCTTTAACTGCTTTGCTTATTGGAGGTTATGCAAACTACAACGACGTCTTTTTGGTAACTTGTTCTGCACTACTTTTCTGGGACATGGTGTGAGTTAGCTTAGAGTCATGTGAGATGAAAGCTTTGACTGAGGACTTGTTCAGATCAGATCAGATTGGCCTGTAGGTGACAGATTGTCTTTATTTTTTTTTGGGATTTTTTTTATTGGATATTTTATTTACATTTCATATGCTATCCCCTTTCCCCATTTCCCCTCCCTAGAAAACCCCTATCCCGTGCCCTTTTTCCTTTTTGCTTTTAGACAATTTTTTTTAAGGTTAACCAAAAGCTTTATAAGTATGGTAATGCTCAATCAGAAGTGTAACCCAATACCCAACCTAGATATATAAACTAGACAGATTGTCTTTATTGTTAATTGATGGAGGAAGGCCAAGACATGAGCTGTACAACAGAATTAGCGAAGCCTGAGCCCAAGAGCAATCCAGTTAGCAGCTTCCGTCCATTGTTTCTGCTTAGAAGCTCTTGCTTGAGTTCCTGTACTAACATGTTTAAAACATGTACTGTGACCTGGAAGCATAAGCTAAGTGCTTTCCTCCCCTATGGTGGTTTTGGCCAGAATAGAATCTGTGACAGACACACTCTACTTACTCTCCCTGCTTTTCTGGCTGTTACTCTTAATGGCCTTCCCTTTTGAATGTCAGAGTCATGAACTGGACCCAACACTTATCACATGCCTTCACTCCAACCCAGGCTACACTACATGCAGAAGAGTGTTCAGAGAAAGAAAAACCGAGCCTTTTGTATTTTCCTCCTTGCATTATTGTAGATCTGTATGGCTTCCACTTGAACCCCATTGTCCTGCTAATGGCACCTCTATTTTCTTTTTTCTATAACAGACTTTGACAAGTTTTCCAGACTTTAGTTCCATTTTAGAAAGGAAGACATTTTCTGCTTTTGCTGGTAGGAGTTCAAAGGGTCCCCTGCATGTACTTAAAGAATTCAGGACTTCCTGTAATTATTTGTAATTCCAGGGAGTCAGTAGTTCAGTCACAATCAAACGTATCTTCTACAACAGTATTTAATACACAACAAACTGTCATGTGAATTTCTAAACTAAAAGAGAATTTTTCATCATTTTATGTTTTTCTTTAATGTTAAATAATTTTGAACCAAAAATTGTAAAACAAGAGAAAAAGACTTTTCTTAGTTAAACATTTCCTGTAAATGTTCATTAAGGAAACTTATTAAATTATGTCATGTATTCCATATTTGAGTAGAATGCATACTTAACATGTCTATTTTAAAATCCAATCAGCACATTTGCTCTTGCTTTGTAGCCTTGAAATTACCTTTCACAATCGTGTTTACACAGATGTTCTTGCTTAAAATCTGCTTGATTTGTATATAAATCTACTGTGCCCATGATGAATTTGCATCTCATTTTATTTTTGCCACGAGGGAAGCGCTTTCCTTGGTTTAGAGAATCACAGACGATGAGATGATCTGTGAAGATCTATTTCTGTGTAGTGTGTATCAATCTGCATTAAACCACTGTAAAGATATTTTCCCTGTTTTGAAGAATTGATGGCAGCAACCCAACTCCAGAACTCAGCTGAGAAAAATCTAAACTCAGCAATTCTTTTATTGAAGTCCCAATACACCCTAGGATGCAGAGTTCATCTCACAGTTGCTATTATTTTTATCCACACCCTATTGTCTGTTTTAGCAAAGGGCCAGAAAGCTCCTGGAGTGACTGCTCTGAAATACCAAAGAGATATATCAGGCAGCAGTTTTCTGTTGGGGTAGATGAGTTTAGCTTCAGCTTATTTTTGCTATCTATAATTGTATACATGTCATACATACCAGGTAGGTAATTGCAAATATTGTGTTGTCTTTAAAAAAAATACAGAAGAGTCTGGAAATCCTGTAATTTATTTTATGGAGAACCAAGGCTATTTAAAAACCCATCAAATTTAATCCTATAGGCATTTTTCCTGCATCTCTATGTGCCAGATAAAGAATAAAAATTGCAAGAAAATGCAGAAGATCTTCAATGTGATGCTATTTAATAAATGCTGACATAACAAGTAATAGGACACCTAAAGTGCAATGAAGTCATTGGCCTTCATCCTATACATCTTAGCCCAAAGTTTGAAGGGGGCTTGTAAAAAACAGGCTGTCTACAAGTTGAATTTTTTTCCTGTTTGTACTCACAGGTTGTCAAATGTTACTACCTTTACCAGCCTTAGTTTTTAGGTTATCCTCAACCCCATAGCACACCTGCCAAATGTTACATTTGTAAATAATTAACAGTAATAACCATTAATCAAAGGTTAGAAACTTTTGAAGAATAGGTTATTAGGCTGTTATATTAAGCAGTTTTATTGAACTTCTACGTAGACTGTTGTGTACTGTGGTGTGTATGTAATATGCGTACTGGCCTTTTAAGTGTCATATCTACTTTGGTGCTGCATTTTAAACTCTTTCCACATCCCAGCTGGCTGCTTTCATGAATGGCACTGAGAGAGATGGTTTTCTTTTTCTATACTTTCCTAACGTCTATCTATGATAGATCATCATCAATTTTCCAATGGCCATATTAAAATTTGAAAGGAGCTGATCTTACTAAAATGTTATACTTTAAAATAATAAACTATACCTCTTAAAGTATATCAGTGGTGCTTGTAAAGAAATCTAATTATTTATTCAATTGTGTATGCTGTTAGAATTATTTTTGATATATTTGATTAATTCATAATTAATACAACATTGAATTTATGATTTAAATACCTATATTTAAATTACCTGATGTATAGAGTAACACCAAGATGTTAAAGTTCAAAAACACACACAGACTCAAGAGATAAGGGAACATAATAAAATCAGAAGTGCTGGGTGAGTTCTAGAACTCCTCTGTTACACAGAGATGGAGTTAGTGTGACAGTCAACATGGCAAAATAAGAAATCCAGACCACACTCTATGCTTCGCTAAGATTGGTTCAATATGGTTGCTGGCAGTGCTTCAGCTCCTTGATGACAGGCTTTTTAGGATTATTAGGAAGAAGACTGAAGCTATTAAAAGCAGCTACCCGGGGTGATGAGATGTGCAAGACAATTTGTATTCTCCAGGTCACACGGCCCTAAGGTGTGAAGGTTAACTGTGACAATGAACAGGCATTAGGGAAGGGTCAAAGTTCACTGTCTCCGTAGGCCAAAGCAAACGCTGCACCCCAGCAGTGTTTGGGAAGACTGAGAGCATGCAGTTTGCACATTCACGCATCTAGATAATAAGTGCTTCTGTGCCTGATTTTTATGAACAAGAGCAGAATAATAACAGAGAGATACATAGATAGAATTCAAATTCACCTTGAAAGGAAAGCCAAAGAGGATGTGTCGATTACTTACAGTGGGAAATAAAGATCTCTAAATCTCCGTCAATGGCATTGTAATAGAGTCTTTCCACTTTTTAAAAGCTAAGAGTTAGGTAGGAAAGTAATTTGTCAGGGAACATCTGTAGAACTTAAGTGCTTTGTAGCTGACACCGCCAATAAAACTTTTCTAAATGGAGTTGATTTATTTTTAACAAAATGATTGATTTCTTGGTTTACTTTTATAGCAATTAATTTGACCAGGCTTATCAAGTTAGCCTAGGTCCCCTCGCTCTCAAAATTTGAGCATTTTGGATAATTTTCAAAGGCTATTTAATCTTCACTAAGATCTAAGGCTAAACAGAGAAAGCATTGGTATTGAAATTAGTGCTACTATAATGTCCAGTTTCATTTTCCTTAACTAACATAATTTTTGTTTTTACTAAACCGATTATAACCAATCCTGTGGCTGTAATAATTCCCCACTACACAATTATTTAACCAAATTATTTAACCACACCATTATCTTGTTTTACATAGAAAGTTATACTTTTTGAAATGCATGGGGATGCCTGTACTTTGTTTTCTTCAAAAAGTGTAATGGAGAATTTCAAAAGAGATAAACTATGACTTCCATTTAAAACAAAAATATATGTCTAGTGCTTTTTTAACTACAAGCTTATAGATTATCAATTGGGCCATAAACACTCAGTGAGTGATGGATCATTGCCTGGCATGCCAGATAACTGGTGACTGAATTAATGAATGTGGTATAATGTGGTATTTTGTGAGAAAGTTTATGATATTTACAAAGATTTGATTCTTGAGAGAATGAGGACTTGAACTTTCTGCTATTTAAGTTATAATGATTAAGTTAAACATTATAGTATTTAGACATACAGAAAGGGGATACAACTCAGTGGTAGAGCCCTTGCTTAGCGTATGTGGTACCTTAGGTTCAATTCCCAACATGAGCAGACAGTTCTAATAGGCAATGGCACAAACTAGAATTAGCAAATTACTCCTTAGAGGCTTATGTATCTTTCCTCTTTGTGCGTGGATTCTGACATAACAGTGAACATGCCATGTAACTGCTGAAAATAATTTAATAATCATGGAAATATCATTAATAAATAACCATAATAAAAGGCCAAAATTTGCTCCTTGTTTCTTTGTAACTTAATGTTTTATTTTTTAGCAGTGAGTGTTATTAAACGTTATGAGTATGTAGATTTTTTTCCATAGGTTAGTTTGGTTTGGCTGTAGTGGAACCTACACAAATTACAGAAATGTTCTGGCTATTTAAGAAACAGGGCATAACACGTTGATACAACAGCCATCTGTTTTGTCTGAGATGGTGAAAGTTCTTTGGGGAATCTTGTCCTCCTCTGAAGTGAACCCATTTTACAGATTGTTGTCATTGCTTGAGTTCATTGGAGCATCTTGGCAGCTATGAAAGATATGGGTGATGATTTCATGATTTCTAAGACACAAGCACTAGGAAATATCAGATAATCTTGAACATTTAGGCTCATTAGAATTTGGATAGGCTTTTTGTACTTTTTTTGACAACTAAATTCTTATCAAGTGTTAGACGCCATGTTCAGAATAATAGTTTTTCAGAAACAGAATATTGAAGGCTCCACAGTGTAGTGACAGTAGAATTGGGACAAATTCCCTCAAGAAGAACTCCGTTTTTATATGAAAATGTTAGTTTTGCTCAACTTTAGAAGCACCTCCTCAATTTGATTATGTTTGTCTGTTTTCTTGGAGAGTAGAAACTTTAAACAAGTTAGTCAGGAGGGCAGTTATTTAAATATAATCTATTTCACCAGAGAGAAGTCCCGAAGTAATGGAGCACATAATGATACACTTGAAGTTTGCAAAGGGACTTCTAAGTGACACTTGTCTTATGGTGAAAATAGCCTCAAGACAGGAAGCTCAATACAGGTCCACAAGGTCAACCAGTTAAGATTCTTCCAATATAAGAATCAAGGGGAAATAGTGTGTGCTATCTATCGGCAGAGCATGGTTTCAATATTGGCTAAAATCCATTTGTAATGATATCACACTAAAAAGTCAACCTTTAAATGTAAAAAGAGTTGTATTGAAGTAACAGGAAAGACTTATGAAGACATCATCACAGGATATTCAGTTAGACAGTTGTGTAAAACAATTAAATACCATGGCCTCTCCACTACACTCTTTCTCTAGCGAATAGTGTTGTAATAACTATATGCCTTCATACATACTAGAAACATAATTTATATGTACTAAGAAATATTATAGTACTAGCTGTCAACAGCTACCGATGGACTATTTTCTGGAAAGTCTACCATATTGGTGGAGATTTCCTAAAGCATGCAATATTTAAATGTTTTGCTCAATAAAATATTTGTGTGTCTTGGGACATCAACATTTGATACAGGATGCAGGAGGAAGAGGCAGACATATTAAGTCAAAATTTTCAGCCTATAGGGAGCTGTGAACTTTGGTGATGGGGACCAGAGAGCTGGATTGTTAGGTAGCTTTTAAAGTGTGAAATTAAAATGGTGCTTTGATATATTGATTTGATTCTCTACATTCATTTGTTTGTTATTATATTTATTTACATTTTAAATATTGTGCCCCTCCTGTTTTCCCCTCTGCAAACCCCCATCCCATCCTGCCTCCAGTTTGCCTCTATGAGGGTATTCTCCCACCTACCTTCCTCATCCCTGCCTCACCACTCTGGCATTCCCTTAAGTTGGGGTATTGTTGAGTACTGTTCTGCCCCACGCTTGGCGCCAAAACTGTTGCGTCCCATCCCGTATTCTGCCTGCCCGGCTTGCGCTGCTGCTGGGGTCCACGAGTCAAGAGACGAGAAGAATGGAGGCAAGGCAGAGAGTCTGTAGTCAAGTCTGGTTACTCCATTATTTCTCTCTATGACTCCTCTTGACTCTCTACTAAAGTATTCACTCTTGTTCACTCCTCTTAACTCATTTACAAGGAAATCCTGGGTATTTATAAGCACACACAGGAGAACACAGGTGAAAACATTTTACCACATGCACTATGCAGCTGGGGTCACTAAACAGCAAAACAAGCTATGAGGGATAAACAAGATATTTGTGAGAGTGTGCTCAGCTGCTGTAGGCTGTTGAAAACCAAGTCTCTATCAGGGTAAATGGCTCCAGGTGGCTGCAAAGCTGATCGCTGCTTTCTAGCCGCTTTCTGCTTAAAGTTGGCTCCCAACAGGGTATCAAGCCTCTACCGAACTAAGGCCCTCCTCTCCCATGGATGGCAGATAAGGAAATCTTCTCTACATATGTAGCTGGAGCTATGGGTCACCCCAGGTGTACTCTTTGGTTGGTGGTTTAGTCCCTGGGAACTCAGGTTAATTGAAATTGTTGTTCTTCCTATGGGGTTGCAAGTCCCTTCAGCTCCTTCAGTCCTTCCCCTAACTCTTCCTTTGGGGTTCCTGGGCTCAATCTGATGCCTGTCTGTGAGTATCTCCATTTACATTGGTCAGACGCTGCCAGAGCCTCTCAGGGGACAGCTTTGCCAGGCTTCTGTCCTGTCAGCAAGAACTTCTTGGCATCAGCAATAGTGTCAGAGTTTGGTGTCTGCAGGTAGTATGTATTCCTAGGTGGGCAGTCTCTGATGGCCTTACCTATAGTTTCTGCTCCATCTTTTTGTCTCTGAATATCCTGTAGATAGGGACAATTCTAGGTTAAAAATTTTGAGATGCGGGATGCCTCCGTCACTGAACTGGGGGCTGTGCCTATTTATTGGAGATGATCTCGGTAGGTTCTATCCCCCCTTTGTTAGGTATTTGGGCTAACATCATCTCTGTTGAGTCCTGGGAACTTTTTGCTTCCCCGGGATCGGGGACTTTCTAGTGGCTGTCCCCAGTTCCCCATTCCCCACTGCTACACAATTCTGTTAAATTTCCTGGCCCTCTGTTCTTGAAAATGAATTTTATCTCTCCCTCAGCAAGTGACAGAGTTAAAATCCTCCAGAATCACAGGTCACTTCCACCTGTGTATGGCCTGGAATTTAGTGACAAATGGATTCTCAGTGTTAAGTGCAAGGCCTGATTATGGTCCTCACCAGTACATGGCTCTTCCATGCTTTTCTTCAGGAATGTTAAACTAACTTACAGGATGTGTGTCTTACCACCAAATCCAAGATAACTTATGAAAGGTTAGTATGTTCTTCTTTCTTAGAATTTGTTCAGGAATTTTGCTCTAAAAATTTTTGTGAAAAAGCTGTGTTGCATTCCTCATGGGAAGTTCTGTCCCTCGCCCTCACCCTTAGTGATTCATGTATCCACCTTTTAAAGGGAAGGTTCTTCATAGTCTGTAGGATTTCTGTCTTATGTTCTTCCTACCTTCAAACACTTTCCTTCATAATTAGCATTTTCTAAAAGAAATTTTGTCATCTTCCTTTCCAATCTGACTGCCACTCCATGTCATTGATTATATTTAATGGTTTCCTAAACTGTAATACCATGTTTGTTTTCTGAATACTTCTTAGTACTGTACAGATTCATCCTTGGGAAGCCAGGACAGCCTCTGCCCTGGAGTAATTTCTACCTGATGGAATCTAGTGCACACATGTGCTGAAGTGTATTAATTATTGTCTTAATTGCAACTCGTTTCTTCTTATGGCTTTCTAAGAAGGATGCTAATAACACCGTGTTTGCTGGCATTTGCTCTGCTGACTCTCTGGGAATAGATTGTCTAAATGAATGTGACTAGCAATTGTATTGTTCAGATGATTGGCAAGAAAAACAAAAGAGTTTGTGCAGGCTCTATGAAGCCACCTTTGATTGGAGTAGTTAATACCCATTGTTGTGGCATCCATTCAGCTTTGAAGTGGTTGGGTCTTTATGTTATCCCTGAAAGAATCCAGCTTTGTATTTCAGACTCCAAACACTTGGGGACATTTTCAAATAATTTCATAGAGATATTTTTCCTCCCTAATACCTGTTCTCTAGTGTCCCTTTGGGAATGTAAAAGTTGATTGTTAGAAGGAGAATAAAATGTTTAACCCTTTGGGGAATTAAAGGGCATGAAGGAAGTGCCTCAGCACTTTCAGATAGACATCAACACTTACCTTTTACAGCTTTAGTGAAAATGGAAAATGTTATCATTGTACCCATTGTTTTCATATATAAGTAAATGAACAGTTTTATTGTCTCGAATCAAACACACTAACTGAATGCCAGATAGATTCTGCACCTTACCAAATACAGAATCAGATAAGTTTTTATCCTGGAGGCCTCTGACCTAAATGTTGGTTTCTAAGCACTCAACAGGACTAACACAGCTCATTTCCCACACAGGATTCCTTTGCATCTTTGCTAACTTCCTATCTATGGATTCTCTCCTGTTATGATCCAATTCACCCTTTTGTATGTGAAGCTAGAAACATGAAAATGTGACTTTCTTAAAGACTACCACAATACTCTACCATTTTTTATTCCTAGAAGCTGAGGTTCCTTGACAAAACATTTTAAAAGATTAATTCCTGAAGAAACAAGTTCTTACATAAGGCAAGGGGACATGGTGTGCCCGGTAACACCATCCATCACTTCCACCAATCACTACCATTTGATACCTTTTACACACTCAGTTTCCTGTTTCACAAACCCAATGGCTCAGGAGCACTATCATTTATTTGGCTTTCCCATTTCACTATGAAGACTCTGTATACCATGGGATAGGGAACTTGTGTGGAACTTCATTAATAACAATCATGGTGCCGAAAGAAGAGTGGAGTCATGTCACCTGAGTCTGAAAGCCCCTTATCTTTCAGCTCTACCACTTGATATTCCTTCCAGAACAGTTTCAACCTTACAAAAAGGGAGCAGTATACCATAGTTATGCAAAGCTACAGGCATAGATGCAAGTCTTAGGGGCTGCCTTACTATTTCATTATTTCATTGATGAACATACTTATGTACACACACAGCTAAGTGTAAATAGATTTAAGCTATAGAGCTGCCTTTCCCATTTGTTCATTTCTATTACTTATCTATTTATTTGGTTTACTGACACAGGGTCCTGCTACATTGCCATGGTGTCCTTGAACTCATGGAAATTCTTCCCCAAGCATCCAAGCGCCAGGATTAAAGGAGAGGACTCCCTTGTCCACCTGCTTCTCCTCTCCTTATTTCCCAGCATTGCGTCAAGTGCAGTGATCCCGAGGCCACAAGGCTACATTCCTTTGTTCAGCTACTGGATCGTGTAAGTGATGAAAGGAGAAGGAGACCCCTTTCTGCCTTTGATCCTCCACACAGATGATGGTAAGCTAGCTCTCTTTGGTCCACTTTTCAAGGGCCTCTTAGCCTCGAGGCAATTCACATGGATAATACAAAATGCAAGTTTGAAGAAGGCACAGTTTAGAAACTTATTTGAAGAATCTAACAAAGGGAAATATGTAGTTCAAAACCACAAACTATGTATTTATTGACTTTGTTAATATATATATCAAATAATCACAGAACAAATAAAGAAAAATGAGGAATTATTGCAAGAAGTTGATATATAAAAAAAAAAAAAAAACAGACCAAAATATATGCCTCTACCTTTGCACTCCTTTGCTCATGGTTCTTAACTGAATAATTTAATCTATTTAACTTTATATTTTAAATGCTTATTTCAGAAAACTGACTACTTTCCCCAATTAGTTCTTTCTAATACATAGTATGTGTATGTTAATTCATTGCCTAGTCCTCTGAATCACAGGTCTGTTCTCACTCATGATGACATGCAAGCAATACACTCTCCCTTTATATTTATCTCTTTCTTCTCTTGCTCTTATGCATAAACTCTGGGTCTTTGCATTGCTGTTTAGACATGTCAATCACATTTTCTCAAAACACAGCCAACATCTCCAGTCAGATTCTAATCATATTTCCCCTCTGGATTTTATTTTCGCCAGTAACAGAAGCTATAAAATGAATATGTTTGCATTTTCAGGAAAATGTTATTATACACACACACACAGACACACACACACAGACAGACACACGTCTCTCTCTCTCTCTCTCTCTCTCTCTCTCTCTGTGTGTGTGTGTGTGTGTGTGTGTGTGTGTGTGTGTATGTATTCTAAAATGTATTTCTTACACTGTCTCATTGAAAGTTCTTGCCTCTCTTCTGTTATCACTCATTTATTTGCAGGATGTATCCTTAATTAGAAAGAACTGCACTGGACAGGATAGATTAAGAGAGCTTGAAGTGAGACCTCTATTGATTGGAGTGGGCAGTGTGGAGTCACAGAGCCAGATGCTGCTCACTCTTTCCAGTCCACTCCAGCCCACTCTTCTTTACCCTGATTAAAACAAACCTGAGTCTCAGATGAGGAGTGGGTGACACTCATGTTACATAAAGCAGATATGTATATACCCATAAATAATATTCATAGGCTGACTTGCTGTATTTTTATTCTAACATTTTATTTTAGAAAATATGTACAAACATTTTATTTCTAGCACCCTGGCTTATAGATAATTAAATTTTTGTTTTTCTTAATCTTTTTATCTAATAAACGCCAGCATTTTTTAACATAGCAGAACCATCTACCAATTTCTATTTTTCTACAACTTCACACATAACAAAGTGAAGTGCCTTCACACACCTACAGCAAAATAAAGTAGACACAATATAATTTTAGAAAGTCTTTTTGTGAGCTGCCATTATGAGTAACATTAAAATACAACAAATTGGGAAACAAATGCCATGAAATTAAGTATTAAGTACAAAAATTTATTTAGAACTTTAGGAAATAGGGCATGGTAGAGTAGCTGACAGGCATTTAGTTATGTCCTCCGTGCTGCGAGTGGCACATTTCTGCCTGTGTTGTATTATAACCACAGGCATGTGGAAGGGCAGCTGTTCTGACACTTCACAAACACCCTTGCAGCAACATACAAGGTTTGGCACTTAGTCATCTAAGCCATCAGTCTGCATTAGCACTCCTGCTTGTGCAAGAGAGAACTCAATTCTGATGAGCACAACTCCAAGATCTCAAATTCAGCCATGAGTTATTTACTTATTCTGAAACAAGACACTGAAAACCTTCAGCCTTGAATCTTTTCTCTCACTTGGTTGATCATTGCTGCCAGTAGATTATATAAAACACTAAAATATAATAATGATTTTAGTTCAGAAGAATGACGGGGAAATACATTTGAAAACCAGTAAGAGCTTAAAATGTTCATATAGTTATTTGAATGTATCCTTTAAATGTATCTGTAATGCAACATATAAAAAAGCATATTTACAAGTATGGAATTCAATCTTTGCATATAAATATGAAGAAATACAATTATAGTTTATGTCAGCTTAAATGATATATGCTCATATGTGAACTTTTCATGTAGAGACATGATCTAAGATTTGTTTATTCTGGACAGGCCATCAATGACAAAACTAAATGATCCAGAATACTTCAGCCTAGTGAAATGAGATTACTTGACTTTTAGAACAAGAGTGAAGTGTAACTTACAGACACACAAGTAACCTCCAAATAGTTGACTCACTGCAAAGCCACAGCCCAGCATGCTTCACTTCCTGTGTACCCGAGCAGAAGAGGAGAAGACCATAAGAGAGAATAATAGTTAGAATGACAAAAGAAGTTCCTATAATCCTCCCTGTCTTCCTAAGCTCATGGAGAACCAACCCAATGCAATTCATTACCGTAACCATGGAACTGAATGACCTCCATCATCATTTGTTTCTTCTGGGCTCACTGCATCAGATGTGAATCCCCACCTGTAGCATGAACCGTACATCAAACAATAATAAAAAAAAAAATGGTTTCACTTAAAACAGTTATGCCTTATCATTTTTACCAACTGTGACAATGTAAAAAGCCAAGAGTAAATAGCCAAGTATAATAATAATAATGGTAATAGATTTCTTACAATAACCTGCAAAACACCTTTCAGTAATTCAATGTTGTACAACAGGGAAATAGCATTCAGCTCTCTTCAAGCTTAATTTACACATGTTCTGCTACCAAGGCAAAGCATGTCCTCAGAAATAGAGCCGGGGCATCTCCTTTTGACTTCTAACCATCTGTAATACCCATAGCTGTTACAGTTTGTAGAACTGTTGGATCCCTCTTGCCAACATCATATAAGTATGTGTCCTACCCCTGGCATTGGAATTTTTGTTTAATAACTGAATGGCTTCTTTTTCTCACCATGCAAAGTTCCATCTACATTTAAATTCATGAAATAATATTTTTATAATTTTAGAAAGCATCTCACTATGTAGAACTATACGGCCTCAAATTCAGATTCAGCCCCATAGATGTCAGATCTATTCCTGTTCTGGGGAAGCCCCATCATCCTTCTGGTCTGCACTTCCACCTGCACCAGTTGCAGATCAGTTTGCCTGCTCTCCCCAGACCCATGGCCTGCCTGTCTCACAAAAGGACTGACCTAAGCAGGGACACAGAAGGACTGTTCTTAGCAGGGACACAGGAGGCCAAAACTGTACAGTGGAAAAAAGAAAGCATCTTCAACAAATGGTTCTGGTCTAACTGGTGGTTTGCCATTTGGAAGAATACCAGTTGATTCATATTTATGAACATGTATCAAATTCAAGTTGAAGTGGATAAATATAAATAATAAAAATCAATATAAAACCAGATACACTGAATTTAATAGAAGAGAAATTGGTAAATAGCCCCATATGCATAGAACACAGGGGAAATTGACTTGAATAGAACACCAATGGCTCAGGCTCTAAGATAAATTGATAAATGGGATCTCTTGAAACTAAAAAGTTTCTGTAAGGCAAAGGACATTGTTAATAGGACAAAACTGCAACCTACAGATTAGGAAAAGATCTTCACTAACCCTACATCACATAGAAGACAAATATCCAAAATATATAAATAACTCAAGAAGTTATATTCCAAAGGAACAAATAATCCAATTAAAAAATGAACACTGGAGTTAAACAAAGAATTCTCAACTGAGGAATCTTGAATGGAATGGCCAAGGAACACCTAAAGAAATTTTCAACTTCCTTAGTCATCAGGGAAATGTAAATCATAAGGAAACTGAGATTCCACCTTATATCAATCAGAATGACCAAGATCAAATACTCAGTCTACAGCAGATGCTGGTGAGGATGTGGAGAAAGAGAACACTCCTCCATTGTTGAGATTGCAAGCTGCTACAACCACTTTGAAAATCAATCTGGTGGTTCCTCAGAAAATTGGGAATAGCTTTAGCTGAAGACCCAGCTATACCACTCCTGGGCATATACCCAGAAGATGCTCCAACATATAACAAGGACATGTGCTCCACTATGTTCATAGCAGCCTTATTTATAATAGCCAGAAGCTGAAAATTTCTAGATGTCCCTCAACTGAAGAATAGATCCAGAAAATGTGGTTCATTTATACAAGGGAATACTACTCAGCAATTAAAAATGAAGATATTATGAATTTTGGAGGCAATTAAATGGAACTAGAAAATATCAACCTGAGTGAGGTAACCCAGATCCAAAAGAATATACATGACATGTACTCACTGATAAGTGAGAAAGGGGTGAATGAGGGGAAAGAGGGGACGTATCAGGTATGGAAGAAAACAGGAGAGAAGCTCAGAAGGCCAGGAGAATGAATGGAAGTATGTGGCTGCCAAGGGTAAGGGGTGGGACTGAAGGGGGAGGGTGAGGGCAAGCTCTAGAAAGTCCCAGAGTCTTGGTATGTTAGAAGCTCCCAAGACTCAATGGGGGATAACTTTGGGTGAAATCGTCAAAAGTAGGGAAATGGAACCTAGAGACCACCTCTAGTAGTTTGACAGAGACACCAGTGGAGGGATAGGGACATTAACCCACCTTCAAGTATTTTTACCCAGAATCGTTCCTGTCTAATAGAAATGCAGGAACAAAAATGAAACAGAGACTGAAAGAAAGGCCATCCAATAATCTAGCCCATAGGTAAACACCAAACCCTGACACTATTCCTGATGGCATGTTAAGCTTTCAGACTTGAGTTTAGCTTGGTTGCCCTTTGAGAGGCTTTCCTCGCAGCAGACTGAGACAGATGTAGATACTTAGGATCAAACATTGGACTAAGGTCAGGAACCCTTATGGAAGAATTAGGAGAAAAACTGAAGGATCTGAAGGAAATGGCAATCCCATAGGAAGACCAACAGTGTCCACTAACCTGGCAGGGGACAACATTTGGGATGTAAATAAATAATTATAAAAAATAAAATAAAAACATTCTTTTTGCAATTAATTAATCTAGCCCCAGTAGCATTCCTGGTTAGATAGAATTCTGACTACACTTGTTTTTTCTCAGCCCAAGTCTAAACACCAATCAGTGTTTATTAGATGGGACACTGTGTAGGAATAAATAAAAAATTTGGCCAGGGAACAGCAGGGTCTCTCACGCCACACTGTGTGTAGTCGGCTGAGAATGCCCTGGGTTCCTCCAGCTGGAAGTTAGGCCCAGCTGTTCACCACGGTTCCTTACGGAGCAGCCCCAACACACGAGGAAGTCCTTGGGTTTCCAAAACCAGTTTATTGGCATGGCGGATGGTAGATGGATCTGGATGCACACCCCCCAACAAAACCCAGGGCGGACCTGAGTTAAATAGGGAAGGAAAGATGGGGGAGGGCCTGGGGAGGAATGCTTAGTCAGCTCCACCCTCTGGCCTTCAGGTACCTCATTAGTATGTAAACCTCTCTAGGGCCTGGGGGCTGTTTGTCACACCCTCCACCTGTGTATGTGACTGAAGGGTAAAGGTGGAATGGAGCTTAAACGTCATGACAAGAGCCTGGGTTCTGGGGGCATGGCCAAGCCCACAACCCAAGAACCAGAACACCCTTTCATGACCCGACAACACTGGGCTAATGAGATATTGGTTGATGTTACCTCCAGCTGGTGCTAACCTGCATAGAAATGATTGCCAGAAGCCTATGGCAGTGTTCATGCAAGAAAGGGCTTATCTTTACCATTCATTGACAGGCACAGGCTACATAACCTCTTTGAAGTTCTTCATGGGTTAGATTAGCTTGCATTTTCATTCAGTCATAGCATGTGATAGTTAATATAGTGTCAACCTCATAGGATTTAAAATGACAGAGGATACAACCCTCTGGATATGTCTGTGAAGAATTGTATTGATAAGGAAATTAAATGGAGAGACAATCACCCCTAACATGGATGGATGGTGCCATTACATGGATTATGTACAGGGTTAAATAAAAAGAACAAAGGAGGCTGAGCACATGTATTCATTTCTCATTCTGTGCTTCACACCTGCGTATGTAATGATACCAGCTGCTCTGAGCTCCTGCTTCCAGGCCTTCCCTGCTATTATGTCACCCTGTACCAAAATAAACCCTTTCTCTCTTAAGTTGTCTTTGTCAGGTATTTATTTACAACAAAGGAAAATTAGCTAATAGCGCATTTATGAATTAAGGTCATGGCCACATACATGGAAGAAGCCTTACATGCCTGAACAGCATACAAGCTATCACACTACTTTACAGGAATATCAGGACCTTTAACTATTTTTCTTCCTGTTTAGACTTTCCTATGGCCAAAATTTATATAAATAGACAGCCTCTATTAACAACTGAGGTCAAATGTTCTGCACTTTGGTGAGGGTGTCAGCATTCTGAATTCTGGGATGACTAGATAGACTAAGGGCTTCCACACAGAAAGCTCTAGGTGACTTTGATTCTAAGTAAATTTTATTTTACATTCACTTCCACGTCTGCTATCCCCACGGGTCTTGACCCATGCACTAGCTACTTTCCTTTTTTTCAAATGAGCCTTTAAGTCCCACCTCTAAGTACGGCCAATTTTCATGACAGATTTTCACAGGCCATATCTCACAAGTTACTATTATCCATACTGCCTTTAACTCATCCCAGCAGCGATGCTATCCTTCTCCTCTCTTCAGTTATCTAGTATCTGTGATCCTTTGCATTGTTGTAACAACTCATTCCTAGTTGGTGTCTCTTCATGTACCTTCTGTGCAACAGAAGGGTATGTCCTTCTGGAACCTTAGATGGCTTGGTTATTGGTTTAATTACAGGGTGAGTTTCAGTGGCTTGGAAACACAGCCTATATGACATCTGTGACTGGATCAATAATCCCTACCTCTTCTTATTTTTTGATTGTTTCTATAATTTAATCATCACCCCCAAGCAGATTACACTGTTTGATAGTCACTGTTCCAATGTGAAAAGAAACAACAGATTCTTACCTCATACAACCACATAAGGCTGATTGCTTTCACAGTTCATAACCCGAGGTAAAATTCCCCAAGGGTGATATTCAGTATTTGTCCTATAAGATATCCATCCACATAATTTTTTGTATTAAAGAAATAAAAACTGTACACTCTTATAAGTGTTAATTGGCACCTCTAAGATGTGGTTAGTTTGTTGAACTTGCCACACTGCATCTCATACCTCTCCACATCTGCCAATTGTTCCCGTACCTTTGGGGGTTCCTAAGTTACACTTGTCTCCAGTATCCACTAGATACCACGTCTTCTGCATATTAATAAGGAACAAATAAATCTATGGTTCTTCATAGGGATTACAATTTTTACCTATAAGCCCTTATTTAGAACAACCTCACTCACCTTTTAAAAGAATAACTAGGGTAATGCTAGCTTAAAATAGCTCCATCCTCCATAACAGGAAGTACAATGATTTTATACTACATTCTCTTTCTTTTATTCCCTCTCTTACTTTGTAGAACTATTGGTCATGCTTTCCAAACCTTTCCAAAGGTTCACAAAGCACAACATTTTTGCTTTCCATTACTTTTTTTCCTTGGATATTTCTGTTCAATGCATGTATTCTCACATTTATCTTTGAGTGACTTAGACTTGTCCGATTCTTTTTTATCTTGTTTGCTTTGTCATTTTACAGACCTGATCGGCATTCTTGTCTAAGCCACTTAATCTACCAAAACCTCACAATATCATAAACGTTATGCATTTCCATGGGACTTATTCGTAGCCCATGTCCCATAGTCTTGTAAGCCAAACAGGAGAGTTTCTTTAACTTCATGTAAAAAGCCATTCTTAAACCAAGCAAATCAGAGCAACAATCATAGTTTCATGAAGCAGTTTATTATTATGGTTCCTATCTGCATACTGTGTTATTCTGTTCTATTCTTGTACAGTATCTTTCTTATACATCTCAATATGATCGGTTAAATACAGATCTAATTCTATTTTTTCTTTTAAGCAACTTACCAACTCTAAGAAATGGCAAACCACCTGCATGTCATTTTTGTAATTCAGCTTACTCATCAAATTCCAAGCTGACATAAAATATGATAGGCTTTTGTCCCTTTTCTATTAATGCCTTCTTTACCCAAGGAAGATTCTTCTGATCAGCCATCTTAGCTTTTGTAACATGACTTGTTAGTAACAGCAAGCTCACAACAGTATTGACACTTTACAATCTTATCTCCTATTTATTAATCTCAGAAATTGTACTGTAGACTTTAGTTCTTCAACCAACTTCAGAACGTTTTTGTACTCAAGTAGTTTCATGTGAATGACTTGCTTGTCATAGACAGAAGACAAAACCTCCAAAAAGTTTTCCTTATCCTCTGGCTGTTACAATTTTTCTGCCCCTTCTTCTGAAGTGTTTTCTGAGTCTTATATGTAAGTGTTGGCTGTAAGTGTATCAGTTGGGGCTGTAAATCCTGCAATCAGTTGGTCTTGATATTTTGGCTAGTGATAGATTTCTATTATGGTCACTTTCTGCTGCAAAAGTAGCTCACTGTACACAGGATAACATCAATATCTCATCTGTGTTGGTTTTTCTGCCCTACAATGTGTACCAATGTGTTACATGAAGTTTGTATGAAAGATGTAAGCAAAGATCTCTTTGTTTCTGTTAAGGTAGCAATTATAGACCAGAGCAAGAATTCTGCCGACATCCAGTTTGATGAACCAGTGAGTTTATTAGGCTCTTTTGTTTTACAGATTTAGGGTGAAGGATAAAATAAAAGAAGCATTTATGAGACTAAAACAGCTGTATCACCATGAGGTCTCTCCAGAGACTGTCATCTTGGATGACAAATTTGTGGGAGTTACATTCTAGAGTCCCACTTTCATTTAATTTCACTTCCAATTTTATATATGCTAGCACCTCCCAAGATCACTTTCATCTAGAGACAGGAAGCAGGAAGGAATAAAGACAATATTACCACATGAGGCTCTCTGATGACCTCCCTCCCTCTAAATTCTACTAGAGAAGGTCTATAGCCCCAAAACTATTATCATAGAAGTGGTTATCAATGTACACTTTTAAATTAGTTTTCATTGGCAACATGGTCAAAGTAATCTGAACATTGGGAAAGTGATGATCAGTTTATATCAAGATGGACAAGCGAAAGGGAAACCAATCATATCTCTAAAAAATGTGGTCCCTTATTTTTGTTCTTACCCTCTCTTTATACTAGCAGTTAGGGAATTTTATTATTTTTAATACTATCTAGTATGGCTCCACTATATAACTGGTGACTAGTATCTTCATAAAACTAATTTTTTAAGTTACAGTTGTGTATTAGTTCAGTATTTCTAAGAAAAAAGATGTAATAACAAAAGTGATTTGGGAGGTAAGAGATAGGACTTGTAGTCATTTATGAATGATAAACACACAAAAAAGCAGAAATACTGAAATACTGAGGAGAGAGAGAGAGAGAGAGAGAGAGAGAGAGAGAGAGAGAGAGAGAGAAGAGCCCTATGGCCATGCTGGGACTCTTGGGGAAGCTCGACTACAAAGTCATAAAATAGAACATCTGGCTCTGTGATTTCAATCCTGTCACTGGATGACTCTCCACAGTGCTAGTGGGAGATTTTCTGGAACATAAAATGTATAAAAGTTCACAGTATTTGTGAACACAGCTCCTGACTTAGCATTATATCAATATTGTTATGCATAAAATAGACTCTCCAGTATTTCCTGGTTATCATAAGGGTTATGCTATATTACCACAAGACTCGTCATCTTGGGTAGTTACTTCCCTGCTCAATGTGTGATCTGTGATAATACTAAAGAAAATAGTGACATCTAACTTGCAATCAGTCTCTCTTCCTTGTTGGATTAAATAAAATTGTCCAGGTTGAGGAGCTCTGGGTGTCAAGAAATAGTATAGTCTTTTCCTGTTTTAGGAATTAATGCCTTCAATGTAGTAACACTGTAGAGACTGAAATTCTGCCAACAACAACTTGAACTTGGAAATGAATCCCTTCCTAGTCAAACATTCACTTGAAGCACTCAAGTCAGAGCTCAGAATTACTGTTGTGACAGAATTTGATTCCAAGGATACAGTTAAGGTATTCTCAGACCTCTGAGCTAAAGAAAAATTCAAATAATAATTATGAATTCTTTTAAACCACTAGATTTCCAGTAATTTGATACCCAACAACTAAAATCAATAAAACATTCCAAAAACATAGAGGACATTATGTCTGTTATATATAATATGTAGTTAACTCCAGACTTTAATTAATAATTGTGAAGTTGTATGATATGTAACATTCTTCTGACTTTTGTAGCTCTTATTTTGTTAGGCCTGTACCCAATGCAAGATTCAATTGATAATTTATTGGAGGATACTAACCTAGAGTAACTACGTTAGATAAAGTGTTTGTCATGCAGTGAGTTCTTATAAATAGTATCTGTCACCTCACCATGGGAAAATACTAAAAATTATGTTTGCATATAATGCATTACTGGCAATGTATGCTTTCTTTTCCTGTAGTTGCATTCCATGTAATATAATGTCATCTTCTCTCCCTTAATTGCCCTTATGTTCCACAATAAATTGAATTTAACAGCATGAAGATCTGAGATGCCATAGTTATCTGAAAGAGTAGGTAGTAAAAAGCACATAGATATATATTATCCCCGGACAATAAAAGTCACCTGCATGCATAGTGAATTTTATCTGGTGAATGTATACCAAATAGTCAGAGATGGTATTTTTGAGGTCTATGTGCTCAATTATATAGTGCCAGTTTTATCTCTGAAAGATCAATATTTGACCTCATATATAATATGCAACATGCTATGTCTATTTCACCATAATATCATAAATGTCATAATTTAGGAAAATGATTCCCTTATAGAAGTATTTGGCATTCCCCTTGTAGTACAAAATATATTCTTTCATCTCCAGTGGCAGGTGTTAATGTAAATTCACTGCACACTTTTGGAAGGGGGAAGAAGCTAAAGGTTTGGACTGTTTGCAAATCGCCTGCTATTGTATCTCTTTAAACTACTCTCTTTGACTGCATGAGGCTTTGATAGCTCATCTAGTTGCAATAGCATGAGCACAGTGCTGGAGGCACGAGGCGATTGGGGCAGTGTGTTATTGACAGAATCTTTTGAATGATGATTTATTATGAACATCAATGGAAACAACACTTGTTCTTTCCAAAAAGCCTGTTTGTTCCTCTTGCCTCACCTGGGAGGAGCACACTGCCCAGGACTGAGATGCTGTTTGTACTGTGTGTGTTATTTGTCCTGTCTCTAACAGCTGCATGTTCACTTGGGTGGCCAGGTTGCTGTTTATTTTTTTTCTCCATTCTGTCTCCTTGTTGTTAACTTACCAATCACTTAGAATTGTAGCATGGCTAGAAACATCTGAAACCAGGACAATTTGGCATGAAAAAAATACAATAAACTAGAAATGGTCTCACAGTAAAAAGCAGTTTGCCTCTGGCAACTGGTGTCCTGAACGGAGTAGGAAATACTTATAGATTGAGGGTATTCATTCAAATTTCATGCTATGAAACAAAGCACCTTGTGCATTGTGTACATTGCGGGCAGGCTAAAATACGAAACTGATGGTTATGTATGAAAGTGCTCTAAATAGCAACCGTATTCCATGGTGATTTGCTGAACATTTCATACACATTCAAGAAATAAATTCACTTCTTCTCTTAAATCAACTCAATATAGCAAACAAGAAACTTTTCTTTACACCCCTGTGGACAGGCAATCTTCTCAAGGTTAACTAGTTAAGTTGAGTAACTAGTAATAACAATTTCAAATACTAAAACAAAATGCAGTGTATGAGATTACTAATAATAGTTGCTTCCGACTGCTGAGTAATACAACCCTGAAGCAGTCTTTAATCAAACTACTTATTCCAGCCTGACTAACTGGAATAAGAGCAAACAAAAACCTGAACACCAATACAATAACAGTGTTGACCAGGTATCTATATCAAGAAATGCTATGAAGTATGTACATAACTTCAGATGCCCAGGTCCCTTCCACAAACACAATGTGAATAATCAAGACAACTGTAGCCTCCACAAAACAGCATCTCTATTGTAAGACTTCCAGAAACAACTGAAACATAAGGCAAATATTTCAAATCAAGTATAAATACATTCAAGTCCTTTATTTTCTGGTTTTGTTTTGTTTTTTGGAAACAGGGTTTCCATAGCCCTGACTTTTCTGTATTGTCTTTGTAATCTAGGCTAGCATTTAATCATTAAAATATGACCTGATTTTGCCAACCTCCTGGCCCCCCCGAAATGCTGGGATTAAAGGGGTGTGCCACCATGCTCATCAGTTTCCAAGGACTTTAAATATGGTATAAATGAATTCCTCAGTGATGACTGGGGAAATACAAATAAGATATAGAATGAAATAATAATAGTCATTCAGGATATAAAAGAATCTTAACAAAAAAAAATAGGATCACAAAAAAGCCCAACTAATATAAAAATAGAAATGGAAACCTTAGAAAGTGAAGTAAAAAATACCTGGAGAAGAGACTCACCAACAAACTGAGTGAAGTAAAAAAGAATTGAACTTTGGATCATGAAGACAAGGTAGAACAAATCAATCTAAGAAAACATTAAATCTAAAAATCTCCAGACACAAAATAATATAAAATCTGGACAGGAAGGAAAATCAAAATGTACAAATACATGTAGAAAGGAAGGAGGAAAATTAAGTTTCAAGGCACTAAATATATTTTGAAAACATTATAGAAGAAAATTTCCTAAATCTAGAGGTGGAAAATAGGCATGCTTAACAAATTGTAAGAGCCATTCAGAATATCAAAAGACCGGATTACAAAAGTAATTCTGCATGACACATAATAATTAAAACACAAAATATTCATAACAAAGAAAATATGTTAAAAGCTTCAAGAGAAAAAGACTAGGTCATAAGTAAGCCCATTAGCGTAGCTTTCAATGGAGACTGTAATCCAGAAGGCTCTGGATAGAAGCTCTACAAGTTCTAAAGGATCACAGATGCCTGGGAGATTACGTTACCCTGGAAAACTATCCATCACAAGAGAAGGAGAAATAAAACAGATTCTGTAACAAAATCAGATTTATGAAAATACAAGTCATAAAAAAACCAGTATGAGGAAAATTCCAATCCGATGTGAAAAGAGTTACCTATAGCCAAGAAAACATACGGATAATTTCAGAACTGTTAATTAAAAGAAGTCCAAGTAATAACAAAACAAAAAAATCACTATAACCAAATGAATAATGTTAAAAAAAAACACTATTAGTACTAATTTTAGATACTAGTACAGAAGAATAGATTGTATTAGGAAGTAGGATCATTTTTTTTTCCTTTCTCAAAGATACACAGCTTACTATCAAGTCTAGACACTGACTTGTGGCAGAAGGATGAAAAAATGCACCTCAAGCAAATAGATCAGAGAAACGAGATATTTTAATTCCTGCCAAACTAAAGTTCAAATCAAAACTAATCAGAAAAAAAGAGAACATAATATACTCAATAAAGAAAAACTTCCAGTAGATATATAACTACTAATCCTTATTGCACTAAACACATGGGTACCTACATTCATAAAAGAAACACAAGAATAAAAATCAAATCTCATTTTGAGTCTCACATATTGATACTGTGTAATTATACTCTGCTGACACCAATATACAGGACATCAGACAAAAGTAAATGGAGAAACACCAGAATTAAATAAATTCATACATTAAATGAACCTACCAGATGTTTACAGAACATTCCATCAAAACATTAAAGAATATATTCTTTTTTTCTCAGCAGCCCATGTATTTTTCATTAAAATTGATCACAAAGTAGGACACAAAGCAAGTCGCAAGAGACAAAAAGAAAACAAAAGAAAATAAATTTCACCCTGCATTCTCTTTGGTCAACATGGATTAAATATGGATGTTAACAGCAATAGAAATGGCAGGGAGCACAGAAAACCAATGGGAATTAATAGTCAGAACCTGGAAAGAACCCAGATGTCCTTCAACAGAGGACTGGATACAGAAAATGTGATACGTTTACACAATGGAGTACTCAATGGAGCTATAAGAAATAATGACTTCATGATATTCTTAGGCAAATGGATGGAACTAGAAAATTTCTTCCAGAGTGAGGTAACCCAATCACATTAGAAAACACATGGTATGTACTCACTGATAAGTGAATATTAGTCCAAAATTCAAAATATCCAAGATACAATTCACAGACCACATGAAGCTCAAGAAGAAGGAAGACCAATGTGTGGGTGATTCAGTCCTTGTAAGGGGGAACAAAATATACATACATGGGAGGAGATAAGGAGACAAAATGTGGAGCAGATTAAAGGAAAGACCATCCAGAGACTGCCCCACCTGAGGATCCATCCCATATACATTCACTAAACTCAGACCCTATTGTGTATGCTGAGAAATACTTGTTGACAGGAGCCTGATATAGCTGTCTCCTGAGAGGCTTTGCCAGAACCTGACAGATACAGAGGTGGATGTTTGCAGCCAACTATTGGACTGAATATGAGGTCTCCAATGATGGAGTTAGAGAAAGGACTGAAGGAGCTGAAGAGGTTCGAAACCCCATAGGAAGAACAATAATATCAACCAACCAGACCCTGCCCCACCCAGAGCTCCCAGGATGAAATCACCAACCAAAGAGTACACATGGAGGGACAATGGATCCAACTGCATACATAGCAGAGGATGGCCTTGTCACTCATCAATGGGAGGAGAGGCTCTTGTCCCTATGAAGGCTCAATATCCCAGTGTAGGGGAATGCCAGGGCAGGGAAGCAGGAGTGGGTGGGTAGGTGGGTAAATACGCTCATAGAAGAAGGGGGTGAGGGCATGGCATAGGAGTTTTCAGGAGGGTAAACCGGAAAAGGGGATAACATTTTAAATGTAAATAAAGAAAATATTCAATTAGATTGCTAGAGGGTGAAGAATGAAACAGATCTATATTTCTTACCATATAAAAACTGAACTTCATATAGATCAAGGATGTCAACATAAGAATACATACTCAAATATAATAGCATAGAAAATAGGGGGCACATTTTAATTCATTAGCACATGGGGAAAAGTTTGCAAACAAGATGTTGCTAACACATTAAGACAAATGACTAATAAATTAAAGCCCATGAAGCTAAAATGTTTTTGTACAGCAAAAGGCACATACCATCTGGGCAAAGCAAAAGGCTATAGAATGGTAAAGATTTTTATTTTTTGATAGAAGGGTATACATCTAAGAGTTAGTAGAAGAATATTTACATACTCTAAAATTGAACCATCAAGAAAAAGAAGCCCAATTAAAACAGAGGATATAGTTAAATAGAACTCTTAAAAGATGAAACACACTTGGCAGAGAAAATTTTTTAAAGGCTTATCATCCTTAAATTATCAAGAAAATTCAAACTACAACCATGTTAAGATTTCATTTTGCCCAAATCAGAATAGCTGAGTTCAATAAAACATGAGAGTTTTGTGCCAGTTTAATGCTGGTGAGGATACAGAGAAAGAGTAACTTGCTCATGGAAGTGAAGCACAATTATGATGAAAATAAGTATGGAGTTTCCACAAAATGCTGAAAATAGATATGACACAGATCCTATTGTATCAGACTAGGGCATGGTGCTGTCTAGTTCTGTGCCAGCTTGACACAAGCTAGAGTAATCTGAAGGGAGGAAGCCTCAGTTGAAAAAAAGAAAGTCTCAATAAGATCCAGCTGTAGCACATTTCTAAATTTACTTATTTATTTATTTAAGTCCCAAATGTTGCCTCCCTCCAGGTTCCCTTCAAAGAATGACTCCCATTGCCCCACCCCTTTGCCTCTAAGATGGCAGCTCCCTTCCCTGTGTCTCCTGAACCTGGTGAATTGGGTCTCTGCAGAATTAGGTGCATTCTTTCCCACTGAGCAGACATGGCAGCCCTTTGCCCCATGTGTTGGGAACTTCAGACTGGCCCAGGTATGCTCTTTGGTTGGTTGGGCATTTTCTTAATTAGTCATTGATAGTGGAAGGCCCAACTGATTTTAAGTGGGGCTACCATAGGTTGATGGTTCTGGATTGCATAAGAAAGCAGGCTAAGCAAGCCATGATAACCAAACGAACAAGCAACACCCATGTATGGCTTCTGTATCAGGCCTGCCTCCATATTCTAGCCCTGATTGAATTTCTGTCCTGACTTCCTTTGGTGATAGACACTGATGTGAAAGTGTAAGCCAAATAAACTTTTTCCTCTCCAACTGGCTTTCGGTGTTCTATTATATCAACAGTAACTCTACTACTACAGAAATACATCCAAAGGACTCTACATCTTACTACAAAGGTAGTCAACCATAAAAGATCACTGACATTGGATTCCTGATATCCAGAAATTGAAAACAGCCTAGGTAAACATTGATTGATTAATGGTTAATGAAAATGTGGTACATTTATAAAATGGGATATTATTCAATTGTTAAGAAAAAAGTTAGACTTGAAAGTAATTGGATGGAGCTAGAAACAATCACTTTGATTGAGTTTATCTAGAGCCACAAACACAGACATTGCCTGTTTTCTCTTACATGTGGATACAAGCTTTAAAACTTTAGATATGTGTTCTTATTTTTTAATATCCTCAGAGGTTAGGCAGTTAAGGGACCACTGTAGAAGATGAGAACGCAAAGTTTGGGAAACAATATAATGTTATAAAGAAATACAGGAAACAGTATAATAATTAGATGATGGGTAGAGAGATGGAATGGGAGGGTAGAGAAACAAATATAGAGAGGAAAAACTAGCACTTAAAGTCTTTTGAAAAGCCACAAGAAAAGCTACTCTAGGTGTCTATTAAAATGTATGCATACATATAAAGAATTCAAATGAAGTTACTGTATAATGAGGGAGAAAATACACAAACTAGACATCATATGCTACTAAGTAAAACATTTAGTGCCCAGAAAGGGTAATTACTATCCTACTGAAATATTAGCCCAAGTCTTCCTACAGCCTTCCTGGCAGAATATATCATTATTATTGCAATGCTACTGATTATCCTTCATAAACTGATAGAGAATACACTGTTAGATAAATACCATAATACTTGTCTCAACTAAGATGAAGAAGTTGAGCCTATCTAGAAGCTTTATCCTGACCAAGAAACACTCAAATTCCTGGAAGAGACTGTACTTGAAATGAGGAGAAAAACATTCTTCAATATCTTCTAGATATAAACGTTAAAGCAGCTACAAGTGTTCTGCCTACAAGAAATATTGGCTGCATAGTGGCACAAATAATATGGGAGTAGCCATCCATGTTTTACAAATGAATTCTAATAAGGTCCACTTTATTAGAAGGAAGCCACAACTGACACAGTTAATGGTGCCAAAGAGAGAGAGTAGATAGACCTTATGAAAATTTGAAAATTCAAATATATCGCTAAAGTGAACACAAGTGGGAAAAGCTAAGGCAGACTCATGAAGGAATGTTTCACCGAAGCAAACACAAGAAAGAGGACATTCTGCCAAAGCAAGCATATACTGGGGATATGTGATGAAAGATTCTTTGCTAATAACATGCATGTATCGGTCTGCCTTACATTTCATAATTGAGCTGCATTTGTTGGGATGAAAAAGAGAGAAAGACACCAAAAATTTCTGGTGGTGTACTGCAGTTTTTGCTGCTTCCAGGGACTCAGGCCGATTAGATGCACTTACTGAGGGAAGGCACGTGGGGGACATAGGATATTTGGAGGGTATAAATAGGACTCCACAGAGTGGCAGAGGCAGAGCTTGACTTGCTAGTACAGTTGCTGGTGCAACAATTGTGGGTCTCTAGTCTTCACTGATCTTTATTTTCCTGAGAATTTCTCCTGATGTTCCTATTGGTCCCTCTTGCTGACATGAGCCAAGGTTGAGGCCTGGCTGTCTCTGCTAGGTCATGTCACCACTGTTGTTAACCCAACTCTACTGAACTGGATTACTGATATATCTGTGAAGTATTTGCAAGTAGATAGAGCTGCTGCTTCCTACAAACCTGTGAAATGAATTGCTAATTTCCATACAACACAGACTGGAGTTGCTTCAAGGAACCTTTCTAAACAGGTCCACTTCCCCCATATCTTTTCTTTTCTACTACCTCCGGTTGGTGGTGGGCTACATAAAAGGTTAAAGCGTGTAAAAACCATCAATAAAAATAAGGTTTAAAAAAATTAGTTACAGGGGGATGAAGAGAGGAAGAGAGAGAGAGAGAGACAGAGAGACAGAGAGACAGAGACAGAGAGACAGACAAAGAGACAGAAGCAGAGAGAGAATATGGAAGTTGGTTTAGTTGAGAGAGGGCTAGTATTGGAGAGAGGTTGAGAAAAGTGAAAGAATGTGAACAAAATATACCATATGAAAAAGGTGGTAAGAAATAGCAAATTTAGGTGAAAATAACTGATATTCAATAATAACATCACACATGTGTTGGTAAAATTTACTCCTATAAACTACTTTTTCTGTATCTACATTTCTTTCTGTATGTACATGGCTTCAAATATATTTTACACTTGAGTTTGATGGAGTCAAACTTCAGAGTATGTATCAATGATGTTTGATAATGGGCCAGACATTGATAGTCACAACAAAAACTATTGTGACACAGTTTACCTATAAGTAACCTTTCCTTCAAAGTCCACAGTAAATCAGTGATGAATCAGTTTATAATTGATGTGATTCTGAATACAAATATTTTTAATTATACTTATAATTCGAGGCAAATATTGACTCTTGTTGCTGGTATCTCCTTGTGAGTCAAGTTTTGTAGGTATTGGTACTGAGGGTCAAGCTGTTCTATTTCTGACACAATGGCCAGTTTTTGCATTTATTCTCTATGTTTCAATTGTACAACCCAGTGTTCCCTATATCTTACAGAATAATCTTAGGCTCTCAAAACAAATTGTATCCTCTAGTGTGAATACTTATACAGGAAACAACTCAACAAGCATTTCCTTCTCAGGTGTACAACTTGTTTTGGACAAGAGATAAATCAAACTATAAATAATTGTCACTTCCAAATTTAATATTACATATATGCTCAGAAATAGCTAAATTGTACTGTTCTTTTTGTTCTCTTACATGGAATGAGTAATGGATACTGCTGTGGGTTGGTTGGTTGTTGTTTGTTTTAGTTTTTTGAGATAAGATTTCACATAACCCCAGTTAACACTGAATGTAGTTGACAATGACCTTGAGTTGATCCCTATGCTTACATATTCCAAGTTCTGTGATTACACTATTCCTCTTACTTTGTGCTATCTCTGCATGTAAACAGTTTTAAAATTATACTTGATCAAGTCTCTTTCAGTTCTATCCAATATATCAATTTAGGAAATCAGTCCTGCATTTGTGTTTTTATGTTGGCCTTAACAAAGTAATTTTTGGAGGAGATTCTAATATATTAAACAACTGTTTCAATGAAGGCAGAATGATGGTTAGTGTTAACTGTCAACTTGATTAGACTGAGAGATACTTTGTATCTCTTTTTTATCTCTCTAACACCTTTCTCGTTAGGAATATGACAGTGTTGTTAAGAATGGATATAAAAGAAAGCAACTGAATAGGAACACAACACCCTGAATGCAAGGTTGCAAAATAGCAGTTGAGGGATCATGAAAGAAAGAGGGCAGATGAGTTAGTTGTACCAGTCCACACAAACACCGTTACTCGTGAGAGAGTGCAACTATTGTTTCTGTCACTGTCTTTAAACATTAAACTTAGTACAGATTCACTCCCGAAACTACCCATGAAGTAACTTGAGGAAACTTCAGTCTCAGACCAGAACTACATAACTGTTCACCATCTTTATGAGGCTTTATCTCTTGAACTGAGTAGCTGGAAGGTTCTCTACCTCTCCAGAGATTATATATGCTATCAATTTTGTTTATCTGTAAAACTCTGGATAATATATATATGAGAATATCATACACTATCTATAGCCTTGTTTAATAAAACTTTTTTATGCTTTTTCATCAAACATTGACTTTACTAGTACCAGACTTCTATGGTGTCAGTATGTTATTGCTGCAGCTTAAGTATGAATTGACATTTTCTTTAGAAGGTCATGACCCACCTGGAGTGAAAGTATTTTGCTTTATTTTAATTTTTAAATAAAACATTTACAGCTATTTAAAAAATTATATAGTATTTGAAACTAGGGATGAGTACAACATTGAACCTTAAAACATGAGGGTTTTAGAACTTCATTTTGGTAATTACCATCCACGTTGTTGGCTGCTATGCAACATTATTATAATCACAGGTGTCTAGCATGTTCAGTTTCACATCTAGATTCATACTCTAGTTATCTTAAAAACATATATGATGTCATTCTGAGCATCAAAATGTACTGAATAATTTTTTTTTTTATTTTTTATTTCATGGAATTAAACATATATAGTACTGTGAATCAAAAGCAATATTAATTTTTTCTACTGCTGAACAATATTGACACATTTAGAGACTTAAATGTACACAGATTTATTATTAAATCCAGGGCTCTGAATCATAAGCAATGGTTGACTTGATTAAACTCACATAAAGAGGATTTGAAGGAAAAAAAATCTATGCTTCAAATTTTATTGAGTTTTTTTTTTAATTTAGAATTCAGAGGCATTGTATTTGGGGCTGGAGTTTCAGGGTTTGGTTTGGTTTTTGTTATGTTTCTAATGGCCTTGATACTCATAAAACGGCCCACATTTCTTCTTATATACCACTCCATGCTCAATAGCAGCAATAACGTTTGTTTTCCGACTTGTATTTATCTCCATATTCCATTTGCTGTGAAGAGCAATAGCTGCCTTCATTGAAACAAATGTTTAATATATTAGAATCTCCTCAAAAAATTACTTTGTTAAGGACAAGATAAAAACACAAATGCAGGACTGATTTTATAAATTGATATATTTGATAGAACTGAAAGGGACATGATCAAGTATGATTTTAAAACTATGTTTACCATGCAGATTTAGCACAAAGTAAGAGAACTCACCCATCAATACTTAAATTCAGAAAAAAAAATGAGCATGGTTTAAAAATACCAGATAATTCAATCAATATGTATTTCCAAATTGTATATTACAGTCCATGACACAAATATGCAAAAGGGGACAAAGTTTCTATTCTTAGAACTTAATGCTAAAGCCGGGTGGTGGTGGCGCATGCCTTTAATCCCAGCACTTGGGAGGCAGAGGCAGGCGGATTTCTGAGTTCGAGGCCAGCCTGGTCTACCGAGTGAGTTCCAGGACAGCCAGGACTACACAGAGAAACCCTGTCTCGAAAACAAACAAACAAACAAACAAACAAACAAACAAAAAGAACTTAATGCTGTTTATGTGGAAATCACCATTGTTCTTACATTTAAAGACTATAGAACTGTCACAAAACATGTGTATTTCTTTTTTTTTAAACAATCATTTTGTCTGGTGTCTGATAGAACTGCTTCTTATGTTGCTGATCTAAATATTCCCCATCCAATTTGTGTTATAGTTTGCATAATATGAGATGATGACACTATTAATATCTTTAATTAATTTCCATATATAACATGATGGTTTGAGTATATAATAATGTTTGTGTAAAATAATAAAAATAATATTATTGAACATCTATAACTCAAACACAAGGGCACAAATATTTGTAAAACAAAAACTAAACAAAAAAAACAAAAAACATTGCTAAAGCTTACATCAACACATCAAACCCACACATTTATATTGGGAAACTTCAACATCCCACTGTCACCAATTGAAAGATCATCCAGACCAAAACCAAACAGAGAAATAATGAAATAAAAGGCCTTATGAATAAAATAGACCTAACAGACATCTATAGACTATTTAACACTAACACAAAAGATTATACCTTTTTCTCAACACTTCATAAATTCTTCTACAAAAGTGACCATATAGTTGGTCACAAGGGAAACCTCAACAGATACAAGAAAATTGAAATAACACATTGTATCTCTCCAGACCACCATGGATTAAAACTGGAATTAAAAAAAAAAAAAAAAAGAAACATCAAAAAGCCTACACACTTATGAAAATTAAGCAACTCTCTAACCAATGATTTCTGGGTCAGGTAAGAAATAAAGAAAGAAATTAAAGACTTTCTAGAATTCAATGAAACTAAAAACACAATGTGTCCAAATTTATGGGAAATAATTAAAGTAGTACTAAGAGAAAAGTTCATATCACTTCTGCCTCCATAATGAAATTAGGAAATTCTCATACCAGCAATCTAAGAATATACCCATAAACTCTAGAGAAAAAGAAGCAAGCACATCAAAGAGGAGTAGAAGGCAGGAAAAAGTCAAAAGCAGGACTGAAATCAATCAATTAGAACCAAAGAAAACAATACAGAGAATCAATGAAACCTAGAGCTGATTCTTTGAAAAAATCAACAAGATGGACAAACCCTTAGCCAAACTAACCAAAGACAGAAAAAGAGTATCCAAATTTATATACATATCAGAAATGAAAAGGGTGATATAACAACAAACACTGATAAAATTTAAAGACACATTAGGTCTTACTTCAAAAGCCTATAATCCACAAAATTGGAAAATCTTAACAAAACGAATAATTTTCTAGACAGATACCACTTATCAAATTTAAATCAAGATCAGGAAAACTCTATAAACAGCCCTATAATCCCTAAAAAAAGAAGCTATCATCAAAATTCTCCAAAACAAAACAACAATAACAACAGAACAAACAAACAACAACAAAAAAAACCAACAACAACAACAACAAAAAAGAGCTCCGGGTCAGATGGTTTCAGCACAGAATTCTACCAGGATTTCAAGAACTAATCCCAATACTCCTCAAACTATTCCACAAAATATAAATAGAAGGAAGACTGACAAGCGCATCCTATGACTCCCCAGTCATCTTGATGCCTATAACACACTCAACAAAAGAAGAGAATGTCAGACTAATTTCTCTTATGAACACAAATGCAAAAATATTCAATAAAATATTTGTAATCAGAATCCAGAAACACATCAAAATAGCATTCAGCATGACCAAGTAAGCTTCATCTTAGGGATGCAGGGATGTTTTAACATATGAAAATCTATCAACATAATTCATCATAATTCACTAAGAGAAAAAAATTATATTATCAATCATGAGATGCTGAAAAATCCTTTGACAAAATCAGATCCCTTTTAAAAGTATTAGAAAGATTAGGGATACAAGGCACATACCTAAATATAATCAAAACAAAGCAATAGGCACCAAGCTAATAGCCTACAACACGTTAGATGGAGAGAAACAATGCAATTCCACAAAACAGAAACAGAAAATCAGGGAAAAGAAAAGGGCTGCTCACTCTCTTCCTAGCTATTTAATATAATACTTGAAGTTCAGCTACAACAACAAGACAACTAAAGGAGATCAAGGAGATACAATTTGGAAATGTCAAAGTATCCTTATTTGTGGACGATATGATGATAGACATAAGCAACCCCAAAAGTTCTACCAGAAAACTCTAACAAAATTACACCTGATAAACACCTTCAACAATGAGCCTGGCTACAAAATTAATTCAAAGAAATCAGTAGCCCCTCTTTAAACAAAGGACAAACTGGCTAAGAAAGAAATGAGGGAAACAACACCCTTCACAAAGCCAATAATTATATGAAATGCCTTGGTGTAACTCTAACCAAACAAGTTACATATATGTATGACAAGAACTTCAAGCCCTTGAAGAAAAAAATGGAAGAAGATATCCGAAGATGGGAAGATCTCTCACGCTCATGTATAGGTAGGATTAATGCAGTGAAAATGCCATTGTACTAAAAGCAATCTACAGATTTGATGCAATCCACATTAAAATTCCAACACTATACATACATATATATATATATATATATATATATATATATATATATATATATACAGATCTTTTGTGTTCAGACTCCATCTCAGAAAACCTGACCTACAGCTGAACTCAAGTTAACTAACAGGTAGTACTTAGCTCCAGTTTCCAGGTTATACACTCTCCTTCCCCAACAAAACAAGAAAAATGGTGATTAGATGACAGTCTCTCAGTCATCAGTTGAAAATTTGACCTTGGGACATTTATTTCCTTGCAATTCATGGATTTTTCTTTGCCTGGCCATATATGTGTTATTAACCAGAGAAAAATACAAGCAGTAATTTCTATTTGTAGATAAACTATGGCGTCAGAATGCAAGAAGGGATGAACAGTAGCCTGAAATAATGTTCACAAATTCAGGACCAGTTGTGAACAGATGAAAAGAAAATAATAAACTTTTCATTTACATGTACTTTTTGAAGTGTTATTTTGTAGCAGACTAGCAGTTTGTGCTTGGTCTATATTTTAAATAATTGCCCATACATAAGTGTATCACATCTTTATCATGGATAAGTAGAATAGTTGATAGGGGTTATTGTTGTTGTTGTTGCTACAGTTGTTGCTTTGTTTTTTAATTAATGGATTCTTTCAAGATGAGAAATCATCTTAAATATAGATCTAAAAGTATAATTTCAAATATTAGTGAATAAGAAAACATTATGAAAACCAGGTTTTCTTTATATTCCAAAGGCAATGTAAACTGTCAAAAGTTTCCTAACAATTTTAAAATTTTTAAAATATCAGGAGTATTTGAAACACTTGAGGCAAAAGTAGATGGGTTTATACTATTTTTTTAAAATATCCCAGTCTTCAATTGCATATTAAGAATAGCATTCTCAAATCAGTCTCACGGTTCCTCAGAAAATTGGACATAGCACTACCTGAGGACCCAGCTATACCACTCCTGGGCATATACCCAGAAGATGCTCCAACATATAGTAAGGACATATGCTCTACTATGTTCATAGCAGCTTTGTTTATAATAGCCAGAAGCAGTAAAGAACCCAGATGTCCTTCAATAGAGGATACAAAAAATGTGGCACATTTACACAATGGAGTACTACTCAGCTATTAAAAATAATGAATTAGAGAAATTCTTAGGTAAATGGATGGAACTAGAAAATATCATCCTGAGTGAGGTAACTCAATCACAAAAGAACACACATGGTATTTATTCACTAATATGCGTATATTAGCCCAAAAGCTTGAAATACCCAAGATTCAACTCACAGACAACATGAAGCTCATGAAGAAGTAAGACCAAGTGTGGATGCCTCAGTCCTTGGAAGGAGTGACAGGATGCTCAAGGGAGCAAATAAGGGGACAAAGTGTGGGACAGAAAGTCAAGGAAGGCCGTCGGGAGACCACTCTACCTTGATATCTGTCCCATGTATAGTCACCAAAGGTAGACACCAATATGGATGTCAGGAAGTGCATGCTGACAGGAGCCTGATGTAGCTGTCTCCTCGGAGGTCTGCCAGAGTCTGACATATCCAGAAGCAGATGCTCGCAGCTATCTATTGATCTGATCAAGGTTTCGCAATGGAGAAGTTAGAGGACTGAAGGAGCTGAAAGAGTTGGTGGCCCCAAGAGGAGAGCAACAGTGCCAGCCAACCAGAGCTCCTCAGGGTCTAAATCACCAGCCTGGGAGCACAAAGGGAGGCACCCATGACTTCAGCTGTATACTTAGGGGAGGATGGCCTTGTTGGGCATGGGTGGGAGAGGAGATCTCTGGTCCAATGAAGGCTGAGCACCGATCAGGGAAGAATTCGAAGGTGGGAAGGGAGGAGGAGGGTAGGTGGGTACACACTCTTGTGGAGGCGGGAAGGGGGGATGGGATAAGGGGTTCCTGGGTGGTGGGGGGAATGGGGTGAGGGGATAAAATCTGAAAAGTATTTTAAATAAATAATAAATAAATAAATAAATAAATAAATAAATAGAATAGCATTCTCTAGAAAGTATTGAGGTGTCTAATACTGATAATTATTTTTCTTTCTTTTTTTTTTTTTTTTAGTATAGAGTAGAGTTTATTCAGGGCATTGGGAGGGGAGCCAGGAGGGTAATAGAGGCAGAGAGAGGAGAGAGAGAGAGTGAGAGAAAGAGAGAGAGAGAGAGAGAGAGAGAGAGAGAGAGAGAGAGAGAGAGGGGGCGGCCATGACTACATGGAGAGAGGGGGAATGGAAGGGGGAGGGAGAAGAAACAGAGACAGAGAAGCTAGAAGCAAGAGAGCAAGAGATTAAGAGGATAATTATTTTTCAAAACAGGAAGTGTTTCATGAATTTCTGTTTAGTCCTTAGATAGAGGCCATGATAAACTTTACATATCATTAAAGGTTCTGTATATATCTTGTCCTATTTTAGCATTCTTCATCATGAGTGTGAAGGTAAATTATTTTAATTTATTATATATATTATTTTACTTTTGAAATTATAAGTACAACATTCCAGTTTCTGTTTTCCAGCCAACACCCTCCCCATATATCCTTCCCTGCTCTCTTTTATCATACATGTATGCATGAATATATATTATATATATGCACACATATATATGTGTTGTATAAATATATACATATTTATATATTGCTAAATATAACCATTTTAAATTTAGTCTGTATAATGCTATCTGTATGCATGTTTGGAGGGCTGACTGATTGGCACTGAATAACCAATTACTGTGCTCTTTTCTAAGAAAGAAGACAGCTTTTTCCCCCACCTTTTTACAGTTGCCTACAGTTTTTGTGTGGATGTGATGCTTCATGGGCTTTCCTCCATCCAATTTGGAATGTCCACTAGTATCATCCTTGTTCAGTTCATGTTTTGACAGAGATGTTGGTAAGACTATTGGTTTAGCTTCTGATATTACTAGAAAACACAATCTCACAGAATATCCTCAATCATCTGCATCTTACATCTGCCCACCCCCCTTTTCCACAGTGTTCCTTGAGTTTCACATGTATGAGATTTTGTATATGTATTCTGTAACTGCAGGCTTTTCCTCCCACATCCCAATTCCCAAATAACACATTGGAGGCTTTTTACTTATTAGCAATGCTTACAGCCTATTGCTGAGCTTCTTTGCCAACTAGCTTTTAATGGCTCATTTGACCCACTGAAACTATTCTGCCATATGTTTGGTTACCTCTCCTCAGTTTCATAAGTCCAACTTCATTAGAGTCCAATTAACAAATCTTTCTGTACATAACTATCTTCCAGAGATCCAAGCTCTCTCTACCAGAGCTCCCATTTTCTATTTTTTTTTTTTTTTTTTTGCTTTTTGCTAATATAAGTCTTCATCTTTTCATTGACATTATGCTTCCGCACAGTGCAGAGATTATCCATGCAGTAACCATTGGGACTGGTTTCCCTGTTCAGATCACTTGCCACATACTTGTCTTTCTCTATTGCCTACCCAATATTAGCAATATTTCTATTTTACTTTACTGTGTTTACCACAGGCCATGTACTCGCATCTGATTCTCTATTATTTTTGAAACAGGATCTCTGACTACACCTAGACTGACTGGCCAGTGCACACCAATGGTTCACTTGTCTTAACTCTCCTACTGATGATGCTGTGATCACAGAAGAATATAACCTATGCTAAACATTTTAAGAATTCGAGATTTTGAATTTAGTCCTCATGTTTACACGGCAAGTTCTTTACTCACTGAGCCATCTTCTCATCCAATGGAAAATTGTTTATTGACTTGCTTCTTTTCTCTGTCTCATTTCCAGTTTTCTTACTGTTGTTTTTGGTATCATTCTCTTCAAAGACTTACACATACTTTGTTATTTGAGGGTATGTTTCTAGGAGAATACAATGTAAGATATTGAGGCATAAATGTCTTCATACTTCAGAGATAAATAACATTTGTGTTGGATAAATTTTTTAACCCTATTCTACAAGACAAAGAATTTTGTGACCTGGCACTTTTCTACTAAAAAGAAAAAGAAAGGAGTCATGAGACTCCTTCTTTGCCTAATGTATAGTCCCAATCTTACTTACATGGTCCTATTTGCTGGTATCATATAGTATGTCTAATATATAGCCTGACAAATTCCCTATAGACTTCAAGTAGTGGTTTGCTTTTGTCTTGAATGAAAGATGTTATTCAAAGCCTGTATTAGGAGAAAAATAAACAGAATAACAGATTAATGAGTGGCAGTAAATCTCAAATCACATCTAAATGTGTTTGTTGATTCAGCAATGTTCTTTTTAGCACCTGATATCACTTTCAACAGTATAATAATAGTAAAATCTTCAGGAAAAAAAGCCTCTAAAAGTCTCTAAAGCAGTGATAAGCTCAATTCTTAAAAGGAATGAATTTATTAACAAAGATGTCACATTTGTTGAAAGAAGGTGTTGTCTCTTAAAAACAGGTCAGCAAAAAGCAATGGGGTTATCTATATAAGTTAAATCAAAAAGGTTCGTATATATCCATTAGAGGAATATTAAGGATGTCTTTAAAGGAAATTTGCAGCACTTAACATCTTTGGTATACTCAATAAAAAGACAACATCTGCCTTAGCTTCCTTATATCCAGATTAAATTATATGCATAAGTGTTATCAAAACTGAAAAAAAAATGACTTTAAAATAGATTAGTTCCTTTTCTAGTTGCTATGAGCAAATACTGCAACTTAAAGGAGAAAGGAGGTATTCTACTTCCAGGTAAGGCAATACAGGCAGGGAAATCAAGTGGTATGAGCTCAGCTGCTCACACTGGGTCTTGAGTCAAAAACTAGTGAGAAAACAAGAAGTAGGGTAGGGAATATAAACTTAGGGACTCACAATGACCCACTTTCTCCATCAGGGATTTACTGCTACATGTTTCTCTGCCTTCCTAAGTGTTCCCACTAGCAGGAGACCAAATACTGAAATATGCAAGCCCACTTCGCATTCAAACCACATTATATGCTACTCATAATTTTATAAACTTTTAGACTGATAATACTATCAGTCCTACTCATTAAAGATGTTGCATGTTATATAATCTTTTTCTCCATAACCACAAGGAAACCATTGTAATCCATATGCAAACCTAATACATGGTCAGAGAAGAGGAAAAAAAAGTGTTTGACAAAGTGCAAGGTTCTAGTCATGTGCAAATAGGATTTAGTTTCTTTAAAGCCTAAATTCTAGCCAGGCAGTATTTTGAAATATGAGAAAACAATGCAGAATAAAAGGCTAAGAAACTGCATATATTATATAAAATAATAAAATAAATTTTGTAATTTTGACCTTTTGGGTGTATCTTTTACAAATGTTCACATTTTTTAAAATTATTTTTATCTGTTTTTACAGTCCAGTCATTATCCACCTCCTGGGCTACACTCCAACAGTTCCTCATCCCATTTCTCCTCCCCCATCTCCAAGAGGATGTCCCCACCCCACTTCATCAATCTCTCCACTACTTGGGGTGTCAAATCTCTAGATAGTTAAGTTCTTCTCTCACTGACGCTAGACCAGGCAGTCCTCAATATGTGTTGAGGACCTCCTAGCAGCTAGTCTGTGCTTCCTGGTTGGTGACTCAGTGTCTGGGAGACCCTGGGCACCCAGGTTAGTCAAGACTGCTGGTCTTCTTATGGGGTCACTTTCCTTCTCAGTTTCTTCCAGGTTTTCCCTAATTTAACCATAGGGGTCCTCAGCTTCTGTCCATTGGTTGGGTGTAAGTATCTGCATGTCAATCAGCTGCTTGTTGGGCCTCTCAGAGGGCAGCCATGCAACACTCCTGTCTCTAAACATACCATAGAATTAGTAATATTGTCAGGTCTTGGAGCTTCCCATTGAGATGGATCTGAATTTTCATTGGTCACTGGACTTCCTTTCCCTCAGTCTCTTCCTCATTTTTGTCTCTGAAGTTGTTTTAGACAGGAACACTTCTGAAGCAGAGGTTTTTACTGTTGGATAGCAAACTTGATGTCTTGTCTTTCTACTGGAGATTGACTTTACGACTTCCCTCCCAGTTGTCGGGCATTTTGTTTAAGGTCCCTCCATTTGAGTCTTGAGAGTCTCTCACCCCGCCTCCTGAGTCTCTTTCCCACTTTCTCTTTTATTAAATTCAATCTATATGGTTTTATTTTGAGGTCTTTGATCCACTTGGATTTGAGCTTTGTGCAAGGTGACAAATATGGATCTATTTTCTTTTTTCTACAAACACACTGCCAGTTAGATCAGCACCATTGATTGAAGATGCTTTCTTTTTTCCATTGTCTATTTTTGGCTTGGATCAAGTGTCCATAAGTGTGTGGTTTTGTTTATGTGTCTTCAGTTCTATTCCATTGATCAATCTGTCTGTCTCTGTACCAATACCACTCAGTTTTTATTACTATTTCTCTGTAGTATAACTTGAGGTCTGGAATAGTGATTCCCCAGAAGTTCTTTTATTGTTATGTACAGTTTTCACTATCCTGGGTTTCTTCTTATTCCATATGAAGTTGGGGATTGCTCTTTCTATCTCTGTAAAAAATTTAGTTTTGGATTTTGATGGGTATTGTATTGAATCTGTAGATTGCTTTTGGTAAGATGATCATTTTTACTATATTAATTCTACAGATCCACGAGCATGGGAGATCTTTCAATCTTCTGAGATCTTCTTAAATTTATTTCTTGAGAGACTTAAAGTTCTTGTCATATAGACCTTTCACTTGTTTTCTTAGTTACCCCAAGATATTTTATATTATATGTGACTATTATAGAGGGTTTTATTTCCCTATTTTCTTTCCCAGCTTGTTTATCATTTGTATAAAGGAAGGCAACTGATTCGTGTTGAGTTAATTTTCTATCAGGCCACTTTGCGGAAGTTGTTTATCAGCTGTAGAAGTTCTCTGATAAAATTTTTGGGCTTGCTAATGTATACTATCTTAACATCAGCAAATAGTGAGAACTTGACTTCTTCCTTGTCAACTTGTATCCCCTTGATCTTCTTTTGTCCTGTTATTGCTCTAGCTAGAACTTCGAGTACTATATTGAATAGATATTGGAAGTGTGGGTATCCTTGTTTTGTCCTCAATTTTAATGGGATTGCTTCTAGTATCTCTTCATTTAATTTGATATTGGCTGTTAGTTTGCTATATATTGCTTTTATTATATTTAGGTATGGGCCTTGAATTCCTGATATTTTCAATACTTTTAATGTGAAGGGGTTTTGTATCTTATCAAGTGCTTTTTCAGTATCTAATGAAATAATCATATGATTTTTTTCTTTGAGTTTGTTTATATAGTAGATTACTTTAATGGATTTTCATCAGCTTGACTGCTCCTCTGAAGACCCTACCATCTGAAGGCTTCCCAGAAGTTTGCTGCAGAAATTTTCAGTCTTTATTCATTTACTTATCTCAGCCTCAGGTGTGTGTAACATACAGTAACACATTAAAATAGGACACAAGCAAAGACCATACAGGCATAATATATATGAATTGTGACATGGCTATAATTGTTCACAAATTAAGCTCTAAATGTTAAAAGGAATGTAGAAATACAAGTGAATTAGAATGATAAAGGAAAATGGACTTTGTGGGGTGGGCTATGAAGTTGGTTCTGCTGATTGAGGAAAAACTCATTTGTTATGCATGCTCTTACTAGTTATGTTTAAGTTATAAAATGTTCAATATTTGGACAGAACAAGTTAGTTATGACAAATAAAAGAAATGTTTTCCCAGGGGTGACTTTTTCCCAAAATTCAGTCACCAGAGAAGATGAGAAAGAGCATAGAATCTAAAACCATTATCAGGAACCATCACTGCCAATATAAATTAACTTCAGGCAGCAGGCAGTAGCTATTTCAATAGATAATAAGCAGGATGGATCTGATTCTAGAGCTGGTATGCTCAGACAGAAGTACTGATCTAACTGAACAGCCAGGAGGTATGGTCAAAGACAGAGGCAGAGGAGGTCTCTTCAAATATGGCATCAAAGACAGAGAGTCTTTGGAGTTTGGAGCAAAAAATATGTGGGAGAGAATTACAGCAATTGCCATCTGCTTTTTCCTCTCTTAGTCAGAACTGTCATTTTCCCATAGACTGAACTGTCATTTTTTTTTAATAGAGCCTGCAAACGTTTATAGGGGGAGGATGGAGAAGTCCATATTTTCAGGTTAGGTACTTATCATTAACCAAAGTCAAAATCAACCTGTTAACTTTCATCTCAATCTCCCTTTTAACCCAGTGTTTAGATTTTTTTATATGCAAGCTATCCTCCTCTCAGTCCCCAGTATTCTTTGGAGAAAGAAATTGGCATTACATAGATACCATCTTAAAGATCATTATCTTCAATGAATAGAAAACAGGGATAACACATGTAATTCCAAAATGGGTTAAAATTGCACAGAGAATCAGGATCAGAAGAATACGTGCACAGGAAGAATCACTAAACTAAGTGATGGATTGCGTTACTGTAGTCTCCCATCTGCAGCATAAACAAACCATGCTGCTCTTATGGACTGAGAATAAAATGTAACTCTGCTTATTTGAATATTCCAGTGGCCATTGAATATTTGTCACTGTAATCCCCTTAGGAGTGAAAGGGGAGGCAAATAATGGATTCATCTCAGACAGAAACATTTGGTTTATTATCTTTGTTGTCTCCTGCACTGTGACAGCAGATCCCAGCAGATGTTGGAATTTTTGTTGTGATGCATTACACAGACTTCTGTATAAAACCTAGCATCAACTACTCTATATTTGCATTGATGTTTTGTTTCTCTTCTGACTCTTTGATTGGAATGATATTGCTGTGATATTCACTTAAATTTTATTAAACACCCACATGAGTATAGCACACAGCTGTATAATGCAAACAGCATTCCAAACGGCATGCACAGATTTGATGTTTTTAAAATAACAATATACCCTTATTTTACAATAAATAAGTTATCACCTAAGAAATGTTTGGTTTAGTCTTTTATTGTTATCTATTTTACAAAATTTGACCAATTTTAACAAGTCCATTAAATCTCAATATATCCATTAAGAGATGAATAAAATAAAATCAATTTTTTAGATAGTTAAAAAGCATGAAAATAAGACTTGGCAGAAGGCTCAGTCATTTATGTAGACCATGAATACAGATAGAAATACAAGACATGTAGTTAAGATCCAGATGTTATTATTTTTTTTAAAAAAAAGTTTTCCAGAGCAATAGATTTTTCAGGTAAAAAGTAAAATGTATTTCTGAATAGAAGAAAAATATTTTTTTGACAATACTCAGAGTCCTCTGCCTTGTCAGCATCAAAGGCACTCTTGTAGGCAATCAGATTATCAGGCTGCTCTTGATACTAACAAAGCTCCATACAGCCCTCCTCTGTATTCTATTTGGAGCACATACATTGACCCCAATTTACTGTGAATCTGTGACCAACAGCTCTGTGGATTCTTAACTAGAGATTCCCAAGCAAGTACGTATTTTATTTTGTTGCATTTAATAAAGATCATTTTTCATGATTTCTCCTTTCTTTAACATACTGTATTCACTTTTTTTTGACACATGGAGTTCTCTGAACTGAACAGTTGTGGCCACTATTGATATCCCTGAATGAAGATCTAGTTGCCAAAGTGATAGGCTTGAAGCAAGCAACCAGAAAGTGATAAGTCTTAATCATTCTACCTCTTATAATAAGATTACTTCCTGAAAAATAGAACCAGGAGGTAGCTGATCCCCTTCACCATGTGAGGACATAGCAAGGAGACAAAGGGCTTCATCAGTGTCTACTCTCTACTTGTGTCATCATCACTTGATTCTCTCTGAAGAGTATGCAATCTATTTCTGTTGTTTTTTTTGTTGAATAGTCCAGAAATATTTGGTTGTTATAGCCACCCAAATACATTAACACAGCTAGGCTAAATGACTTATGAATTTAGCATAATCATTATAAGAAGTTTGAAAATATCTATCATGATAACAAGGCAAGTTTATTTGTTGAAAGCCACACAGAAAATATTGTTGTAAATGCTACAGATGAATAAAATGAATATGTTTAGACCACACTCTCATTATTCACAAACTAAGGCCTACAGCTAGGTCCAACAGAAAGAGAAGAAAAGGCCAAGCCAACTTTAAAATTTAGACAAACATATATGTTGCTTAATTTTGTATTGATTTGACTAGGACACAAGCCTCTATTACTTAGATTTAACACTTATTCGGGCTCAATTTGGCATCTGACCCAAGTCAAATATACTTTAGGTGCCTCCGTGAAAATATCTGTACATATAATTTAAATGTACAGTTGACTGACTAGAAGATTGTACTACATATGAGTTAGGAATAGAGCTGAGAATCCCCACTGTGTAATAAGCCCCATCAATGACAGCAGCTGTTGCTACTGTCTAGAGTCTCATACCTATACTTTCTTTCTAATAACTTCCCTTGTCTCATCTTAACAGCATTTCCACTTGTGTAAGACAGTCCCAGTTCTGACTCTCTCATTACTGATATCTGGCTGTATGTGTTGCTTTTCTAGATTGCCAAAAAGTGCACACAAAAAATGGGATACTTTTAGGTACTAAGAAAAGATCATCTCCAACTCGACAAGTAACTGGAAGAATGTTTAGTATATGAGACTGACCAGAAAATTTGTAAACTTTAACTACATCCTTAACCCATGCAGAAAAAGATGACCCCTACATAATAAAAGTTAGAAGAATGTGGAAAGATTCTATTCAGGTTGAGTTGCTGTGAAGACAACTAGCCCCAGACTTGTCCAAAACAGTCCAACTAATCCAGTTCTTGCTCTGTTGCTCAACCTTGCTTATCTCGTGCCTTGGCTCACAAGTAAGATTTAACAACTAAACTACACTACACTACACTACACTACACTACACTACACTACACTACACTAAAATGTATCTTCTGTATGTCAAAGATGGAGCACATTGGCTAAATCTGAATGTGGAGAGGGAAGGGGCAGCATGTGAATTATGCAATACAGAATTGGTCACACAGCAGTTTTATATTTTATCTTAAGGGCTAATGAAAGCCAAGACATTCTTAGAAAAGTGAATGATGTAATCTAATTTAAGGATTAATATGACCTGTGATATTACGTGGAGTGGAAAAGGGATTTGAAAAGGCAAGAGAGAAGCCTGGGAGTGTCAAGTCTAGCATTTATTACAGCTCTCTGGGTGAGACAGCCATTCAGGTGCATATCCTTAAAAGTAGTAATGACCAGAGTATTCTAATTTTCAAGGATGTTCTTCCTCAGGGTATACATAAGTATTTGAAGGGTCTCTAGCCAGGAATCACTTTTTAATTTTTTAATGTCATCATATTGTCCAAAATTCCATGTTAGCTAGAGTAGGAATAATAGGTTTACCGTATAGATACAATATCACTCTACTCTATATGCTTTATGGTTTATTGGTTGGCCCATGCCAAATGTTCTTTCACTCATTAATCTAAAGAACATATTGACCTCAACCTTTCAGAGACAAAGGGCAAGAAAGGCATCTGGGAGGAGAAACAGTGAGGAACTGAGTCAGAGAAGTTAGTCTTCAGATTCTCTGCTGCTCTGTAACTCAGTGGCTTTATAGGAAAGAGAGAGTTTGCTGTTTGGTATGAATAATCCACATGAGCCAGTTCTGGCTCACATAGGTAAGTAGAATAAATGGGTGTGCCAATAGAGTGTTTTCACTCCATTCTGAACCACTCTTGGTAACAAGGATATTTATAATTCCCTTCTATCTGGGCACACCTGTTAGCTCAGCTCCCAGAAGGCTGAGGCTGAAGTTTACTACAAGTAACTCAGCCTTGGCTACACAGTGAGTTGAAGGCCTGCCAGAATAATAGAGAAAATGCCTATAAAATAACTAAATAAGAAAATGGACAAATCCTAACCCCACTGACTTTTCTATATTCCATGTGTACTCTGCCAAGCTAACAGGACCCAAATTTATAATGTGTGATGATAGGGGAATTTTAGTTGTCTCTGAAATGAAATATAGAATATGGTGAAATATCAGTGCTTATTTTTGTATTTTTGAGTTTCTTTTTAATAAAATATTCAGGCACAAAAACAAAAATAAAATCATCAAAATAAAAATTTCAACAGTTGTCTTTTGTTTGATTCTAAAATACTTTTCTATTTTCCACTTGCATTCTTTCCCTATATCAAGTTGGATCCATAATTCAATTACTTTTAATAACAAGGCTGATTTGGGGCATTTATTTATAAGTATTCTAGAAAAAGACAATAAAATATAATTTAAAAGAGACATACCAAAAATCTAAAGATGCAATAAACAAACAAACTAGCAAACAAATAGTATAGCTTAGTAGCATGACTCAGCAGGTAAAGTGATTTGACAAGCACAGGAACCAGAGTTACAGAAAAATTAAAAGTAGTTGGGTGTTTGGGCTTGAAAGAACTCTTAGCAAGTAAGAGTGATTACTACTCCTCATGAGGTCAGTCAAGCAGCTCAAACCCATCTATATCAAGCTCTAAATAATTAAATAACCACTTCTGAATATCGACATACACATGGAATATAAACAACACACACACACACACACACACACACACACACACACATAAACACACACACATACACACACATACACACACACACACAAACAAACACATGTACACATAAATCATTAAAATTCATTCAAAAAGGCTAGGTGTGGTGGCCTGTACTTTTAATGCAAAAAAATAGGGGTTCAAAGACAGACAGTTTCCTGGAGATTACTGACTAGCTATAGTGGTTTGAATGAGAATATCACCATGAACTCATATATTTGAATATTTGGTCCCCAGCTGGTAGAACTATTCGGGAAGGATTAAGAGGTGTGGCCATGTTGGGGTACGTGTATCACCAGGGGCAAGCTTTGAGGATTCGAAAACCTCATTCCCTTTGGATCATGTTTTCCCTGCATGCTCTTTATGGATCAGGATGTGAGCTCTCAACAGTTCTATCACTCTGCCATCATAAAGGCTAACCCTCTTTAAAAAAAAAATAAGCCAAATTAAATGCTTTCTTTTACAAGTTGCTTTGGTCTTAATGCTTTAACATGCTAATAGAAAAGGAACTAGACACTAGCCATCCTAGTTTAAACCCTGAACCTCAGAACACACATATAAAACTTGACATTCTGATGTTATCATTTAGACACAAAGAGGTAGGAAAATGTGTTTAGAGATTCTACCAGTTCTATAACACTAAACTGTGTACTTACAATATCTTGTTCAAGACAATAGGCATGAACATTTAGAGTATTTTATAAGCTGCTGTGTTTTGTAATGAGTGGTGATGTGGAAGTTGATGGAAACTTGAGAAGGTTATGACAGAAAAAATTCCTTAGATCTTTGGTGGTACTGCTCTTGGAAATAAGTTTCTTATGGGCTTCCAAAATCCTCCTGGTTCACTCCTTAGATGCTGTTGTAGAAGTATGATAATTACAAAATGTTTCATCCCCCTACTTAGGTACTTAACCTTATAGTACAGATAGGTGACCACCTGTTCTTCCATGTTCTCCTGACGTTACCATCAACTACAATGTGACTTAGCCAATCAAGCTCTCATAAAACCTCATCTGATCCAATGGCATGCACTTATACTTGCAAAACTACATTTAATTATAAGTTAGGCATCTCAGGTTTTCTGTTACAGCAATAAAAAAACTGATGGCCATCCGAGTATTATATTGATAATAGAATTCAGTGCTTTCAAAATATTTAAAATTGCTTAGTTTTTTATATTCTACAAATAGTTATTGAGTATCCATCTAGTTGGTATCAAACATGATTTATAATACTGTAGATTTACATGAGATGTATAAATGTATAATATGCACTTAGAATTTTTGGGAGACAGAATAAACAAGTAAGTTGGAAAATATTCAAGGTGAGTTCACGTGGTATATATTGTATCATTAAGACAAAACATATTACAAATATGTGAGAAGGAGAGACTATCAATAGTGAACTCAGCAAAACCCTCTTTATTAGTGGATGTTGGCTGAGCTTACAAGATGAACCATAGACTAGATAGAACTATTTATTAAAGTTTTCTAAAAGCAACATAAACTTAACCTTTCTAAGCATCACAGTAGTAGAAGATGAGACAGTGAATGTAGATTTTGGAATTATTTAACGTTTGATTTTGGGTAGAAATCTGATATCCCTAGAGAGTTGTCAAAGATTTACCAATAGATAATGGAAAGGTAACCTGACACTTCACTTCTAAAGCAAAAAAAAAAAAAAATTCATTTCATGCATCATTCTCTTCAGCTGAAGAGAGGCTAATGCATGTGTCACCTATCCACAGAGCTAGCTGTATTGGAAAAGAGGCTACATGGTATAAATTTGTATCTGAAGTATGATGCCAATCTTTAGTACATCATCTAGGTTTCACAAGTTGTTTGATGGCATGTAATTGTTATCTACCAGTGTGCTTAATGGATTGGATAAAAATATGACAAATGACAGATTCCACAAGGGCATCTAATGGGTTATATGCAGGACAGTGAGCAGGGCTGACTTGTAGATGTTATTGTCCCAGGAGAGGATTTAGCTTTAACATTGTACCAAATCCTTATGTACAAATGTGTAACATACAGCAATTAACTATTTTGTAGAGTTGTTTTACTTTTTACAGGGCTGTGAATTATATCATTCTTTCTTTATAGATTTTCACCAGGAGCTATATTTGAACTGAAGTTGCTTTTAGTAGTTATGCACAAATAACTCCTCTTTCCTTTATAATTCAGAAATAATGATAAAAAGACTATACTATCCACAGTTTCCTTTACATTTTGCCTTTTCACTTTTATTTCCAAATTATAACTTTAAGCTAGACTTGATCAACTGGCAAAAAAAACAGACTGCATGGTTTAAGGAAATAAGGACAGATAATAGGAATAAATCTGGCCATTTTTTTAGTTTCATATATTAAAACACATTTTGGCTGTCACTCATTAGTTTCATGGCTTGTTCTGCTTGCCCAGAAATTGTTAATAAAGATTACATTGAATTTTATGCTCTAACACATCATCTGTTTGAGAGAATTGCCTGAGTCACACTGTCTAATAATGTATAGTATCTAATGTATACTGAGATTGAATATTTTATATTATCTAATGTGTATTTTAATATAATTTTATTATCTAATATGTACACTTTTTATTCAAACAAATGTGAAAATGACTAAACATTTTCCACATTTCCACACAGTACCAACATTCAACTTTTAAGTAAAGATAATTTCTGTATAAACATAGGTACTAAGAAGTTCTAGAGCCAGGTGGTGGTGGCGCACGCCTTTAATCCCAGCACTTGGGAGGCAGAGGAAGGCAGATTTCTGAGTTCGAGGCCAGCCTGGTCTACAGAGTGAGTTCCAGGACAGTCAGGGCTACACAGAGAAACCCTGTCTCAAAAAAACAAAAAAACAAAAAAACAAAAAGAAGTTCTAGCTTAAAGTCATTCCGAGTAAGTAAGTCTGTAGTCTGTAAATATGACTTAGACTTGGAGAAGAAAAAATGTTTCACACGGTGTAATTTTAAAAGCAACAATTATATAGATATATAAGACAACTTACTGAAAAAAAAAGCCTATGAACTTTAGAGCCCATTAATTATATGCACAGGAAAATCTAAAACAATAAATAAAAACAAACAAATAAAACTGAATTACATGAGAAAATATGAGGCTGTCTCTTCTCTGATCATTGAATGTTTTGTGAGTCTCCAAAGAGCATCATGAGATCCACTATACTCTAAGCATAGATTAAGAATTCCATAAAAAAATAAACATTTTTTTCTGTCCCCATAGTCAGTAATTCAAAAATTGATTGTATGCTCTCAAGAATTTCATTTAATCTGTCTTTAGCATAATTTATTCATATGCAAAACTTCCTAGAGTTTTTGTTCACCTCATTCTATATGTGGTATTGCCACTTTGCCCTAAAAAGCTGAGAAATAAAACTTGAGTATATAGTTCAAATCTTCTAGCTCATATACCAAATCCAAATCTGTTGTGCCTACAAGAACTAATATTGCATTAGTATTCTTAGAGTTGCCATAGCAACACATCACAGACTTAGCTTATCCCAACATTCCTGCAAGATGAAAGACAAGAAGAAAGCTACAGGCATGTCTATATATATATATTTTTTTTTGCAATATTTCTCCTCGGTTTCCCAATGGTTGTCATATCCCTAATGGTCGTATGGCCTTTTATCTATGCACACAGCCTATTCTTCCTACTGTAATTTCTTCAGTATTATTAACTTTGGGCTCAATGTTTAAAGTCTCTGATGTCATAATTATCTCTATAAAGACTTTACCTTCAACATAGTCACTTTGTGAATTATCAGAATTTGAGGTGATATCACTCTGGTATAGAAATCGACTTAGACTTAAGATAAAACCATATTGTATAATTCTATACTTGAGTATTTTACAGATATGTATATTGCCTAGTTATTAGAGTTGGCATACTATTCTTACTTTTATAGATTTGTGAATTGGGATAGTGTAAAAAATGAATGAGAGGAAATGTGGAAAGAAAATTCAAAATTCACAACATATAATTCAATACTAAATATAGCCCTTACTTACACATCATATTTGTATATTATGACAGAGAGTATGGAATGTGTACAGGTAGCTTTTCCACTGAAAACATTCTGGTTCTTATATTTATGTATTATCAAATGCCTTGTGGTCTTATAACTGCTATAAGAGCTGGACAAAGATTTCTGCATTCAGCCTGATTGTGTAGTCTGCATTTCTCTTATGTCTGGATGTCCTTCTTTAATTGTATTACTTTGTAAGAGATCATAGTTGTCTGCATCTCCCTGTGGCTTTTGTTCTTCAAGTCATTACAGTGCACAAGGTATTTTCTCTATCTTCATAACCCTGTCACCAACAGTAGCTTTGAAACTACTCTTGTATTCACTGAGTATCAAATGGAAGCCTTCATTAGTGTTCTTCTCAAGTTAACAGATGGAAGTTCTAGTTTACATACATTTCTGAAAGTTCTGCTCTGGAGACACAGGATTTCTTCAGTCAGACAGACAGTGTTGTGATGCTAGTTGCTGAGTGTTGATGTCTATGTCAAAAGCTGAGTTCACAATACAGTGTTTCATACACACACACACACACACACACACACACACACACACACACACATCATGGTTCAAAGGATCTTGCCTCTCTGAATGAGATGGAGGGAGGGCACAGCAGAGAGTCCAATAATCAAGGAAAAAAATAGATAGTACCAAAGTTCTGGCAACAATCCCAATTCTCATCCAAATAAAGCTACATCTCAGGGGATCATCTTCTTTCTGGCAAGTAGGGTTGGCTAATGAGTAATTATATTTCCAATTTCATGCTATCATTACAATTTGCACATTGACTGTAACCTGTATTATGTAAATTGTCCTTGAAACGTGTCTAATGTAAAAATTTAAATTCACAGTATTGTCCACAGACTGTGTTTTATGTGGGTACTAGAAGATTTCTGCTGTAAGATGTGTCCAGTGAGTCCTGCATAAAGAAGGACATCAGGTGAAAGATAAATTTCAGTTTGAGTAGACACCTTTCAAACAGAGATTTTTTTATTCAACTTCTACTTGTAAATTTTATTTCATTTGATCCACTGTTATATATCTAAAACACAAATTATATACATGCAAAACAACATAAATGAACTAAAAGTTTCTCTCTCTCTCTCTCTCTCTCTCTCTCTCTCTCTCTCTCTCTCTCTCTCTGTGTGTGTGTGTGTGTGTGTGTGTGTATAATAAAATGGGCACACACATATGTACCAATAATAATAATTAAGAAAAGGAGGTTATCAACTTGAAAGTGAGAGTGCCATGGGAGAAGTTGTAGGTAAAAATCTTGTAATTCTATTAGAACTAATAGTATATTAAATTATCATATCATGAAAATACTAAATTATTAGGACTTAAAACTAAAAGCTCATATATTAAAATTATGTTATAATAGCATAAATATACATTCTTACCAAGCCACATTTTAGTAACATCATTCACTGACATATGCTGTGTCTTTAGTTCTTTTTCAATATTTGTCTTGGAGTTAAAACTAAAACCTAATTTGTTTTTAACAATACCATATATACAAGTTGTATACTAGTTACTCTCTTCCCACCCTTTCTTATTCCCTTCCAACTTCTTCAACTCCTTCATCTAGCTACCTCCTCCTTTCACATATTTATATCTTTGGGTTTTGTTTTATAACACACTTATTTTAAGCAATGATAGCTGTGTGATATTGGATTACAGGTATCTATTGGAACTTGATAGGGCTACCAATAAATACTCAACCCCATGCTTTTTTGAATCCTCTAGTAGCAAATAATAAGTAGCAATGAATAGTCAGGCCCTTGGGCTTATCATTTATTTGTACCTGACTATTGATAGGTTTGTTCTTGTACAGAACCAGAACAGGTATCTATTCATTGCTTCTATGAATTCATGATTGCAATGTCTTTGTCTCTTTCAATTTGCAGTCCTTCTCTTTATCTTCAGATCTTCCATTCTTTGTAACTACTCTTTTACAGTGTTCCCTGAGGAATAACAAGGAACTTGTCTTATCTCCTCTTAAACTATTAGGAGGCATCTCAACCCAGGCACTAGTTTTGTTTGTTTTATTATTTTTTTTGTTTCTCATTGCTTTATCAATATGGTATCTCCTTTCAAATATCTATTCAATAAATAGCAAAATGGTAAACAAAAATGAATGCTCCAGGTCGTTTGTACAGTTTAAATGATAAAAACATTGACAAGCCAAAACAAGCATTTGAAAAACAGCATTCATTGTAATTTTGTGATGGAGTCTCTATTAGCACTCCCCCTGAATTGGAATTATGGACTTTAATAGTTAATGTTAGATGAGAAATAAAATATGTTTTGGTTAATATAATTATATTTAATATTTAATATAAAAAACTAATTAACATGATAAAATGCTTGAAAAGTAAATAAGCACATCAAGGTTCCCAAACTGATATTTACATTTTTATGAAATAATGACCCACCATTCAGCATGATAAATTTCACTATCATGATTTCTATTGCCTCTTTTTCTTCAAAATATGTGACATAATCTAAAACTGAATGGTAAACGCAATCTTATCTTGTTTGAAAACTACCTTGAGCAGCTTAGATAAACTAAGCAGAAGAATAAGGTATGAAACTTAAAGTCACAGAAAAATTTCAGTTGGTATAATTGTGAATGTAGAAATGTATAAATGCAGCCATCTTGCCCCACACATTTTTGTCAACTTTAAAACTCTACCAAATGCAGTTGATAAACTGCCCCTGCGCCTGTGATTCTTTCTACCCTGCAGACATGTTCATCCTTCATCCTCACTGGATCTTTAGCTACAATTCATGCATAGTTTTTACAAAGAATTTGCTTTGATCACAAATGACTAAGTACTCGTTTATTAGAAAAAGGTACAAGAAACAGACCTTCAGCCTAACGATCAGCATCTTTTCTATGAGATATGAAAATAGGAGACAATTTTAGGATATAAATTAAAGCCTAAGGATTTAACAAGAAAGTCAACCCATAATATTTTAATTAAACAAATCTTGGACATATTTTATATGGAGATCTCTGTAAATTAATCTTCATGCTTAAAGCTTCTTTTCAGGTATTTAAGTAGCTGTGATTGGCACATGTGTTCTTTAAAAAATTATGTTCTTTGAGAATTTAATAAAATTCCACAAAACATATTGATTTCCATCTCCAAAATGTTCCCACCTTTCCAACTCCCACCTCCTATCTCACCCAAGTTAGTGGTCTTTGTCTCTTTTTAAAAAAATAAAATTTAAAGGTACTTGAGAACATGGAATCTGATTTGTGTTGGCCATCTACTGCTGAGCAGCAACATGTATAGAGTATGGTTGGCATACTCAATGTCACTCTACTGAAGAAAACTGATTTTCCTTCTCCTAGAAGCTATCATTTGTGGTTAATGGTGACCATTTGTGCCCAGTTTTGCTCCTTCTTGCTTGGACTTTTGTCTGGCTTGACTCTGTATAAGTCATGTATATGTTGTCATTGTCTCTGTGAGTTCATATATTCATCTGCCATGTTATGCATGTAAACTCCTTGTCCTTTGTCACCCAGCACTGGGTGTTATAATCCCACTATTCCTTCTTCTGTATAGATCTCTGACTCTTAAATGGTATATGAGATAAAGACATCATATCTAGGACCAAAACTTCAAAATCTATCACTCTCTTCAGTGATAATGTACCTTATTTTCACTATCCATTCATCAGTTGATAGTCTGTTTCTAATTTCTGTTTGCTGTGAATATTGAAGAGCAAACAATGAACATGGATGGGAAAGTACCTCTAGGGTTAGGTGTAGATTTTTAGGGGTATGAGCTCAACAATGAAGAAGTGGATGCTGTGGTAGATTTATTTTCAAATTTTTAAGGAAACTACATACAGATTTCCTTGATGGCTATACATGTCTGTTCTCCCATGAGCAATAATGGGGTGTTTATTAGCCCTTTTCTCACATCCTCACCAGTATCTGCTGTCACCAGTATCTGTAAGCAACTGAATTATGAATCTCTGTGTTAATTACTATTTACTGCAATATAAAACTTCTTGGCTAAGAGTTGGGTGATGCAGTATTCTATGGTTGTAGAAGTCATCTTATTGATACTTATATTTAGCCAAATAACAGTACATTTTCACACAAAGCCTATGACCAGTCTAGTTTTAGAGTCTTAGCCTCATCAACAGTGTGATGTATGGGTTTTATCTCATTGAATGAGACATAAATCCAGTTTCTAAGTGAGCAGTGGTTTATTCCCATAATATTTCTGCCACTGTTTCATCAATGTGTGTGTTTTACAGGTAGCACTATTATACTGTGATTACTGATGTCTAGATTTTGTTTGGAAGACTTCTACCTCTTGGTCTTTATTTCTACCAAATAAAGCATGGGCCTGAACTAAACTACCCTCATCCTTCACATTCATGAAATATAGATATAGCTCGAGTCAGGGTTAACTTTGGTGGTTAGTGGATTGCCTTAACCAAGTCCTGAATCATTCACTGTATTCACTAAAGACAGAATAAGATAGTAGAAACTAGAACACTAAGCTAGATTAACATATCTTTACACTATGAATTAACAAACATCTCATTAACATGAATAGATCCTCAAGAATAGTCCCTCTACAAGACAAAAATGGAGTCTAACATCATCTGTTTGGGGTACACTTACCAGTGAATAGTTTTGTTACTAAGTCCACTGAAGCAATTGCTACCTCAAAACAGTGTAGACCTTGATCTTTGTCTATTGAAAGTCTAGTCTTGGCAATCATTGAAATCAAGGCATAGCTGAGTGACGAGGATTGTTGAAGTTATGACATGAGCTTGTAAAACTGATGTCTGCCTCGGCCCAGTTCATCTTTTGAAGCCATGATCATAGACCAGAGACTATGGGTGAAATATTTTTGCTGAAGCCTCAGCTACAGCCTTTGTAGGATAAATATTTTATGTTAGGTTCTTTTTCTGTATGCTGATGAAATGACACAATATGAAGTTGATAAATATTTTCAGCAAACTACCAGAATATAATTTTAACTCATGAAAATCAGTAGTTTTTCTATATAACAATGAAACACACAGTGAGAAAGAATTTGATACTAGAAGTTTCACAACAACCAAAAATATAAATCCTATAAGAGTTCTAATTAAGCAGGTTCAGGGAGCAATGGGGAAGAGGATAGAAAAAATTGAAAAGTTGGAGGATGGGGAGGAATTCTGCAAAATGCTGTTTTCTGAACAAGACATGGCTATTATACTCAGAAAATTATGTCAGGTGTGCTTACCTGAAGAAAGCCAGCAAAAGTTCAGGCCAGCCAAATTCGGGTATTGCTGGGATTTGCTGCTCCATCCCACTATTATGTAACTGTAAGATAAAGAATACAATTAAAATAATTAGAAAATTGAAACAATGAAAAGTATGTTTTGCAAACACAAAACAAACTATAAATCAAGAATGAAAAAATGTCAGAAATCATTTACAAAAAAAATTTAAATTTCTTACTGGATAATCAGTCCAATAAATTATAAAGTAATAAATTAAGAAATATTTTTTAATATTTCAAAAGAAATAGGAATGGAAGCCCAAATAAACCAACATCTAATGAATAATGTGCAGTATCACCCATCTATCACTCAGTCATTGGTGGTTGGGATATTTACTACCACCAACACCAGAGAAGCAGGGCAGTCTCACATGCATAAGTAAGTGCTACCCAACAAAATACTGTAAGTCCAAATTTCAGGGGAAAAAAATGGTAAAACAAAGAACATTTAGGTGAAATGAAACTAAAATACAGTAAAAATATCAAATAAACAGATCTATTATTTTTTTTAAAAACATAGATAAGCCGCTTGATAGACTAAGACAAATAAAGGACTCAAACCTACAGATGGAAAGGGCATGGGGCTACATCACTTTAATTTTAACTCTTTAGAAACACAGGCAGGAAATCTCAGTGAGTCCCAGGCCAGTCTGGTCTATATGAGAATGGTCTAGTTAACCCAGGACTACAAAATAAGGCTCTGTCAAAAAAGAAGCATTAAGCTACTGAACTGACACAGAAATCATTCAAGTATTCAAACAATCACATGACAAAACTTGATGACTAAGACACATTCTCACATTTCCCTACACAGACACCAACTAAAATTGATTCATAAAGAAATAGAAAACCTATAAAGAGCAATAAAGACTAAACAGCTTAAATAAATAATAAAACAAAGTCCTCCACTAAGGAAAACACCAGGCCTGATGACTTCACTGTCAAGTCATACACACCACCTAAAATAGAGCTAATATTGCTTTTCTTTGGTTCTTTTTAAATAATTAATGAATAGAGAATTCTTGAAAACACATTCTATGAAGCCAACACTACTTTAATGCCAAAGCCATACAAGAACACATTACAAAAATATAACCAGAGGCTGGAATGTTGGACAAATCAACATAATTAACCCTCAGCCAGGTACTAAGAAGCTAATTCCAGCATCACATCCAAGCAACATTCACTGGGGCCAAGTGACAATTTCAGAAATTCAAGGGCAGTTCAATAGCATGTTGAATGTGCACAACTAACAATAATTAATCATAGAGTCTGAACCATTGATGTTCTGTTCAGGAATCTTTCCCTTGTGTCCAATGTTTTGAGGCTCTTTCACACTTTGTCTTCTATTAGTTTCAGTGTAACTGGTTTTATGTGGAGGTCTTGATTCACTTGGACTTGATCTTTGTACAAGAAGATAAGAATGGATAAATTTGTATTATTCTACATGCTAACCACCACTTGAACCAGCACCATTTGATGAAGATGCTTTCTTTTTTAAAGTGGCAAAAGAAAGTTTCTTTAACAAAAGACATATGACACGAGGTAAAGTAATTTAAAAAAAAAAAACCCTTCATATAAGATTTAATAATAGAAATGTAAATCAGTTAGACTGGTTATTATCAGAGATTTGATTTGACAAGCATTAGGGTTTGACATAGGTACCATCGACATTGTGGGTGACAATCTAAAACTAGTACTACTACTGTGTAAAACAGGAAAAGATTCTTATCCCACAACTTGGAAAATATCCAAGATAAGTAAGTCAAACACAAATGAACTTTCTTAAGATTAATGCAACATTAGTAACAATTGCAAAGCTAAGTATCCATCAGAGGATCAATGGGTGAAAGCAGCTAGACATATGTACAATAGAACTCTATTTAGCCACAAAAGATGAACTCTCATTTGTACCAAGAGGGATGGATCATGGTGTAATGTGGGATAAGTCAGACAATAAAAGACAAGTACTGAGTTGTGGGGAGCCGACAGAAGGAGGCTATCATCCTTGCAGCCATCCTGAGCCATATACCCTGACAAGAGACTTGTTTTCAACAGCCTACAACAGCTGAGCATACTCTGATAACATCTTGTTTTATATACCCAGGATTTTCTCTTGGGTGTGTGTACTTAAAGGTGTGACTTAGAGACAAGACTTAAAGGTGTGACTTAGAGACAAGACTTAAATATGTGACTTAAAGGCATGACTTAAGAAGTGAGACTTATAAAAGGCAAGAGGCAGACAGAAGAAGGACAGGAAAACTTGGAACTTGGAGACACTAGGAACTAGGAACTAGGGACTAGAAACTCGAGACTTGGGACTTGGACTAGGAAGAGAGTCTTGAGAATAAATGGGAATGAATCACATTCTGTCTGGTCTCCATTCTTCGAGTCTGCCCTCACTCTCTCTCTTTCTGAACCCTGACCCACAAACCAGAGCAGCAGTACAAGCCAGAACAATTTAGCCCCCAAAACTTGGGGCAGTGCGGGCTCTAACAGTTTTGGCCCCCAAGCTTTTGGCAGTGCGGATTCCAACATTTGGCAGAGTGGTCCTCGACACTGAGTGATGACATTTGCATGTAGAATCATGAAGAAGTGGATTTCATAGAAGTTGAGATTACAATGATGGCTACCAAAAGCTGAGGATAGTAGGAGAGAGGGAAGAATTAAGAAAAGCTGATCAATAGATTACTGTTAGAACAGAGTAAGAATCTTGGTGTGCTCTTGTACATTGCAGTGACTGTCTTAGTTTCTGTCCCTGTGTTGTGATAAAATATCTTGACAGAAGCAAATTAAGGGAAATACTTCATCACTTCACAACTCCTAATCAGTCCATTGCTGTGGGAAGCCAAGAAAGAAGAAACTTAAAGCAGTTATTCACAAGCAACCAGAATTAAGAGTAGAAGGCAATAAGTTATCCTATGCATGCTTGTGCTCAGGCCATCTTCTCAACTTATAAATAGGCCAGGATCCCCTGCCTAGGGAATGACTCTACCCACAATGGGCATGTTTTACATCTCAGTTAAATTCATTTCAATAATCCCCTGCAGAAAAGTCCACAGACATACCTAATGTAGATAATCCTTCACTAAGTCTCCTTTCCTACATGATTCCAGATTATGCCATGTTGACAATCCTAATCAGCAGAGTGTCTATAGTTAGTAATGGACAGCATGTCTTGAAAAGATTGAAAATAAATTAAAAATATTTTAAATATTTTATGAGGTTTGTTTAATCTAATAGAAATGGCAAGCAATTTATTTGTAAACACAATATGACAGCCTGTTAACAGGTACAATTTTATATTTATGATTCATACAAAAAACAATTCATAAAATTCTAAACTCATCAAAATAAAAAAATAGTTTTTTGTGATTGTTTTAACTATAGAAATTATCTGCTCCATAATTTTGTATATATTTGTTTGACTCAACTCAGTTGTAAAGCAAGTTCTAGCACAAACTATTCAAAAGGTGTTAAAATTTTTATTAAGTGTAAAAATGTAGGGTAAGGTCTTTCACCTCTATTTGTCTATCCTTACTAGAAAGCAGGTATTACAATGGACTAATGGATAAATACATACATATGAACTCAGCATAGCAGATATGGCATGTTTAAAGTCAGTCTTACTGTGTACAGATCACATAATACAGCAAACTGCTTCAAACCTTTCTAAAGCTTTCTTACTATTGCTTTGAATTTTCCTTCCACTCTTATGAAAACAAGGCAGTCTACCAGAACACATGTGCAAGTGCTGAGTTCCTGATTCCTAGAATGCAGTATGTCAGGCAACTTCAGGCCTCTATCCAGTAGGTGTATTCTGTCCTCTTCCAGGAAGCTTAAGATGGGGTCAGATGTTGTTAGCCTTCCAGAAGCTAGCCATCTTTTCTTGTATATTTGCAATGTAGTGGTTTTATTTAATTATGCATTTTCATTTCAACAATTCTCAGAAATTTTTTTTTATTTTCACAGTCTATTATTTTGTATAAATTGTCAATATTTGGAAATTACTTCATTTTTCTCCTACAACATTCTTTTGTTGTTTCTATAGTAAATGTTGCAATAACAACCTGAAAATGTATCGGTTTAGCCATTGAATATTTCCAAGCTCTATAAAGTATCAGAAGAGGGTATGGAGAAAGAATAATTGGGGGAATCTAATTTAGAACATGAGAGAAAAATTAAAAACATTATTCTCATTTCCAAAATAAGCCACTAGATAATATTCTTCATAGATGGATGTATAAAGCTCATAAGAATATGAAACACAAATGCAAATTATTTCCAAAATTATGGGGGCACTCATATTGACTAACTATCCCTGCATTGTTGTATTTCAGTGTCTTTTAAAAGACTCATTTGTTTCACCCATTACATGATCTAATGGAATATATGAAATTTCTGTAGCATGGAGAAGGGGCCTCGGTAGGGAATTCATTTTAAATCTTCTGTGAAAGCTTGGTGTTCATTAAAGTGGAGGATTAATGACACTCTCCAATAGAGCTGAGTATAATGCAGGCAGGTGTGCAGCTGTCTGAGCTGCTCCGCAAATCCACCTTCATCTTGACCAGCTCCTTCCCTCTCACTCCAGGCTAAGCCTCAGAGAAGAGACTCCAACCCTTGCCAGATTTCTCAGTGCACTTTGTGCAATGTGGTTATTTGCCAAAGGACAGCATAAAGCTGCAGAAACACTAATTTGTTAGCTGACATTTAAAAAGAAGCAAAAGTGTTGTGGACTCTAAGATGAGAGAAGGAAATATCTTTTTTAATTAACTGAAGAAAAAGTTCTTGGTCTTTGCTTACGTCTAAGTCTAGAAACTCTTAAATGTACATTTATTCCTTTAAAATTGCCTACAAAGAAAATACATGGTTAGCTAGCAAAGGAGAGAGTTAATTAGTTTGAGGAAATAGAAGCAATATTCAGAGATTATTTAAATGGGACCAAAACCGAGAAAGTTATCATACTGGTCTGTGTGTGTGTGCATGTGCATATTCATGTGGCATGTGTATACAGTCCAAATCACTGTATTATCATTTTAGTTTGCCTGATGTTATTGCCAAAAAGGTCGTTTGTTCATTTTACCTAGCATTTTCAATACCTCTCATATAATCTTGTGCATTCCTTTCTTCCATGGACCTAAGAGTATAATAGAATCCTGGAGCCTCTTAAATCATAAGGATGAGAACGAAGGCTCCCGCCTTTGCACGGTGGGACACATAAGACTCAGGAAGGCTCTTGGTACTTTTGTTCAACTTGAGTTGAATTTAGTCACGAACAAATCTCCACCATAAAGAGGAGAATGTATAGAACTACAACCGAATATTAGGAAATAAACAGTGTCAATGCTGTCTGTAGTTTAAAAAAAAGAAGTTTTAGAAACAGTGCATGTGTCATTGTTAAATCCGATAGAAAATAACTCAAAGAACATTGAATCAAGCATTTCAACTATAAATCCATACTACAAAATTTGAACTGGATTTAGAATGTGCTATCTGAAACATTAAATTTTCTGTCTCAATTCAACTGATGGATTTAAGAATAAAAACTGGAGAAAAAAAATTCCTATTTTCTTTTGTCCTTTCCCCTTCTTTGACAGCAGAAATAAAAGGGAGTGGTTGTAGAGAGGCTTAAGCTGGATCAATGCAGTGAAGTCCTGGCAGGGGCAGCCCTGAGTGACAGCAGGAGTCATTCTCTGCGTGGGTTGCCGCCCTCCCCAGGCAGAGCTTTGTCTCTGTCCCACTTTCTCTTTACCTCCCTCTCTATTGTATTGCACTGCTTCTGTGTGTCTTTTAACACTACTCTCTCTCTTCCTTTTTTTTTTTATTTTATCATAAGCCTGAGAGTACACCCCATGAAATATTCCTCAGCCTCTTTTCTCTCCTCGCACATACTCAAAAATTGCTTAAAATAATCTCACAGATGCAATGAATCAAAACCAGCACAAAACAGCTAATATTATTTTCTACTTTAACTTTATTTTATTTTTTCAAAATTTGCTTTCTTTGTTTGGATATTTTTCCCTGCATGTATATCTGTGCACCACACGTTCAGAGGCCATGCAGGCCAGATGAAGAGGCTGGACGCAGTGGGACTGGAGTTACACAGAGTTGTAAGCCACTATTTGGATGTTGGGACTCAAGCTTAGATCCTCTGGAATAGAAATAACTGTTCTTAACCATTAAGTATTCCCTGCAACCCCTTTACCTTACTTTAATTATGAAAATAAAAGAAGAAATGTATTGCATGCACACATACATGCATGCATATACACATTCATGCATTCATGCATGCATGTTTACATACGTGCATACATACACACACACACAAACACACACACACACACACACACACACACACACACACACACACACACGGGTATATAGTACATACAAATGTGAAGTAAGACCAGCTGTGGGTGAGAATGTTGCTTGAGGTTAAAGAAACAACTAATTTGTTGTTGTTTATTTTTGTTATCTTTCCTTAGCTAATGGATTTGTTGGAGTACTTCTAGTAAAGAATTAACAAAATCCAACTTCCATGTTTTAGCTAATTGTTTTTTGTTTTTACATTTTTTGTTTTTATTCATTTTATTTTGTGTGTGGGTGTGTATAGAGTCCACAGGATAACATACAAAGATGGTTTCTCATGTACCATGTAAATCCATGGGATCAAAATCAAGTTCTCTCTCTCTTTTTTTTTCCTTTTGTTTTTTTAAGACAGGGTTTCTCTGTGTAGTTCTGGATGTCCTGGAACTCACTCTGTAGACCAGGCTGGCCTCGAACTCAGAAATCCACCTGCCTCTGCTTCCCAAGTACTGGAATTAAGGGCATGTACCACCATTGTACGGCGAAACTCATGTTCTCATGTTTAGGTACAGATGTCTTTATATACCGAGCCACCCAGCTGTCCCAAAGAGTCCCTTTAACAGATTAACTTTTATCTAAGTTAGAATAAATATATATGCTAATATAGATGAAAACATAAAATGCTCTGCTTTTTTCTAAAGAAAAAATCATGTTGTGATGGCTTGAATCAATGATGTCCTCCTTAGGTTCATAAACTTGAATGCTCGGGCACCACAGAAGGGCATGGCTTGAAAGGAATAAAAGGAACAGAAAACATGGCCCTTTGAAGGAAGTGTGTCACTGGTGGAAGGCTTTGAGGTTTCAAAAGTTCTCTCTCTCTCTCTCTCTCTCTCTCTCTCTCTCTCTCTCTCTCTCTCTCTCTCTCCCTCTCCCTCTCTTTCTCTCTCTCTTAGAGCAGTGGGCTGTGAGAAGCAGCTGGGTGTTTGGATGAGCATGAGTTTCGAACCCCGAAACCTTTATCAGATGGCAAGAGTTCAGCTCTGCTCCCAGACCCTGGTTCTTTTCACTTAGCTTCAGTCCTCCAACAACCCCTCCCACTGAGAGGTTTATGACCATCAGGAACAGTCCCTCAGGCTCTCCCACATGCAGATGAGGTATCTCCAAGCTCTCAGGTCAAACCAATAGACATTATCTGCTGTCAGACCCTAACTCACCCCAAAACTGTATATAAGGGCTCTATTTAAGGGAAGTAAAGGTGCGTGCTCAAGAATCATCCTGGTGGCTGAGAGTTTTTGTCACAAGAGCTGTAACACTTGGGGAAGAGCTCTGCTCTATCAGAGCCTGCCTGGGACACCAAGCTGCCTCCTTGCCAGCTAGCCGGCTCCTTATCAGCCCAGCCCAGGCCTGGACCAGCTCAGCGTGGGACAACACCTGGGAGAGACCGGTCAGGGACAGCGGTGAGCTAGCAGAGGCAGCTGCAGCGGCAGGGGCAGGCAATCTCCCCTCAGTGTCCTTTGGCCTTGACCTCCCGAATCAGAATCAGGCGGGGACAGAGATCTATAGACAGTGGAGCCACAGGCCGGAGGCAGTGTGGAGACAGTAGCAAGTCCTCCCTGCTCTCACCCTGTCCCCAGTCAGGAGATCATCGTGGGATACCCTCCAGAACAAAGGTTCTCTCTCTCTCTCTCTCTCTCTCTCTCTCTCTCTCTCTCTCTCTCT
>JANHMN010000004.1:106465067-106493121 GCA_030674055.1 Rhabdomys pumilio | reverse complement strand
CTCTCTCTCTCTCTCTCTCTCTCTCTCTCTCTGTGTGTGTGTGTGTGAGAGAGATTCTTCATATTCAGATGTCACTCTCAGCTACTTCTCCATCACCATGCTTGCCTGCCACCATGTTCCCACCATGATGATGATGATGGACTAAGCCCTCAATCAAATGATTTATTTTAAAGGAGTTGCCTTGGTCATAGTGTCTCTTCACAGTGCTGCTGCTGCTCATCAAAAGGCCTTCCAAAGTGATGCTCACAGACAGCGCCTGAAAGACCGTGCTCCTTGAATGTAAGGTGCAGAGTGACAGATCCTGATCGAGCAGCTCAAACAGTAACCTTCGACCAGTTTAGTATTCTACTGAGTATTAATTAATAAATCAGTTTGTCTAAATTTAATGGCAGAATCTACCAGCCCATTTCCTTGTCTGCGGAAGGAAAAGCTTCAGAGAAGATTGTTTTCAGCATCAACATTCCTTAATGACCTTCCCCTACTAACTTGTCTCATACCGTAGACTAGCTATTCAAGACAGATTTAAAAACACACATGAACTTCTAATATTAGGTTGCATCAAGAGGACTGTTGCAGCAGTTTCAAGGAGGGTACAGATCAAAATGTCCCTATTGTCACAGTTTTAAGTTTCTAAAGAAGTAGACAGATTTTCATACACAAAGCTAGTGCATGACATTTCTCTGAAGTTCTCCTTTCCTTTTAATGTAATTCAAAACATAGAGCATGTTTTATACAGACTATAAGCTGAAATCTGGCTCCAACAATTCTGAATGGGTTAAAATGACAATCAGAAAAGAAAGTTGATTATTTTACATCGTAAGTAGACCAAAAGTCCTTTTTCAACTTGTCTTTCTAAGCAGCAGACAAACTTCCTCACCAAGCCAGAAGATCCCAGGTTAACACAAAATAAATTATTAAAATCTTTTTCTTAGGCAAACGTGTTTTCTCTATTTTCTGTTTTGTTTTGAGTTGACTGACAAATGTATCTTTAAAAATCATCTTTGTTTCTTTCTTTGCAAATGTCACATTTATCATAAAACTGCAGCACTCACTGGTTTCTAGTTTACTGTTATTGCTGTAAATTACAAACTTCTACTAGTTGTATTTAATACAAGGCAGACAATACTGGTATCTAGAACCATAACCAACAACCATCAGAAACCAGTTTCTTGCAAATAACTCCCAGCAGAGTGTCTAACTCCTGACAGATCTTACTTACTCTGAACCCCAATTGGAAGGACCCTTTATCTAATGCAGTCTCATTCTGACTTGCTTGGCTTATCATGCAGACAATACAGAAAACTCACTATTCACAAAAGCTTGCAGGCAGCAGGACTTTTATTTCTTATGCCTTTACTACCTGTCTTTTACTAATGTGGTTTTGTCCTTTCTTTCTTCCTTTGTGAGAAAAACAGAACATCATTCCACTAATGGTCTGAAAAATGGAGTGGCCTAGTATTTATAGAGAAACTATTAAATAATGACTGCTTGGATGTAAGGGACTGAGCCAGGATTTAAAGTTGCTTTTCTGTTTGTTTGGTCAGTTGGTTGGTGTTTTTGTTTTGTTTTGTTTTGGTTTGGTTTTTTTTGTTTGTTTTTAATTTGATTGATCTGGTAATTACCATATAATAGTGAAAATCCATGTCTATAAAATTTTAGAAAATACTTTTAGGTGTGTGAGTGTTTAGTAGGCTTTCCACTTATAGGATTCATTTAACAGATAAGTGAAGTCTAAAAGCTGAGTCAGAAGCATTGCTTTACTGATTTAATGATGCTGGAAGTCCATCTAAAGGGATAAAGTAAGGGTAAAAAAACCAGATGAATCTGGTGTCAACTGACCAGGCATCTAAGATAACATGATATTAGAGGCAGAGAGTACTTGCTCCTTTGCCCATTGGAGCCCAATGATACCAGGGCTATTACTCCTCTGATCCCGGGGCCTGCAGTGATCTAACAAACATTCTTAGTCTTCACTTCTGTTTGCAAACCCCTAATTGCTCACTGAATGGACACAGATTCTAAGGAATCTCTTGTCCTACAGTTATCTTCATCAGCTCTTGGTGCAAATTTGTAAAGGCGCGTAGAATGAAATTTTGTACATACACTTCATACACTCGAGAAATTAAAAACCAAAATCAGAGATGGAATGCTAGCCTTAGCAAAAACCCCTTGGAATAATGCTAAGACAGCATGACCAGAAAAGACCTATCAAAAGGGTGTTTGCTTCTCCAATTGTCTCTCATCTATAATACTATAACCCAGCACTGTAACTGATACAGTCTGCATCTATGTATTGATATTTTAAATGAGTAATTTTTATTTGTGTGTGACTAGATAGACAGGTTCTTAGGAGAAGAACAGAATGTGACCTCCGATTAGGAAAGGGCCAATATTACTAGAGATTGAATTGAGATCCCAAAATAAATATGGTTTAACAAAGAGAAATAGTCACAAAGTGAAGCTACTTAAGTGGGAGCAATCATCAGTGTTGAATAATAATGCCAGTGCATTAAAAATGTTACCTGGAGAGACAGAGTCAAAGCTCCCTACTCTACCCACCCTTAGAATCCTGGTATCTTGCAGCAGGCTACAGTTGACAAGCTACAGCTGCCATGAGGGACTTGGTACAGGAATGAAGAAACTCTGCCGCTGAGCCAGTGCCCACCCCAGCTCTTGCCATCACCCTGGCAGGTGGCCATTGAGAAGCCACAGCTGTCTCTGCACCAGCCAGCAGAACTCAAGCCCTAGTCAGAGCACTACCCTGCTGGGAGAAACTCAAGAGCAGAATACAAGAGAGAATCACTGTGTCTCTGGTAAATGTGACTCAGCACTGAACATTGGTAATTTCTGTTATCAGAACCCTTCAAAAACTATTTGAAGGTAGATTCGAGGTGGCAGCTTCTGGCATCAGGAGGAGTACAGAGCAAATCTTAAGAAGGGCCAGTGGACAAAATCCTCAGCATGAAACCTCCACTGCTACAGCACCTGGTGCTTGCCATAATGAGAGAGGAAAGAGAGTGGTAGAGACTTGGAGCAACCCACAGGCTACAGGAATAATGGTCATTTCATGTCAGTGAGCAAGTGGGACAGCGACTGCCTTCACCTAAAGCAAAGCGGTGTGCAATTCATGGAACTCCTACAGATCGTGCTCCAGAACACCCTGCTTGCCTGCCTAGCACAAACCATTCATTCCAGAGATCTTGAACCAGATCAATGACATTGTTTAATAATTACTTGCATGTAAAGCTGTTGGACACACACACACACACACACACACACACACTCACAGAGAGAGAGAGAAAGAGACAGACACAGAGAGAGACATAGACAAAGAGAGAGACAGAGAGAGGGAGAGAGAAACAGGGAGACAGACAGAGAGAGAGAGAGAGAGAGAGAGAGAGAGAGAGAGAGAGAGAGAGACTACAATTTGCAATGCCCCCCTTTACAAATGAAGGTATAGTGGAGGAGGAAAGGATGCACTGCATGCTGCCTAGAGAGAAAAAATTAAAGACACAGTGGCAGCATTGAGTGTGGAAGCACAGCTGAGGTGGATGGGGTGGGGAGTATGTTGTTGCCAATAGGGCCAGCAAGGTGATGAGGAACAACCTGATGTGCAGGCTTTGTCCCTGAACACACTGCCCAGCATCACCATCACCCTGGCTCTAAGCAACAGAGGGATGTTCCAAAAAGAATGACTCATCTTCTCAATTGGACCTCCTCAAAAATCTTCATAGCCCTTAGTGCTGCTAGAAGTCATGTTGATGTATGTGATCTGTGCTACAGCTGTGGCCCATGTTGGTATCCATGGTCTGCAGGCTGTGGACAGGATTGCTTAAGGAGGCCATGTCCATGGTAATGCTACCACTGGAGGATATACTGATGTTTTTTGTCTGTAGTCCATGCTCCAGTCAATGTGGATGTTATTGGTCCATACTCCCACCAGAGGATATGAGGATGTCCTGGGCTACCATGGGAGACCATGTTGGTGTCTGTGATCTGTGTTGCTGCCTGAGGCTGTGTTGATGTCTGTGGTCCATGCTGCCACAGGGATCATGGTGAGGTCCATGTTTTCTGCTGGGTCTATACTTATGTTGTGGTCTATGCTTCAGCTAGAGGCCAGAAATAAGGTACAGGGCCATTGTAGCCTTTGTGAATGATATCTGTGACCCATGCGGTCACAGAAAATGTGTGGAAGTTCATGATGTGTGTTGCCTCTGGCTGTTATGAGCAAGGAAGCTTTGTTGCAGTGGTATTGATGACTCCAGACTCATAATTGACATGAAAACGAGAGACATTGAAGGGTTCTGCAACAACACTCTACCACAAACAAAAAGAGTCTAGAAAAGGAACCAAACAATGAACATGCTTTGGTCCTTCTTAGAAAGGGGAACAAAATACTCACAGGAGACAAAGTGTAGAGCAGAGACTGAAATAAAGGCCATCCAGAGACTGTCCCACCTGGGATCCATCCCACATATAGGAACCAAACCCAGACACTATTGTGGATGCCAAGAAGTGCTTGCTGACTGGATATAGCTGACTTCTGAGAGTCTCTGCCAGAGCCTGACATATATAGTGGCAGATGCTTGCAGCAAACCACTGGGGTCCCCAATGGAAGAGTTAGAGAAAGGACTGAAGGAGATGAAGGGGTTTGCAACCCCATAGGAAGAACAACAATATCAACCAACCAGACCCCCCAGAGCTCCCAGGGACTAAACCACCAACCAAAGTGTATACATGGAGAGACCCATGGCTCCAGCTGCATATGTAGCAGAGGATAGCATTGTTGGGGATCAATGGAAGAAGAGGCCCTTGGTCCTGTGAAGGCTCAATGCCCCAGAGTAGAGGAATGTCAGGGCAGAGAGGTGGGAATGGTTGGGTGGGTGAGGGAACACCTTCATAGAAGCAGGCAGAGGGGGGATGGGATAGTGATTTTCCGGGTGGAGAAAACCGGGAAATAGGATAACATTTCAAATGTAAATAAAGAAAATATCCAATAAAAAATTGTGATATACAGTTGATGACTTCTGGCAGGGGGAAAGTGCTCAATTATCTTTAAGGGGCAGTGCATTAAGAGTTTGAACATGGTTCAGTGAGTATATGGGCATCACAAATTGAACTTGGTGTAGTGGGTCAAGGTGGGAGGTTACAAGGTAAGATGGTGGATCTGGAAGAAATGGGAATCTAATGTAATTGGGTGCGTTGTAAGAAATTTCAAAATAATCAATAAAAATATTATATCAGAAAATTGTTATTATTTAACATTAATGTCTATTTAAATAAAAGGGCATGGAGCTTGATCAGGGAGATATAAAACCAAGAGTTAAAATACTGATGAGTGGTTTGAGGCATATAATGAAAGTCTGAGGTCATAGAGGTTCACACCCAAAAGATAGCTATGAGTCTGATTGACTACAAATGGTATTTCCTTTACCATTTTTTTTTACCTGTTCTTCATGAATAGTGTCCTTGGCACTGCAAGCAAAATCTGTCATGTTAACAGGTTATTAATAAAGAGTTTAATCAGTGGAGGACCCTAGTGGGGTTAAGTCTCAGTGAGAAGTCAGTAATAAAACTTCAGGATCTTGGTTCATGGAGTGACTATATTAAGCACTATGGTCAAGTTATTATTTATCACAGTGTCTGGGAATGGAAAATGTTGCACCATCTGATGGTTATTTCTTAAAAGAGAAAATAGCCATGCAGCATAACTGTGGAATACTTTTCCTTACTTTATATTATGAAGCCCCATAATGGAAATACCACTTCCTCCTGCCTTCATCAACAGTCCAAAATGTCATGCAATGAGAATTTAATTGGACTGAAGTGACTATTTGACATGCAGAGCTGAACTGTTTCATCAAGACTCCACAGGTAGTGAACACTCGGGGACTGATGGGTAGAAGGGAATGTACATTCTAATCAGGGGGTCAAGGGACTTTAGGAGTTGTAGTATGTAATTACTTGAAGCAGCATGTGAGATGGTGCATGTCAAATAAGAAAATCACAGTTCTATCACTGAAGACCATGGGCATCATATACAAAGAATAAATGGAAAACAAAGACCTAATGCCAAAGTTATACAAAGTGCCTTTATTTTCTGATAGGCTTTTAGAAGGTTATCTTGAACTGAAATACAGTAGAACCTTAAAAAAAAAAAAAAAAACAGTCACATTGTGTGTTAGAATAAATAGTGACATAATGTCAAATCTAGTCATAGCAGGTTTTGTTCAAATAGTTGTTTGTAAGGGCAAGTATTTATTTTTGTTATAATCAATTAAATTTAATAATAGACAATCTGTTTTATGAGATCTGAAACATACACTTTACAATTCTTATTAATAATCTATGCTAATAAATTCAGTAAAAGGGTTTATTTGCATGATGGTATTCATAAGAAATAAAAAAAAATAGAGTATTAAGAATTTTACAGTGAACTTAGCACCATCCCAGTTAAGACAGTCAAACAATAGTAATTCCCACTGGGATGGTAAACTACTCTCCGACACTATGTATCTGTACTTAATCATTCCTGATTTGTACTTTAGTATTCTCAGAAAAGCTGTAGTTTACTGTCCTCAACATTTGAATTTAATAACCAAATAATTAACTGTTTCATTTACTGAATTGTCTGAACCTTAAAAATTAATTAGTTTATAATAACCTTTTAAAGTCAAAATTTCAAAGCTCAAGGATTATTTTACAGAATTAACATCAATAGCCATTAAGTGTTGAAACTAGCCTTCTCAAAACGAATTTTAAAAGGAAAAGTATTGGGAGAAATTCCTTGACATAATAATACAAAGAGTACTACATCTAACAAAGTATGGGAATAGTAGTACCTTTAATCAAAGTCCATTTCAAAAGTTTAATCAAAATAAAAGAAGGTTACTGCTTGTCCTGCTTAAGTATGCCAATGAATATTTTGCACAAAATCTAGCATTGAGGAACGTTAAGATTCTGAAAGGACAAATGTTTGTTAATAACATTCTTCTTCTGACATGAATGGAAAATGAGAACTGGGGAAAGTAAATCAGAGTGTTGAAAGTAGAGGAGAAAAGATATCTGGATGTGTGTTGTGAAAGCTGAATGCAAGGATGTCCTTAACACTAAGTCAGAGCTGGACCAATGTTGTTCTTGACAAATGTCAGCCAGAGAAGGTTTTGAATGTTGGGAAAACAGCAGAAGCTAGTTAGTCATGATAGCATGAGAAGGCTATATAGGTGATGAATCTTACTAGGCAGAATTAAAGGAGTGCACAAAACATATTTCTGATGAATAGTTTGATATAACAGAGCCCAAAGAATTATCCCAAATACCAGTGACCACAAAGAGAAAGAGTAAAAATATTAATTAAACATTACTATAAATGTAGATTTATATTATCACACAAAGAAACTCTAAGAATATAGGCAAGAATGTAAACATTTTTGCAGTAATAAAGCTGTAGTCTCAGTGTTTAAGGCTGGATGTGAGGCATATGCACAGAAACATGAAAGCCAAAACTTTAAACAAATAAGGAGAGATACATGTGGGCTTAAAGAGTAGACTTAATACTACACTGGATACTGACAAATGATGCCTGAATTTTATTTTGGAAGACTCTACTGCATTGATAAACTATATTAGCTAGCATCTTATCCCTTATTTTCAAAGCCCATGCCTGTACCTGTTAATAAAAATAAAATACTAATACTTGAACAAGATCAATAGAGAAAATCAGATGGGGTGAGAACAACTTCTTCCTATTCCACATAGTACAGAGTAAAACTGTATGTGTGCGTGCATGTGTGCATGCGTGCATGTGTGTGTGCGTGCATGTGTGTGTGCGTGCATGTGTGTGCGTGTGTGTGTGTGTGCATGTGTAGGCCAGGCTTAGTTTTAATATGTAAAATCTCTATCTTTACCTCTTTCTCTATTTCAAAGTGTAACCAAAAAGACTCTATAGAGACCTCAAAAAGCAAGGAATTAGTGATAACTGCTCTGGGCTTTTGCTCAAATATTAGACTGGGTAATAAAAGAGTCAAATGTTAAAAAATTATAAAATAATTTAATGTAATTCCCAATTCATTGAGAGGTAGTATGACAGTCATATTCCAAAAGAAGAAAACAAAAAAGGGACTACTAGGAAGTTGTGAGTGGATTTTCATGGATATGAAAGAATGACTGAGCTGAAACAATAAATAAACCAACAAATAAATAAAAACAAATAAATAAATAAATTTCATTAGGCTGGACATTCAAAAGCGTGGTGTCTGCATTTGGCCCAAGCTATGCAGCTGCATGATGATGTGGAAAATGACGAGCACTCAACACCAAGAGAAGATTTAATGTGAGCCTTTTCTTCGACCAAGAAGCGTCTGCAATCAGAGCCTTACTCTATCCAATCACACCTTTAAAGTCTCATCTCTAAATTCTTTTATATTTAAAATTAAATTTCTCCATGAGTGTTGTAGTGTCCATTTAAAGCACAGCAGAGGACAAGGTCTCTATATTTAATTTAAGCTGTTAAATGGTGATCCTCGTTAACTAGGAAACATTTTGTGCCTGTAATGCAGAACCAACACAACTACAAGCTCTCTGTATGAAAATACGACAAAGTCACACTTTCCATGAAAGTGGAATGAAAGTATTTACTCTTGTGACCTCACCATGAATTCTATATTTGCAAGTATCAACAGAATCCTATTTGCTGTTATCTGTGGTCAATTGGCATTGCTTAGGTGCCTTCCTTGAGGAGCTGAATGTTGCATTACAGTAGGAATAGCATCTAAGCACAAGCCAGCTTGCTGGATTATTATCACAGCATTTATCAGGCTTTATGGTTTTCTTTCCTCAGTCTGGCTGTGTATTGCATTGAGACAGGCAATTGTATGCCAAACTTACTCCAAGAGGAGCTGTGTCAAAATGATTTATAATCAAAGTGCTCACTCCTTACCTAAAGGTGTAGCTAGATGTTTCTTATTGACAGGGCATCTTATGTTATCACTTAGTATCAATTTGAAATAGAGATATGCAGTACACTGTACATAAGTTTTAAAATGAAACATGTTGTACTATTCCACACGTAACCTAAAGACAACAAAACACGTCCATGTGATACATTAACCATATTTTCTAATGCATACCATAAAACACGATAGAACTGCATACACACACCATTCTAACACAAATATCTGGTTGTGGAACTATACATGTGTCAGCATAAATAAAGAGTCAAAGGTGATTTAATCTTCACTGTATAATTTTTTTTACAACTTTCTGTCCATTTATGTCATCTGAACTATAAAGACACATTCCATTCACAGATACAAAGGGTTACATGTCTCAAACCACTTTCTGTATCATATTTTCGAACATGAAAATCAATAAAAATGCAAATTATCAGTGACAAGAACTAGAAAGGAGGAAAGGTAAGAGAAATGGATTTCCAAAGCCAAAAGACCTTCAGGAGGAGATGGAATGACCTACAACTGGATTATGAACATAGTTTGTATAACTCCACTAATTTACAAAAATAAATAAATAAATAAATCTGTGAGTAGTATGCTTTCAATGGGGCATTTGATGATGTGTTAATTATACCTCAGCAGAGCTGTCATAGTAATTATGAAAAGTGGGAAATCATGTCAGAGTTTTCTAACTTTTCTTTTAGGAATACATATCATTTACATTTTGATTTCTGTAGTGTTTGAATAGCAGCAAAAGGAGGTCACCAAAGCAAATCTGTGTCTTGGAGCTGTCAAAGTCCTGTGTCAGTACTGTCATAAGTGCAAGGTCGATGGTAAGGGCCACAGGTCAGAGGGGATGAATTGAGGGGTAATTTTTATTCCTGTAACTGTTATGGTTAAGAGTGATTATGTGCTCCTTATTGAAGGAAGTGAGAGAGGGATACCAGAAGCCACCATGTATCCTGTACAGCTAGTCTGTGGGTATACATATAGGAGTCATAAAATAGTCGTCAACACAGAGTGTGTATGCTTGTTCATTGTCAACAAATCATTTTGTCATCTTTACAAAGCCCTAAGGTAAACGATAACTGTTGACACAAACAAACAAAAACCTTCTAACCTCTATAATCAGAGTTGACTCTCTCTGACGAGCATCGTGATTTCAGTGCTCAGCATGAGAAAATAAGGCTAGTGTCACACTTTCTGGAATTTTCCCTGAAGAAATTTATCCTGCCTGGATGCATTTCATTTAAAATTGCAAGATGTTTGTGCTTTTATCATTTATGTGTTACCTGGAACAATGTCACACAGTGGGTGGCAGTTGTGTGTTGGGAATCTCCTAGTCCTAAATCTGTAAGCTTAGGAAAATTTCTTAGTACATGTTTGTACTAATGGAGTGTATAAAGTTTCTGTTGGTAAGAATAGGTATATCATGAATTTTTAAGAACCCTGTTTATTTCTTTCATTTTTAATTTTTTATTAGATATTTTCTTTATTTACATTTCAAATGTTATCCCCTTTCCTGATTTCCCCTCGGAAAACCCCCAGTCCAATCCCCCTCTCTGTTTCTATTTCGAATCAGCAACATATTACTTGTAAAATATACAATTATGATGAATTTTTCCAATTTTAGGACCTGAGACTAAACAACTCTATATTTGCATTCTAAGAGACTTTGTGGGCTAGATGTATCATTTCAAATTTAAAACTGACTTAAAAGATGATGAAGCTAGCCAGATACAGTAGACTGTGTCTGCCATCACATTGCTTGGGAAGCTGAGGAGGGGGAGGATCAGTGTATGTTCAGTGTGGGCTACATGAGACCCTATCCCACAGAAAAAGATAATTAATCCCTTACATTGAAAGTCATCATCCTCATAATAAGCAAATAAACAAAAATAAAACCATTAATTGAATCAGTCTGGTACAATAAATTTTATAACAGGCAAGGATTTTGCTGAGGAGCCTATAAATCTATCATATTAAGTACACACATGCCTCTAATGTGAAGACAAAGTCATTTCTCATTTAAAAAGCACCTATTTTATTCCATATACCAAATGCATAGATTTTTTTAAAAAAAGTTATTTTATTTTCTTATTTTATTGTTGATCCTGGTCTCATGTAGAACAGGCTGTTCTGGAATAGTCTATGTACTCAAGAATGGCATTGACCTTTGCTTTTTAGAGCCTTTGGGGCTACTTGGCAAGAATCTGACATTGGCCAAGGACAAGAAAGTAGGTTTCAGGCAGGAATCTGACTTTAGGCTAGAACAAAGAAGTAATTTCAGTCAGAACTCTAAGTCTTAGGCTAAAACAAAGAAGTAATCTCACGCAGGAATCTAAATATTAGGCTAGAACAAAGATGTAATTTCAGACAGGAATCTAAATTTTAGGCTAGAACAATGAAATAGGCTTCAGACATGAAAATTACCTTGGGCTAGGACAGAGAAGTAGGCTCAGATAATTTGGTCATCCTGATAAGCCCTTAGAAACAGTGATCACAGGAGTGTTCATGCAATTGGGTTTAAAGCCTTGCTTGTTCTTTGACTATTTGTGTTTATTGTATTGCTTGTTCCTTGACTATTTGCATCTATTGTATTACTAGACCCTCAACCTCTAACTGACCTTAATACATGCATGTAATTAAATGGTATAAAAGCATAAAGAGGAGGCGGGATGGGATAGGGGATTTTAGGGAGGGGAAATGGAGAAAGGGGATGACATCCTATCATAAATAAATAAAATATCCAATAAAGAAAAGAAAAAAAGGAATATTTATTTTGGCTTCTCAAAGAGGAAAGAGGGGAATGAGAAGGAACCAAGAAATGTTAGCTGGAAGGGTTTTGGGGGAAGAAAAGAAAGGGGAGAAGTGGAGTATTTTATTTAACTTAAATTAATTTTAAAAATTGAGCTGAATAGAATGAAGCAGAGCCTTGATGGCTCCATGTTCTCATGACCTAAGTGTGGTGACTTCAGAATAAGAGGTGACTATCAAAATTCAGAGGATAACAGAATGCAATGAAGACATTTTGTGTTGACTTAGAGTTCTCTGAACCTCTACTGACAAACATGAGGGAGGGAGTCTCCATCTGATTGTGGACATCTTGTTTGAATATCTATGGTTCCCAAGAAGAAGATTATTTGTTTCTTGTAGGACAAATGCAATTAAATCAATTAATAGATGTGACTAAAGATGCTTTTCAAATAGTTGATTTCTACATTATTTTTTCAAAAATCTTTAGGTTAGTTATGCCAACCACAAACCCTCTGCCCTACTCCCACACCATGTCCTCCCCACTTACCCCTTCCCACTGTTCATCTTTAGGCCTTTGTACCAACATTGTTCTCCTTATGACCTCTTCCTCTGAACAGCTCCTGTCTAGTCTCAGTAGGTGCTCCAAAGTCTATACAAAATATAAAGCTTTGAAGCTAGGATCCCCATGAGAAAGGACATCCAGCATTTACCTGCATGGAACTATATTCTTTGACTGAGTGTAATTTTTCCAGTTCTATTCATTTACTGGAAAATCCATGGTTTTATTTCTCCTCATAGCTATGGATAATTCCTCTTCAGCAATACCCTGTCTGTTTTGGGAGTATCTCTCGGATAGTGCTGGGTAACAGCTCAAAAAACATTTCTCATATCTGATATTGGAGGTTTTCTAGGTGGCCTTTGGCTCTTAGATGGAGTACAATTAACTCAGTGGAAAAGCATGCATTAAAATTATCTACGTATATTTATAGATGGTATGTCATAGAATTATATAGTATCTTTTTAGGCAAATAGAAAATAGTATGATTCCATGATTCCATGTGGTTTGTTTCAGTCGATGACACTTATTTTCCTCAGGACACCCTCCTATTCATATGCTTACCTTCCTGCCCCTTGCCTGAGGAGCCTGCCTTTTTCTATTTTCCCCATCAGATCATTTGTAACCCGGTAACCTCCTTTACCTTCATCTTCATCTCTTCTTCATTACTTTTCTCTCCCTCTGTAAGAAACCTCCCTTTTCCCGTTATCTTCTTCAGATCACATGTACCCTGCTATTCCTCCCTCTATTGTTCCCAATGTCCCAGTCCTGACAACATTCCCATTGCACTTCCCTAGCTTCTGTAGTTACTACAGGCTATGTACTCACATCAAAAGATTGGTAGCTAGGCGCCTCCAATCAGAGAAATGTGATTTTTTCTTTGTAGGCCCTGATTACCTCACTCAATATAATCTTTTTATTACCATTGATAAGTTTGGGAACAGCTTAAGTGATTTTATATGTTATAAAGGTCTTTTTTTTCTTCTTTATATCTTATGCATGGCCATTTTCTTATGGTTTCTGAGAGAGAGAGAGAGAGAGAGAGAGAGAGAGAGAGAGAGAGAGAGACTCTATATCACTTATTCTTTCTATGAGAACATAGGGACATAGGGCCAGGGCCTATCCCTTAGATTCTAAGATTCAGTCAGCCTTTGGTAATCCTGAGAAGTTCCACTCCAAACATAACTCCATAGGTCACATTTGAGCTTGAACTTCAGTGATGTAATGTAGGCACCATATATACATGCACCTTTCATAAGCCAATACTTGAGCTAGGAATTTTTGTTTTGTATTTTAAACAAGACTGAAAGACTGAAAGACTGAAAGCCATTTCATAATTGTCTTGCTTTATTAATAAACTACATCATCGATAACTGATATGGACACAGATGATGCAGCTACTATTAGCAGGATTAGGATTGGCTATATGACTAAAAAGCTATATTTTTAACAGAATCATCTATTTTTGTAAGGTAAATAAGTTAAATATTCCAACATATCATTAGTGTGTTTTTAAGACATTTTCTGATTGTTTAAATCAAGATTGTTTTATCTCACATTTTGTCATCAATACATTTCATACATGTTCACCTAGTCCTTGAGATGAGTTATAGACAAAGAAAACTTTCTGTATCAAATCCCCACCCTTGTTTTTTATATATTTCTATTGTTTCAAGTTTTATGTAGCATGATGAGAATCAGCTACACTTAAGGGTGATACTACCTAGATATACCAGGGATGGGTTAAAAACTCCTAACTAAAAACATCACAAATAACTCCTTGGAATCTTTGATTAAATTCTCTCTCTAAATCTTAACAAAAAAGCTCGATGCGATTCTCCAGGGCATTCTTGCATTGTATGTGGAGCCCCCAGAGTTCAGCCATGGCATATATAACATGAAATGTTCTGTAGCTCACAGTTCCCAAGTTTCCACCCCTTATACTCTGTACACTCAACTATTTATCTCATAATCCACTTTCAGAAACCCAGACAGGATCATTGAATAAGACTTTGTCATTCCCCCATCCCAAATCAAGAACTATGGCTGCATCCATTCAGAAAACCTAATTTACCCTTAGAAAGAAATTTCTGTATAAAAAGTATATAACAAAAGAGCATTGCACTATATAGCATACTTTTCAAAGTTAAAATGCATGCATCATGTAAACCTGTAATAATATCTACAGAAAGGTCATTTTTTTAATCATCATTATACAAAATATTAGTGTAAGAAAGCTGTAACTTATTTTACCCCATGCCTGTCCTTCCCAATTTTATCTAGAATGATAGAATTTACAGGCTTAATCATTATTTCCGGTTTACATGTATACAGGTTATTATTACCACCCTATTGCAGTAATAAACATTTTTCATATACTTCATAGTTTTATGTGAAATCAAATGGATGCTATTATATTCAGATCTTATAGAAACTTCAAAATCAAGTACTTTGCATACTCTCTCAAGACAAATATTATGATTCATGATTTATAACTATAATTTTCTCATGGCTTTCCTGTCTTATTTATAAAAATTATTAGTTTTTATTTTTTAAATTGATGGGGCTATGAACTAAGAGCTTATTTCCTTGTTATTTTAACACTCATTTGCAAGGAAATTTCCAGGTTCTCCGCATGCTAATACCAATGTAATTCCTCAGGTTTGAATCTCTTCACTTCCTTTAAGTCTACAGTTAACATTTCTGTTCCTAGAAATTAAAAGTTTCCTGAGATTTAGTATTTAGTCAGTCTCTGGTGTTTAATTAGAATTGTGTCAGTACACCCCATCAAGACATTGCAACTAACTCATCTGTCCTCCTTTGCTCTGAGCCCAGCACACTCTTTTCACCATCTCTTCTTAATGGGTCTCCAGCGTTTTGTATGATGCACCTTCCAATTTTCATCACTGCTCCCTGGTGGCATTCTTAAGACTTTCTGCTTACACAGAAGTAAACATTTCATAGCATATCCATAATGGTATTGATAGATAGTGATAGATAGTGATAGTTAGTGGTATTGAGAATCTTACTTAATGTTCATGCATGCTGCCACTTATGTTTAGCCTTCATTTGTTAGGGACCATTATAAACTTCAAGCAGAGAACCAATCAGTTAGTGAAGGACCAAATAAAATCAGGTCCTGGGAAATGTGCTTTGTGGCCATGGTAATGTTAAAGATGTAGAAGGGACCAATAGAAACTTTCTTTCAAATACAAGCCCAATGCCTTATCATGTAATTTTTGAACAGAAGCACCCATGAAAAAAACCTCACCATGTTATTTATGTATACAGAGCTAATAAATACAGAATATAGTAGATTCCAGTTGCAGTGAGGAGCACAAATAAAGCATTCAAAACAACTATCACTGGGTAACTCCAGGTCCCTCAGCAGATAGCTCTTATGCCAAAGTTTGATATTCATAAAATGATGAAATATATTCATTTTGTATTTTAAGTTAACATTGCCTTCATGAAATTTAATGACCTCATACCTTAAACTGCTATAATTGTGTAATTGAAAAAAAATCACTTTAAACATGCACACACATTCATGGTTTTATATATATATATATATATATATATATATATATATATATATATATAATATAAATTACAGAATATATATATTACATATAATATATATATTACAGAAAATAAACTTCATAAAAATCTTTCATTTTTTCTGTTCTTAACAAGTATTGCTAATATCATCACTTTTCTTGACATGAAAACTTTTTGATCAACAAGCCAGATCAAAATAAAAATGCTATGAAACATTATGGTTTTAAATACAGTTTTTATTTAAATGGCTTTGGTTAACAAAACTATCTTCTAAAAGAAAAATTATATTTGGTTACATGTCCAAGTGGAATAAATGTATATTATAAATTATTTTATTCACTAGATAACTACTAAGACTTAGGATCTAAAAGCATAGAATTTTGCTTTATTTCCCCCAGTTGTTTTAATCATAAATTTCATATGGAAAAGTGTTCAGACTTATCTGGCCCCACAACCTTACTTGTTCTGTATACTTTAAGGCTTCTCTGAGGAGTTTACTGAGGTGGATATTGCACATGATCCCAGCAGATCTTGGTAAAATAAATAAATAAATAAATAAATAAATAAATAAATAAATAAAATAACAAAGTCTTGCTCTCATACAATGTTTCATGTAGCTCTGAAAGGACTATGCTATCAGCCTCACCCAGAGGATATTGGGTCTGCACATAAAAAGCACGGTCACTCACTGTTTTTCAATTATAACTTGCCTTATTGGCTCAATTGCATGGCGCCCCCAATCTACCTTGGTTCGTGTGCTTTTCCCAGTACTCCTAGCTCAGCATCCTAAATCTGCATTCAACTTCAGTTCTTAGCCACCTTCAGTCTCAGTTCAACAGTCTCAACCTCCCACCTGTAGAAGTGGCCTCTCAGCACTTCACCAGAGATCTCATACAGCTGGTTGGCTTTTTCGTCTCTGAAGCATGGCATACTCTCCATTCTTCTCACTCCTGTGTCTGACCCTTGCCTCTAGTAACCGGGAAGTCCTGCCTATCCTTCCACTCACCAATTGGTTAATGGCATCTTTACTGATATATCAAGAACCAATTGGGGAATAAGACCCTTAGCATCAGAACCACCCCTAGAATACAACACTGAAAAATAATGACTATTCGTCAAAGGGACATGTAACACTGGTAAATCTCTTAAAGTACATACTAACATTATACATGGAATGAAATAAACCTTCAAATAAAATAGAATAGCCAAGATAAGTTGTCTTCTCTGCTGACTCTCACATGGGATGTGACAATGATGTCTCCACATAAGCACACACAAATGTGCACATAAAATTAAAATGTGTGGCAAAATGGGGGAAATAATCATCAAACTCTTTTCAATTTATTAATGTTTTATGGTTGTAAACTTTCATTATTCTGTCCCTGTTATCATAGCTGATACATCTTAGAACATAGTGATTTCCTTTGTGGGTCTTTTATTAATTCACATAATGTTATCTTTGTTTTCTTTCCTGTCATTCGGTGGTGTATGCCATTCAAATTCAGAAGTGACTGATAGTCAACTGCTTAAATATCTAGAAGTACTGTTTAATTCTTATGAAAAATCCAAAAGAAAAATATTTATTCCTTTAATTTTTAAATCCCTAGTAACTACACATTAAGATATCTTTATTGATGATTTGAATAATATAGTAAGGCATTTCTGATTAAATGAAACTCACAGACTCTTTCAAGGTCTATAAGTCTACCTATAGATTTGGAATTCTATTGATTGTATATAATTGCAATGTGAAATATTCTCTAAGCTACAACTTTTAAGAATGTTATAGGTATTTAAAAATATTATTGTATGTGCTACAGAAAACTATCAAAAATTCAATAAGATTGAAAAGTTGTATGCCATTTTGTCATCAAAATATGTTGTTGTATTTCCTCATAGGCATGCCTATAATTGATAACAGAAACACATATACACACTCATATACACATAGATGATTTATACACATATGAATAGAGTCATTTATTAATGCATTAGAAACTATGAAAATTTCTTATAATAGCTGTCATTATAATAAGCCATTGTGTACTTTTGGCTTTAGATGTGATATTGTGATGATCATTTCTATGCAAACATTTGGCCCACAGTTATATCATCATTGTAAAATAGCAGTAGAATTTCCAGAAAAAATGATTTTAACTTCTAGCCTCTCTGATTTATACTGCCAAATTACTTCATGATATTTCTTTGCAAAGCCATTAGACTCATGTGTGAATACATGAACTCAACAGATTTTGCCAAATATTTTATTATACTATACTAGTCCTAAATTTGGTTTGGCTTTGAATTTCTCCATCATTCTTTTATGTTACCATGGAAGGACTCCAAGTATAAAGGGTGTAATTTGTTGGCATCAAGATGTGATAAAAATCTGTGTGCTACCATTCATCTGTAAATAAATAATGATACATTAATAATACTCTCATATTGGTTGTGGATATTGTGTTCCAGTATTCTGCCATATAAATTCAATTTAAAAGGTAGTTGAACTTCAGAGCAGTTTTGAATTAACTTAACCTTCAACATATTCTTATTTACTAAAAACATTATAGCAAGTTTATAGAAGTAAAAAAGACCTTGAAACTACACCATTGTTCTAGCATTACTGATAATCAGATTGAGTAAGGTTAGGGTTCTTTGTCAGTTTGGATCAAGAAAGTCAAAGTAAAGCTTAAACAATTGCTAGCGACAATGAACCAAAACATCCCAGATAAAATTTGCTGTCTCAGAAGTATTCAGTCAAATGATGCACAGATAGGCAAGGGAATACACAGCATACCAGGATACCCATTCCATCTGTCAGTAGATTATCAAGTAGAGGTTGATGCCAATAGGACAATAAATACAGCAGCAGGGTCAGCATCTAAAAGGTTATGGTACTGTATTTTTAAGAACCATTATGTAGATTCATAATGAAATATTCTTCCTGGGATAAAATAAACTTTTAACTGTACTATGCATAATGCATTAATATTAAATGTAGAAAAGGTGGCCTCTGCTCATAGGTAGCTTTATTGTCTTTCTTCCCATGGAATAAGTTGACATCATCTTACTGATATTCTAATCCCTTCATTTTTCCCTACCTTGGAGTTATGCTGATAGAATAGGATGCTCTAAAAGGTTGAGATCTATTCCCAAATGTCAACTCTGAGCTGAGCACAATGATTAGCTCCAAGTCCAAAAGAGCTCTGCATTGAACTCAATCTCTACTGAGTATTAAAGGTGTTAGAACAGGATAGACTTTGAGGCCTACCAGTTCTAAGAGTAAACTTGAAGAAAGAAGAATCCAATGATCAATTCGGCTGGTAAACAGATGCACAAATACTTAGTTAAGTATTATTCTGGATATGCAAATGTCACTATTTCTACATAACTTTGAGGTGTAATTCATACACTGAGTAGGAAGTCTGCATTGTAACAGCAAATTTGTATTTTACAGTACAGGAATTGATATGGATGATTATAAAACAAGAGAATTAGAAAGTGAAATACACAGTTAAAACTCATTAATCTCTCTGGGAAGTTCCAAAAAATAAATATCACATAATTACTGAGAATAACCCTCAATTTGAGTATAGATTATCCTAATATGCATAGATTTATGAATCTTTTTTAAGTTCATGGTTTCCAAGGAGTATTGGATCTATCCAAAAGTCTCCCTCCACAGCAAGATTAATACATCAATAGACTCTTGCTTATGGGACATACCAGTTTTATGACTTTACTGAACAGTCTTCAAAAGTTGTTTCAGTAGGATGGTAGACTAGCCTTCTAAAGAACATGTGCCATGCTCATTTATATGAATGAGTAAAATTCTCTATTGGGTGGCTATGATCTGAACATAATCATACTGTTTCTACTCTAGTCAGATTCATGGGTCCTGAACTTGGAAGATAAATCAGATGGTAAAATGCTTGATGCCTGAGCTTGAGAACCTGAGCTCAACCCACTATATGTAAAGAAGCCTTGACATACCAGCATCCCTGTAATAAAAGGACTGGGGAGGCAGTGACAGGAGGACCAATCTCTATCACAAGTTTGTACTGTGTTCAACAGGTAAAGAGGGTGATTAAGAAAGATACACAAGTCTGTAGTCTCTGACCTACAGTTTTGTATATTATATAAAAACACATTATAATACTCATATTTGGAGTAGTTGGAGGAGATTAGGAGACAGAGAAAAAGAGAGTCAGAGAGAGAGAGAAGAGAGATAGAAAGAGAGAGAGAGAGGAGAGTGAGAAAGACAGATTAGAGAAAGATGAGTCAGAAAATTTATGAGTCCAGTAATTAATTAAAGGGTAAAAGTTAGAATAGTTAAACTCACTAATATCACTGGTATCTCAATATGAGAATACATATTCTCTGCTCCACCAGCCTTATGATGCTGTTGGCATAATAGTCTTGGTTCTAAAGAAAGGATCAACTCTAGTAGGAGGAATTGTAGAGATTTCAGATTTTTTTTGACGTAGGGCTACAAGATTTTTAGTTCTCTATATGAACAGGCAAAGAAAGATGTTACTGTGCTGGCTGGAATGAATGTTCTTAAACAACCAAAGGGAATGAGTCTGCTAATCCACAACAGAAGGAGAAAGCATATGTCTGAGAATTCAAAGAGCTTTAGGAACACTCTTACACTACACTGTATCTAAAGAGCAAGGTCAGCAGAATACTGTCATTGAACAGAAGCAAGGCTTAGTGGGTAGGAGAGGCAGGTTCTCTTCTCTTCTGTCTGTCTGTCTGTCTGTCTGTCTGTCTGTCTGTCTGTCTCTTATTTCTCTAAAAATGAGAGTCTAATTTTCCAGCCCTTGATAGATAGTCTGGAACTCAATATGTAGACCAGAATAACCTAAAACATGTAGTAATATTTCTGCCTCAGTTTCTCATGAGTTAAGATAAGCACATTATGCCACACCAGCAAGAAGCCAAAGATAAACACCATTTTTAATCAACTGAGTTACTGAATTAAAATGAATATTTCCTATTAATATACATGTTTTGTCAAGTATATACTAAGGAAGGTTGTTTACTGCTTCCCTGAATTTCTAATCAAGTAACATAATACATAATAATGTTAATCTATAGCATCTATAAGTACCATTCATATGATAATTTTTAATTATATCATATCATATAGGAAAGCACCACTTAAAGATATTAACGGTTTTTGATATTAACAATAGTGTAGGGGTTTGGCATCTGCAGATGGGAAGGATCAGTCTTTGTTTCATATTTTGTCTCTGTCTTTCCTTTGGATTAGAATGGGTTTAAAATTTTAAGATGCTTGCACGGCCCCATCGCTCAACTGGCAACCATGCCTAGCTACTGGAGGCGGTCTCCGTCTCCCATTTGTTTGGTATTTCGGCTGAAGTCATCTTCATTGGCTCCTGGGAGTCTCTTGCTTCCCAGGAGTCGAGGGCTTTCTTTCTTTCTTTCCCTTTTTCTTTTCTTTTTCTTTTTCTTTTTTTTTTTTTTTGTTTTATGTTTGTTTGCTTTTTCTTCTGTTTCAAAAAGCTTTATTTTCACTTGATCCAAGACTTTGGAGAGGCTCTAGGGGCTTATAAAACTGCCTAGTAGCTTGAGAGGTTCATTCAGGTGGAGGTCCTGTGGCGGGCTGGTGCAGAGCAGAGGAGAGAGCCCTTGGAATCCACAGAGGCCTCCTAGAAGTTCTTGAGAGTGAGGTGCTTAGAGAGATACTTGACCAGAGATGCCTGGGGCACTCCAGTCTGCACTGGTTAGTGGCCCTGCCAGCCTACAGAGGTTGGTCAGGTGGTTGCCCATCTTCTTAATGAGCTTTACCTCCTTATCCAGGAAGTGGCTTTCCAAGTCACAGAGATGAGGGTCTATGCAGGCATGTGGACCCAAGAAATCCTGGTTCAGGTTCTTTTCCTGGGCCAAGGCAGCTTCCATGGCTTCCTGGGTTTTACCCCATTCATCTTAAGATGGCTTCTGCACATTCTGGAATTGTACATGGCCCCCATAATCGTTCTGCAACTTGTGGAGATGCTCTCTGCCTCCTCACGCTTCTCCTCAGCCAACAAGCAGAAGTGACCTATGCCTTCCAAAGCCACATCATTCCGATCAAAAAAGAAGCCCAGAGATAGTGGGTGTAGGAGGCCAACAGTTGCAAGTTGACCAGGCGGTTCATGGCAGCTTCTACTTCGGTGGAATAATTCTGACGAATCTGAGAGATCGTGGCTGATCTAGAGTATGGGGCTAATTGTGAAGAAGGTGCTGGCTGTTCCTAGGAGCTGAAGGCAGTGGATGAGGAGATGGTCCAGGAGGCTGCGACTGGAGAGACTTGTAAGGCTTCTGGAAGCTAATGAAGTGGGAGCCCCCAGGTCTGTTCTGTCCAAACACTGTTGAAGCAGGACACAGACCCACGGGACCTCCAAAGTGCTGTTCTGAATCTGGGACTTTCTAGTGACTACCACCACTTCCCCATCTCCCTCTGCTATGTGTTTCTATTCAATTTCCTGATCCCCTGTACTTCTCCCCTGTCCCTTCCAATACCTGTTCCTGGTCCCCTTTTGTTCCCTTCCCTTCCCTTCCTCTCTTCCCGACAGGATCCTGATATGACTGTTCCCTGAGAGTTTCTACCAGCACCTGACCAATACAGATGCAGATACTCACATCCAACTATTGGACTGAGTTCATGGACCCCAATGGAGGAGCTAGGGGAAGACTGAAGGAACTGAAGGGGATTTCAGCCCCATAGGAAAATTAATATCAGATAACCATACCCCCAGAGTTTCCAGAGACTAAACCACCAACCAAAGATTATATATGGAGGGATCCATGGCTCCAGATACTTATGTGGCAGAGGATGGACTTATCTGACATCAATGGGAGTGGAGGGAAACTTGAAGCCCCAGTGTAGGGAGATGCAGGAGGGGTAAAGAAGGAGGGGGTGAATGGTTGAAGGAGCACCTTCATAGCAGCAAAGGGAAAAGGGAAAGGAGGTTGAGGGTGGTGGTTTGGTAGAGGAGTGACCAGGAAGGGAGATATCATTTGAAATGTAAATGAATAAAATTGTTAATTAAAAAAGATATTGACCTTCTCTTGTTGGGAAAACCTTAGTGTACTTTTGCTCTAAATACATTAGGAAATCATACTTGGCAAAATTATGATCTGAAACCATTTGTTGTTCTGGATGGAGTATAATATAGTAAAATATATGTGAATCAGCAGACAGAGAATGAATGTGTAATTGTAACTGTTCTCTGTCACGTTCACCCAGATTTTTCATCACGTGTTTATCTAAGAGTTCCTGCGACCTTGCTTCTGGATGAGTTTGACAACTAATATAAGTCTGTTTTCTTTTAGTTAGTTTGAATTTCCTATAACACAATAGCACAAAAAAAAATCTATGAGAAAATGATTTCTCTCAGGCCAAGAGTGTGGGAAGCGCAATATTAAGTACCAGCAGTCATCTGACAAGGTCCTTCTACAGTATCACCCCACAAAACAAAGCCAAAGAGGATCACTAAACGGGAAGGGAATGAACTTACTTGTGTAACAAGCTCACTTCTGCAGCAACTCATCAACTCCCATGAAAGCAACATCAGTTTATTTAATAGTAGAGGAACACCCACCCCTGGCTCACACACAGAATTCAATCACCCATCAGCCGCTATCTGCTAGCACCATTGAATCAATAATTTCTATTTTCACTGAGTGACTTTTAGCGAAAATACTTAATCTCATAGTTGATATCATCTAGTAACCTGAACATATAAGGAGGACAAAACATATGAAAATAGAGAGTAACCCCGATCAGTCTGCCTTTACCTGTCGTTAACTAATCCTGGCCTATGGATTCAGGAAGAAACCTTCATTTCTCTTGATTTTTAAGTATGGAATAGAATTTACACTATTTCCTCTCTTGGGTCTTGCTAATGTCCAGTCAGAATTCTCAGTCCTATGATTATTTGAGATGATCTGTAATGACTTTACATATCACATATATGCATCATTAAAATATACACATATGAGTAATATATATATATATTCTGTTTCTTGCTACAACAACTAATACATGCCCAGTTTAGAAGACAAACAAATGCATAGCAAACAAAACCACTACAAGCTGTTGACTGAATTGGGCATCTGTTCCTCAGATGACACATTTGATGTTAGGCCTCAATTCTGAACACTTGGTTATGTTTCAGGGATGTTACCTTATCTTGCCATGGATATTCACAGAACTTTCATCCATGCTTTGGTTCATCCTCAAAATCTACAATTCATTATATACCCAACATATAGAATTATCACTTTAAAAGGTAAGTCAAATTATATCATTGTTTAGATAAAGATCAACCAATTATGCCCTCCATACAGAATAATATCCAGGTTTTACAGACACAGGCTTAAGTGGATATGATAAATCTTAGAAGCTCTGTGTCATCCTATTCTTTATTTTTTCTCTTTACTTTCAATTCCTGTTATCCTTCTGCACTGTGTTCTCTTAAACTCACTGATCCAGAAACTGTATAGTCCATGATCCATGTTCCTACTGACTGTAAAGTGCAAGGAAGCTACTTTTGCCATGATATTGACTGCAGCTCACAGTTGAAAAAGAGGAACATAGAAGGCCCTTGTGACAACCACCAATCCCACCCCCACCCCAAAAGGTAACAGCTAGGACAGAAAGCCATCAAAGTGAATTCTTAGAAATTGTGATAATGATGCTGAAATGTAGCTGTCCACAACTGATGACTTCTGACAAGAGTGCAGGTGGGGGAGAACTCAGTTTTATCTAAGGGCCTGGCCACTGGGAGTTTGACCATGCTCCAGTGAGTATATGGGCAACAAAAATTAGACTTGCATTCTTTCTTCTATTTTTTTCTGGGAGGGTAGTTACAGGGGGTGCACTGTTAAATCCTAAAAGGATTTAACAGTGTGCTTAAGGTTCCTGATATGAAGTTCTCAAATAATCGATAAAAATATCATACGAAAAAGTACTTTGCATTTATGTTATTTACTTGATGTTCTTGTTCTGACATGAAACACCCATAAGAGCAAATATTTATTTCAATGTTCTGTCCTTAGCTCCAACAGCAATCCAGCATATTGTGGATGTGTTGGGAATACTTACTTTGCAGAAAAATACAAGAGAGCAGTGCTGTTTATAGTACTCAATTTATTAGTTGAAATCATAAGCCACTAAGATTGTTTAAATTCATATTTCTCCATTTCCCTGAAAAATTAGTAGACATTAAAATGTATTAAAATCAAAATAAGAAAAACAAACAAACAAACAAACAAACAACAACAGCCCTGGCAATGGGTGAAGAGACAAGTTGTTGTTGCTCTTCTAGGAATCAGGGGCCTTTGTTCACCACAGCTTGGTACCTGATTTGATGGACCAATCTGTTCTATGCCTAAGAAGTATAAAAGTCAAATAAAATTAAATCCAGGCAGTGCAATGCAGGAAGAGGAAGACAAAGACCCATGAATCATCATGCCACCCATATATCTGCACTCAGGCATATATGGGACATAGCACACAGAGCCCCACTTACCACCCTGAAGTGCAGGAATGGAAGGGAAAATAGGCTGCCATGTCACCCCAGGCCTGCCCTCCAGTACACTGTACAAGCCATGGACACCTGCTTGAAACTACACCCCACAGCACAGGCAGAGGATGTCACACATGGGCCCACCAGTTGCATGGCCAGTCTGAAGTGGGAGCTACCACAATGTAGTAGTTAAATGAGAGAGAAAGAAGTGGAACACCTTGAATATTATAAAGGGAGGTAAAACTGGAGGGTAAAGAGGAGTAGCCTGCTGTGAGCAGCCAGCCCTGCCCCCTGGGAACATGATGAGATTCCAGCCCAGGTTGCCACCCACCTAGGGCCATGTCTGGGTCAGGTTGTCAATGCCAACATCCATGGCTCATATTACCACTAAAGAACATGAGGACATGCCTGGTCAGGGCAGCTGCTGTGGCCACATGAGTGTCCAGGGGCTTTGCAGAACTACCCCTGCCACTTACTGGCTGTGGTGCTCTGGATAGCTGACCCCATGTCTCAAAAACAACAACACTTAGAAGAGCAAATCTTGCCCCTAACCCAGGCAGCACAATGGAGCTGGCCCTGATGGCATTGGTGTGGATGAGCTAGCCCAGAGGGCATGAGTGTAGGAAGACTACCCCACCACACTTCTGCTGTGGGGTGGCATGGGAGCAGAGGAGATGCTTCCCATTCCTCCGACTCTGACCCTCTGTAACTTCTGGCAGTCTTGAAAGCTGTCCACAGGGTCTTGAGGGCAGGAAGCTATCACTACCTCTCATCAGTTGCAGCACTTGAAAGAGCTGGCCCTGTACCTCACTTAGACAGCACAGCAGAGCAGACCCTTGTGGTGGGAGCACAGGTGACCCAACATGTTGGGGAGAACATGGGAGAGCTTGCCCTGCCACTCGTCTCTCATGAGGTGGTGTGGGAGAAGGGATAATGCCCTCATACCCCTTGCCTCTAACAACTGTAGCAGGTGGGAGAGAGAGCCCCAGGTCATGAGAGAAGGTAAGCTCTCCATGCCCGTCACCAGCTGCAGCACTTGAGATAGGGGGCTCACACCTCACCTAGGCAGCACATTAGACCAAGGGACATACGTGAGAGTATGGGAGAGCAGGACATGCCTAATATCTGCTGCATCTGCCATCAGGTGGCACAGGTATGTGAGAGATACTCTTCCCCTCTTGCCCCTCAGCACTTGTGGCAGCAGGGAGAGTTGGTTCTGGGTTCATGAGAGCAAATGAGTTAGACCTGTATCTCCCTAGCCAAATGTACTCTGCACTTCACCTGGGCCCTCCTGCCAATGGTATCATTGGATTGCCTAGCTGGAGTACTGAGCTTATCTTTGTAATGTGCCTAAGGGAGAGCTGGCATGCTGACTACCTTGGCTGTTACCTGGGCCCAGATCCAGGGCTCTGGGTTAGAGCACTGTAAAATCTAGATCATCTTCACACTGCTGGGATGCCTGAAAGAGCCAGTCCAGTTATACTGATCCAAAGTTGCAGTATCTCCATGATACAGGTCAACAACAGGATGGCTCAGAGAAGTTCAGGTGAAGATTCAATATTGATGGTGTCACAGAAGCCAGAGATCCTGAACCAGACCAGTGAGTGATTCAATTCAATGAACATTTGCAAGTAAAGATGTGTGAACAGAGGGATACACTGTGAGATACACTGATGGACTACAGCTCACATATGAGATGTTTTCTATGGTGTGTGTGTGTGTGTGTGTGTGTGTGTGTGTGTGTGTGTGTGTGTGTTATTTTGAGAAGGAGCTGCAAATGTATAGGTTGGCTATGAGAAGATGAGGAAATGAGTGGGAATGGAGTACATTATGTGTAACATTCACAAGAAATCAATAAAATGTTTAATTTTAAATGTATTATAAATATAGTATAAGTTTTTGCTTGACAGGAGCCTGATATAGCTGTCTCCTAAGAGGCTCTGCAAGAGCCTGACAAATACAGAAATGGATACTCACAGCCGACCATTGGACTGAGCATGGATTCCAATGGAGGAGTTAGAGAAAGGATTGAAGGAGCTGAAGGGATTTGCAACCTCACAGGAAGAATAACAATATCAACCAACTAGACCACCATCCTTGAGCTCCCGGGGACTAAACCACCAACCAGAAGACACATTATTCCAGCTCCATATGTAACATAGGATTGCCTTATCTGGCATAATGGGAGTGGAAGCCCTTGGTCCTGTGAAGGCTTGATTCCCCAGGGTAGGGGAATGCCAGGATGGTGAGGTATAAGCAGGTGGGGGGGGGAACACCCTTATAGAAGCAGGGAGAGGTGGTAGGGGGTTTGTGGAAGGGAAAGGTGGTAACATTTCAAATGTAAATAAGTAAAATATCCAATAAAAAATAAAATAAACTATGGTGTAAGTTTTTGGAGAATCATAAGCCCAAAACTCTTGTCAAGGTATAAAATTCTCATTCAACACTGACTATAGGGTCAGCCTGTTCTGTCTTTTTATATTTCAAAAAAAAAAATCACAGAAAAATGATAGTGTCCAATTACCATCGGATTTGCTATTATTGTTATTACAAGAAACTGTAGGAGGGGAAATACCCCTCCCTATGGAAATTCTCATTCTGTAGACTGCATCCAGCCATTGGGACTTTCATTTGCTGATTGTGTGTGTGTGTGTGTGTGTGTGTGTGTGTGTGTGTGTGTGTGTGTGTGT
>JANHMN010000004.1:106432057-106465057 GCA_030674055.1 Rhabdomys pumilio | reverse complement strand
TGTGTGTGTGTGTGTGTGTGTGTGTGTGTGTGTGTGTGTGTGTGTGTACAGAGTTATCTGTACTGCTTCCTTGAGACTTAGCAGATAGGAATCTGGTAATGCCTCAGATTCCGTGATGAAAGCAGCTGTGTATTATTGCTCTCCCAAAACTGTTGTTTATCTTTTCTCTGGTGGTGATCACCTGTTGTGTGACAGAGTATTTCCTGGGGACACATAAGTTTTCTCACCCCAGATAGGGAGCCCCTAACAAACAAAAGTACAGGTAACATCAAAGTCAACTTGGTGATTCATGAGTTTCAGTGCATATATGTACAGGAATATACTTAAAAGTTACTCACAGTGGGAGAAATGACTCAAAGGCAGCTGAATCAATAAAGTACACCCTAGAATGGATGTCAGCTTACAATATCAGAAAACCAGGAAGCCCAGTGTATAGCCTGCAGGGAGTGCAATGGTTTGCAGTGGGTTCTTTCCAGGAGCTCCAGTTGGTCAAACTTTTCTAGGCATCTCACCTCCTTTCTGCCACTTCCAGGTCTTCTTGCAAGGTTTTCTTTGCAGCTTGTCTCTTTTAGAGCATTATTTTCAGCTCAGCTTCATTTCATTTGATAGAGACTGCCAGCCTATATAGCTTACTCTGAGGGCAGGGATGAAGGCTTAGGGATGAGGGTTGGGGGTGCAGTGAATTCTGTCCATTTCAGGAACATCCCTGAAGCTATTTTGAGTAGTTTACCTTCCACCTTAAGGAACTTCCTGCAGGATTGAATGTTTTAATCTTAGAGAAACCTACATAGCAAGCCTCTCCGATCTTCTCCACTGTGTCCTTTCCAGTTGATACAAACTATCTGCTATTGGCCTCTCCATTTCTCATCTAAAATAATGTCAATGGCCTGCTGGTGCCCAGGTTGTCTTAGCCTCTGATAATTCCTGTATTCTCATTGCTAAAAATAAAGTCACACTTCTGTAAAAGCACTAAAGAGTTGATTTCTATTGCTTTCAATGCTTTTGTCCTCTCCCCATAGCCTTTAGGATAAAATTCAAAAGTATATGAAAGCTTGCTCATGATCTGTTGTCTGCCAAACTCTGCACATTCCCCTTTGCGATTCATAAATTTCTATGTCCAGCCAAGTTTTCCTAGGACAATGCTTGATAGTCCCATGCTCAACTCTATACAGAACATCTTACCACATATCCATCCCACATACTGTAAGTTACTTGTCACTATTTAAAATTAAACTGAGAGCTAGGGCTGTAGCTCAGTTTCCTAGCCACTGGCCTAGTGTGCATGAAGAGCTTAGTTATTTACCCATCACTGCACAATCTGGATGTGGCAGGGTAAACCAGAGGTGAAGGAAAAAGAGGAGGAGTTCCAGGTTATCCCCCAAAGCATGGTACATTTGAGGCCAATGCCAAGTGAGATCCTGAGAAAACAATGAAAGCAACACAATTTTTATATACAAGTAAGTCATTGGTTTCCTTGTTAGTTCTGCTTCCTCTCTTCATTCTGACTCTAGGAGCAGTTCTGCAAACTCTGAACCTTTTAGCCAATAATTAGTAAAGTCAAGGTGTAGTTATATGTTCATGTTTTGTGAACTGTCTGTATTTCACTTATTGTTTCATTTGCAAAGTTCGAGGGCTTATAGACATGTACCTTCTTATTGCCCATCATACACATGCCAGGCTCTGATGTTGATTTGGGGAGTTGCTGTCTTTCTGCCAATTTAAATTATACTTCCTGGCTTATCATCTCTAAACATATTCAAAACTGTTGTCAGGAAAATAATTTAACCCCCTTCAGATGAAAACACTCATACTTTTATAATCTACTTTACTATTTATGAACAGTGTCTTATTTGATGTTCAAGAGAAAAACAAATTGGTGTCTGAGCTATCTAGAATTTTGTAAAACATTTCTAGGGAAGTAATTTAGCTTAATTTAATTTCATGATAACAAACCTATAACTGTTGGTTGAATCTTCATTTTTATTTCTAAGATTTCTTTCTACACAGGCACTCTTTTGTTTTTTGCAGTATGGAGTAATTCTAACAGAGTTCGGCTCTAGCCAGTCTTAAAGATGGATCTGTTATCTGCTGAATGAAAATGCCATGTTATCCACGAATTATTAATATTTCTTTCTTCTTGCTACTGTAAGCAGAGATGTTGGGCTCTTTGTTTCTCTCCCACCTGAGTAGAGATTTTCCTAAACCTGTGCTGTCTTCAACTCTACCATGTGCTCCTCACCAAAAGTATCTTCCTGAGTCAAACTCCGACCAAGACATATGGGTTCACTTCAGCCTGAAATCTCCTGCAGAGGGGACAGAATCTTTAGCTGTTTTGGAAGTGCAAAGAATGATATTTGCTAGCATAAACTATCATTGAATATACAGTAAAGGCAATGTAAACTATAAGCATTTAAAGGTTGTTATTAAAAGTACACTTTATGGAATGTAAACAAAACTAATTTTAATGTAACCTAGAGACACAGAGCTTCAGTTAGGTAGAATTGAAATAAAGAAGTCAAGTAGGGTAGAAAAAAATGCAGAGCATTTAATACAGAATGATGAAAGACAATAAATGAGAATTAATCTGTATCTTTGCCATATTATTGAGCCTACTGGACAAAACAAAAAGATAAAAGTTTCAAACAGTATTTGATATTGGACTGTGGAATTAAATTGCTTGGTCTCAAACCACAGTTCTTTCTGTTCCTAAACTTGTAATGTGACTTATTCACATATGAACAGACATGGTAATCCATACAACAGGGAAAACTGTGGTGAGTTAAAAGACATAATGCAAATGGAACCCTATAAAGTACATAAAAATAGTTGCTATTAGTTTTATTCTTATCACTGACTTTCATATGTAGCTAAAGTATATTGATAATAAGAAATCTTCTGTTTTCTAAATCATAATATATTTGGGCATTTTGAAAATATCTCATGAACTGCAATATTCTTTAAGGAATCTGAAAAGCTGCAGGAGCTCAGTGTCTATTATTTATAGATCTCATTTTCCTAAGCAGCCTTAATCTGTCCTACTTAAAAATCTCATATACGATATTCTCCTAATTACATACATTGTTAAGGGGGAAAAAGCAAGCCATATTTCTCTACTGTCATTTAATGAAATTAAACTAATCAATCAATAAATCTCATCTTCAGTTGTATATTACCTTGCAAGCCAGCAGATTGCTACATGAAGTGAGTCCTGGGACAATGCTGAGTGCATGGTCCCTTCAGGTTACAGCATCCTACTTCTTAAGCAGTTTAATCCATAAAGCCTAGAACATGGTGGAGTGCTTTTATTAACCATCACTTTGGTCAGGGAAAGAGAGAATAAAAGATTTTCCTTTGTGGGTATGACTTGAGCGGTTTTGAATTGCCAGCTTATGAACAGTGATAATGCAATACCTCATAAGCTCATCTTATTTGGTCCCTTGTTTAGATTGCAACTCTGAGCTATTTAGTTGCTATGGTGACAGTAACAATAAGGGCAGATTGGAAAGATATAACATCTTATTGGGGATTTTTTGGTTGTTGTTGAAATGGTGAAATACATTCCAAATTGCCCTATTAGACAAGGTACTGAGGTATATACATTTTGATCAGTATGACTTACTTTCCCTGTACACGTTGTCACAGCATGCTACTTTAGACTACAATTGCTAAGACTTGACTTCAGATTTAACAGTCTTAAAATAAACAAATCTCCACCAAATGGGAGTTTTCTGAAAGCAATTATTAGGTATATGAATTATTATAAAAGAAGAAATTGACCTACTTGAATATCTAAGAGCCAACTTAAAACATTTGAGCAAATACAAAATTGATAGCATAATTTAATGACAATCTAATTGAAAATCAGAAAAACTTATAAGAATTCCAGCCGTAAGTAAATTATGAGGACTTATTTCCTTTGAATTCTCTGATCCCATCTGGAACAAGGTGTGAGTGGAGAGTGGCTTAATTTTCCAGAGGCAAATGGCTTTGGAGTCAAAGGAAATATAATATTCTGTGCATAATTTGGTCTACAAAATTTTGGACATTTTTATATCTTTCACAATTGAGGCATTGTCAAAAGGCCAGGTACTTAAACTCCTACAACCTTATGGATATATTTAGAATAGAATGGAATAAAAACTTGGTAATATATCAATATGCACAGCTGGAAAGCAGATGTTCAATTCAATGATCTCAGTACTTGAGAAAAGTATTAAACCTTTTACTTACATAAAAAAAATCCCCATAATTTATTGTTCTCATTTTTTGGCTCTTCCTTCTGAATTAACTCTAGAAATATTGTTTCTCTTACTATTGTTGTTGTTGTGGAAACCAATTAAACACTCAGGAAAGTTTGACTGTCTACAATATATTAGCTGAGTGCTAAAAAATGCCCAAGGCATCTGTCAATCAAATTAAACTATGAGTTATAAGTTGTTTACTGTACCAGGAAATGAAGCGATGAATGTGTACAACTACTAATATATGAGACATAGTATTGGATATACCAAGTTTAACCATATTTTCATCATCTACTAGTGGTCCAAGGCAGTTTTAACAGTGACAACATTGTCAGAGAAGCAGTCAACGTTCTCTCTCCCATTTCTCCTTAGAACTAGTAAGTTTGCATTTTAAAATTGATAGCCTATGCACACAGGACAGGGGATCTGATAGGTTTCCATGATGGCCCATTTTTGAAAATACAAGACAGCTACTCTAAACTTCCAAAATATTTTCTACTCAGCCAAATTATTTGGATGAGTCACAGCTAGCACGAGTCTTCTAATTCAGTGAGTCTGAAAAAGTATACCTTATGAAAGGTTTATCATCTCTAATAAAAACTGAGACTGTATATGTTGGCACTATTTGATGTTGCATAGTTACTTTAGAAAAATATTACATGACTTCTTAGCCTGTGATTTACTAACAGGATTTCCTTAAGGGTCATGTTGGAGAAAAAAAACTGCCCTGTAGTGCTACAACCACTTAATGACATGCCCAAAGGAGCTAGCAAAGAAAATTCCAATTCTAAAAGTACCTCTTAAGCATGAGTACTGCATCCCCAGCCAGAGGGAAAAGATCCCTTTTCTCATCGTCTCTTATTAAAAACAAAAATTAAATGCCTGTGAATTGGTACTCTATGAGTCTAGCTATGTCATATCCCTGAACACATAATTAGATAATTACATTTTAGACAAAAGAGTTGCATAGTAATTCACTACATAAATTTCAACAAGGGAATAGAAATTGATACATGAAATATATATCAATACAAATATAAATACATGCATGTGTGCTCTGTGCAGACTTAAGCTATTAAGGGTCATTAAAAACACGGGAGCAAAGTGCTCCCGGGGATTAAACTCTAAGAGCCCTCTTTATAATCAGAAGGCAGCTAATCCCTACTCACCTATTGGAATGCTTAGCCCTCCAAGTGTAATATTAACTATTACTTTCTATTTGTGGTGTTACATGAACATGCAAATATTGGCAAAAGTGCCATTCCCCTGAAGATCCTGGGATGCTCACAGATTTAATAGACTTAAAAAAAGAAAAAAATAATAAGAAGAAACTATGATGTGGATTAGGGAACTTTTAAAGATATTAACTCCAGGTTAAATTTATTAACTCATTTATAGCAGTCACCTCTCATGCCCTTGACCTTCTCTTTAATAACTTCATGCTGTTCTTGCTGTTTTCATAAGTCTGTTTTCCCCACTTAAAGCGATAGTAGTTGTTTCTAAGAATCAGCTAACAATTTTTTATGTACTGGGCCTGTAAATTCTGTAAACGTAGGCAATTATTATAATTTCTCTTTAACTTGCAGTGCTAGTGTGTTGTATGTGTGTGTGTGTGCTCGTGTGTACATATGAGTGAGTATGTATATCACAAGGTGCACGATAAAAACCATGATACTGACCATGAATAGACACCAAGAGATATTAGGTCAGTTATCTTTCTAAATATAGCTACTTCCCATGTATTCAAATATACTAAGAAAAGTCTAAACTCAACATTCAAATGCTTTTTATAATGACTTTACACTAACATACAAAGTTAATAAGAAATATTTTCTTCTTGTAGTTCCTATTTTCTTACTCTTACCATTCTTTTCTGGAAAGATACCTTAGGTGTCTAATTTTTCAAGCATTGTTTTCTCTTGATCTTAAAATGATTATTCTTTAAGGAGAAACACATTCTATAATAGCCACAGATAAGTTACATAGACAAATATTTATTTTCATATATTATATACGTATATATGTATATATGTAAGTGTATTATAAATGTATAGCCCTCTTTGTTTAATGATACAATTCAAGTATGCTAGTCTTTGTCTTAGAAAAACATTTTGGGTAACTTCCCAGTAGATTAGATTCCACCTCTTTGTTATCTAATTCAAAAGAAGAGATAATGTTTTAAAATATAGATTCTACTTTTATAAGTAAAGAGCAACAATGAAAATATAAGTCTGATTTTCTCTTCAAAAAACAGAGTCAGGTTGCCCATCAGATTCAGTTGCAAAATTATGTTTCTTCCATGCCAGGGAGACTAACAGCTGTCAAGGAGATGTTTCATCCTGGACACTGGTACTGAAACAGCAAGAAGTTGGAGGGATATATGATCAGGCTGTACAGTTTCAAACAGTGGTCGCATATGCTGAATGGCAAGAAAAGCAAGCTATAGACATCAAGGCAGAGGTATGTTGAAAGATCCTAGAAATGAGATTTTCACATTTTCCCTAAAGATAATATTCTGAGAAGGGATTTTCCCAATCACTGCCTGTGTGAACTGCAATGAAAGATGGCACTTATATGGTGATGATGATTGTGGAGTATTTTACCCACAGTGCCCAGCCAAGAAAAGAACATTGAGTCAAAAGACAACCATGGATAGATAGGCTTTTCACACATCACTTTAGCCTCCATTTTAGAACACCCTGCCTGCAGAAATAACATGTTCTGAACATCAGAAACCAACTTGATGCTGGCCCCTGATAAATGTTAGACACCACTGAAAGTGGAGTTCCCATGTAGGAATACCTCTAAGCAGAAAGGACACTTTCCAGTTGTTTGAATATGGACACTAAAACTTTCTCTAAAGAAACAAACAAACAAACAAAAAACAAAACAAAACAAAAAAAAACAGATACTACTACAAAAGGCTATCAATATGAAAGGATATTCTATTTTGTTACAGCTAAGAATCAATAATGACCAAAGGTGTATTATATTTAATTTAATTTTATACATATTTTGTATGTTAATCATTCATTAATTTTCCTTTATCTCCTATTTAATCTGAATACAAATAGTTATTTGTAGCTATCTTTTTCTGCACTTACTTTATGGTATTTCTCTATTATTTTTTCATTGCTATATGATGTACTTTTCTTCTCATTCATTCATACTCCTTCTCTCCTTTCTCAGTATCACTTTATTTCAATATTTAACTTTTGATATCTTTAGCTCCAAAAATATATCAACTATATGTTCCCTACGAGTGACTTAAAGTTGCTGACTCAGAAACATGGCAAGGATGCACATGAAATGTAAGGATGCCTTCTACTGCACATTAGCACTATGGAAACCTTAAATAGGTGCATTGAATCTTACAGTTGGCTTCTCCCTGATAAATAATAGTGGGAAACATAAATCCATCTTATATAACTCAGCAGGAAATCTCTTGAGATAAAACTAACAACTGTCAAACACAAATATTAGCTACTACAACAATTATGCAAGCTCAAAATTCTACAATAATGTAAACCAAAGCAGTAAGATAGTTAGAATGACAGAAGAAAAAGGGTTAAAATTTATATTTTTCAGAGCATCAATGACTACATATAAGACTAAAATAAACTGTGAAAGAGGAAAACAAATTCAAAACAGGAAATTTACCAAGATGAATCAAATCGTCAAGTAAACTTTAGAAAAAATTAAACAGCATGAAAAAAAAAAAACAGAGCAAGTAAATTAAAGCTGATAAACAACCAAGAAAAATGCTTGAAATAGAAAAGCCAACCAGCCTTACAAAAACTACAGTGAAAACAATCATTGTCAAATATAAATCTTCAGAAGAGAAAATTTTGGAGCTGGAAAACAAAGTCGTGAAAACAATGCAGTCAGTATGTATGGTAAACAAAAATTTATGACTATATGCAAACTTTCCCAAAACTGCGGGACATATTTCAGAGACTAAATCTTAGAATCCACAGTGTGAAAGAACGATCTGACAAAAAGTCCAAAGACATTGATAATTTACTCAAAGAATGTATAGCAGAAGATATCCCAAACATACAGAAAGAAATAGGCATTCAAATATAATCTAAACACAAGATGTATTTAGAAATTCCAAATAAATACAGAAAAAAAAATCTCCATGGCATATCAAGGTTAAAATGTCAAAATGCAAACCAAAGAAACAATACTAAAATTTAAAATGTAAATCCTTTTAATAAACAAGGTCAGAACAACATCTAACTTTTTCTCAGCAACTCAAAAGATGAAAAGTAAGGTGTGAGTTGTTTTAAGGCCTGAAAGTAAATGACTGAAAGGCAAATTTTCTATGCCTGCCAAAGTTATCTCTTAAAATACAGGAAGAACTAATCTTTCATCAATTTCAGACAGCTATAAACATTAAGGTCTACAATCATGACCTGCATGAAATAAATACTGATGTATTAGTGGTGCATATGATATAGGAATAACAATACTCGGAATTCGATTTAGAAGTACTCTATCCAATGAAGCCCATATCTAACATTCTTAGTGAGACCAATAACCTAAGAACATGTAACTACACAGACCATGTACAACTAGAGAAAACCTACTACTATCATTCTTCTAAATGAATGTAGCAATAAAACTACTTTTCATGACACATATCACTGCATTGTTCTACAGGCATCAGAGAAGCCTCTTGTAACAAGTGGTAATTAACATGGTCAAACAACTCAACAACATCCAGAGTGAAATATCTTGGAGCACTTTTCTCTAAATGGGTTATCGTTATCATCCCTCCCTTAAGCCTAAGAGATCTATGCAGAAGATGAGCCAGAAATGTTCTAAGAGACATGTGGTGGACAACACCAAGGAAAAAGGCTTATACAGGTTGTAAGCAGACAATATCCCAGCTTGGAGAAGGAAAAGTGAGCGTGAAGTTTACCCCTAATATGAGAAAGCTATTTTCAATTGATAGCTGCTGGCAAACAGCAAATCATATTTTTCTAACAGAGTGGCATCTGGTATATCAATCCCACTACAAGGCAGGCCTCAAGCTCACAAGTGTTTGGCCAACACATGAAACTGCATGTTTTGTTTTGTTTGGTTTGGTTTGGTTTGTTCATTTGTTTTGTTTTGTTTTGTTTTGTTTTGTTTTGTTTTGTTTTGTTTTGTTTTGTGGGGGCCATTGTGTTTATGCATTTTTTCTTTTGTGTTTATGTCGGTTTTTGTTCTTATTAGTAGTTATATTTTTTTGAGAGAGGGTGGAGAGGGATGGAGAGAGAGAGGGGGAGAGAGGGAGAGATGAAATTGGGTAGATAGGAAGGCAGAAAGTGTCTGGAAGAAGAAAGAATATTATAAAAATATATACTATAAGAATCTAAAATATAAAAAGATAAAAATTTTATAAATAACATTTTTATATAAGCACAAAGGAAGTCCATGACAACTAATCCAGAAGTTATAGAAAAGAATAATAAAGTGAATAATTGAAACTAACGAAGAACAAGATTCGACAAGAGAGATTACACTTTAGGAGAGACCTTTATGAATAAATACGAACTGAAAAAGAATCCATTGTGTCCAACACAGTAATTCTACAAACCTCACATGCTAATATTGGAGGAAATAAAGAGCTACCGACAATGAATTCAACAAATATAACCACAAGTAAGCTACAAGAAACAGCAAACCTCTTTCAACAAAACCTTAACTGCATTTGACTTTAACACCCTGATTAAATGATCTAGGCTAGCTAATGGATTTTAAAACACCTGATTATCTTCTGTATCCAAGAAACACATCTCAGTGAAAAAGTGACCCAAAACCTGAGAGTCTGAGGATAGAAATCTCACACAGGCTGGTGGAGCTATTCTGATATACGATGAAGCAAAGTCAAAGAAAACATAATCAGAAGAGTTAAAGAGCACCATATACAAATAAAGGAGAAAATATACCAAGAACATACAGTGATAAATATTTATGAGCCAAATATTGACACTCCCAACTTGAGAAAAGAAACACCAAAAGGCAATTGAAAACAGCCCTAAATCCTGAGGTTCTGACACAATAGTATAAAGTTCAATCCTCACTCTTAAGTTTGATAGGCATCCCAAACTAAAAATTTAAAGATGAACTCACAGGAGGTAGATGGTAGGAGGGACTTGGAAGGAAGAAAAGAGGGGGAGGAGAAAACGGGGGGGGGCGTGCAGGATCAGGTAAGGGAGTTGTCAGGGATGATATGAGAGGAAGTTAGGAATTTGAACAGAGGTGTATAGCAATGGAGGATGAGGAACTGGGGGGTAGCGTCCAGAAAGTCCCAGATGCCAGGGAAGCAAGAGGCTTCCAGGACCCATTGGGGAGGACATTAGCTGAAGTGCTCAACAAAGGGGAGAAAGAACCTGTAGGAACTATATCCAAAGGTTAGTCAAGGACCTAGGTTGGAGGATGAGACAATCCACTCATTTTTTAACCCAAAATTGCTCCTGTCTAAAGGAAATACGGGGACAAAGTGTGAAGCAGAGACTGAAGGAAAGGCCATCCAGAGACTGCCCCACCTGGGGATCCATTCCATATACAGACACCAAACCTAGACACTATTATGGATGCCAGGAAGTGCTTGCTGACAGGAGCCTGACATTGCTGTCTCCTGAGAGGCACTGCCAGCAGCCAACCAGCCATCAGACTGAGCACAGGGACCCCAATGGAGGAGTTAGAGAAATGAATGAAGAAGCTGAAGGGGTTTGCAGCCCCATAGGAAGAACAACAATATCAACCAACCCAACCCCCCAGAGCTCCCAGAACAAACCACCAACCAAAGAGTACACATGGCTCCAGCTGCATTTGTAACAGAGGATGGACTTATCTGGCGTCAATGAGCAGAGAGGCCTTTGGTCCTGTGAAGGCTTGATGCTCCAGTGTAGGGAAATGTCAGGGCAGGAGGAGAGAGGATGGGACAGAGGGTTTGCAGAGAGGAAACCAGGAAAGAAGATAACATTTGAGATGTCCATATGACACTGCTTCACTCAGTACTCTCCTATTTCTGGCTGCTATCTTTCTTCCTCTTCTTCCTCAATGGTCTCTTAGCTTTTGTCATGAAAATCTGAGCTATAGATAATACATTTATGAATGAGTCCAATATGAGCAACACAAATTGGACTGAGTAGTTATGAGAGAAGGAAGAGGACATGAACTGGGGAAATGACAAAGAATTGGGGATAGATTTGGGAGGAATTAAAAGAAAGTTCCATAGGAGAATGCAAGGAATAATACTGAATCCACATGTAAAACCATCAAAGCATAAAAATATTGTGTTTATAAACAAAAACAATAATTCAATAGATTGAGTTTTAAGCTGTTATTTTTAAAATGGATATTTAGCTAGTTTTTAAACATTAGCAGTTTTGAAAATTATTCTATAATTATAGTAAATGACTATTTAGAGAAGAGTGAAGAAACCCTCAAATTCTGCTTGGTTACCAGTTAACTCCCTCAACTTGTCAAGCATTCAACATCCCTCCAAAGACATAATCAAATAAAATCAAAACTGAATTGAAGAAATTCTTAATTGCACTAACAATCAAATGTCTATGAATCTCAAAATCCCGGAAACAATAGTATTGTACTTTGCTTTTCTATGCTGTGAAGAACACCAGAATGCAAGTAGCTTTGAGGGGAAAAGCATTTATTTGGCTAACAGTTCCAAGTCAAAGTACATCACTGAGTGAGGTCAAAGCAGAAATTGGAAAAGACACTGAATCAAAACCTGTTTAGGAACACAGTTTAGGGACTTACTCACCACCTCAGTTCAGCCATCTTTTTATAAACCCAAGGCCCACCTTCCTAAGGATAACACCCACACATTGGGCTATGATCTCTCATGTTAATCATCAACCAAGTCAGAAATTCTAAGGATGATTATTTTACTTGTTTATTTTTAAAATATTTATTTATTTATTTATTTATTTATTTATTTATTTATATCAGTACACTGTAGCTATCTTCAGACACACAAAAAAAGGGCATCAGATTCCATTACAGATGGTTGTGAGCCACTATGTGGTTGCTAAGAATTGAATTCAGGACCTCTGGAAGAACAATCAGTACACTTAACCACTGAGCCATCTTTCCAGTCCTATTTATTTATTAGTTAGAAGAAAACATGATTTATTTTAGCATATTACTTTTGGCCATTTTATACTGAAATAGTTTGTTTTATCTTAAACTATTTTATAGTTTTCTTATAGCTCAGTATAAATAATTTAAAAGAAAACATCTAAAAAATGTTTAGTAACAAAATAACCTAATACAACATGCTCTTATTGATACATCAATAACATAGAATATACAAAATCACTGAGATTTTTATAATATTTTTATTATATTCTTATGATAAAATATAATAAGTTTTATAATATTTTATAATATATTTAAAATATATTTTTAAAATATTCTTTAGTGTAGACAGCTATGGTAGAGTGTGAGTATTTATCATACTTCCTACATGAATTTTTTTGCTTTCAGAGACAAATTAATCTTTAGGTGAAGATAACATTTTATGAAACATTAAAAATAACAGTATAGAATTATCAAAGCATTGTATACTTTTTTACCATAGCAAAATCATAAAATGCCAAACACATTAATTTATAAAACATATGTCATGTTGTTCAATAATAATCAAAGGTATGGACAACAATTCAAATATTATTTCTATCAAAGTTTTTTATTCTTGCTACAATATCTCTTTCTCCAGTGATTTCAAACTGCTAAACCAGCAAATGCAGTTTACAACACAATTAGACAATTCAACATTAGACTATACTTTTCATTGAAAATGTTATAAATATATCCTATAACTTACTTCTTATAAAAACATACTAAGGATTACCAAATTCAAGGTCAACAAACTTAACCACAGTAGTGTCTGTGGCATAGTGGAGAGAACAGTATGTACATGGCCATGATCACCTTGAAGTAGTGCAGCTGTGGTGACCTTACTCTTTTCATTTGGCCATAAATAAGCAGAGAAGTACTACTGATATCTAGTTCTATAGATATGACAATTAAGCTGTTAATGTTCCCATTTGAAAGTCAAGAAGAATTGTGAAATAAATTCTAGGTAGCATGAGATCTTGGTGGCTACAAAAATACAAGATATAGGGAAGGGTGTAGATTAGGATTCTTCAATAAGATCAGTGCCTATAACTCTGTCTTTAGTCTATAAAGGATCTGTCTCTCTCTCTCTCTCTCTCTCTCTCTCTTTCTCTCTCTCTCTCTCTCTCCCCTCTCTCTACATATGTGTGTGTATGTATGTATATATGTGTGTGTGTATGTGTTTGTGTTTGTGTCGAATTTGTGTGTGTGTATATGTGTGCGTATTTTGTGTATGTTGTGTGTATGTATATGTATATTTATAGGATTATGAATTCTGCTTATATCCTCAGGAAAATGCAACCAGTACTATCACCCAAATACATAAATAGAATTACCCTATAATCTAAATTTTTGCACTATGAGTAAGCAATCATTTGAAAGGAAGGTGTTAGGGGAAGAACTACTTTGAGTTCATGGGTCCATATGAGAACCAAAGATGGTTAAAAGACAGGAGACAAGAAAGAGATAGGAAGTGAAGGAAATGAGGAAAGAGACAAGAAAGAAGGAAGGAAGGAAGGGAGGAAGGAAGAAAGGAAGGAAGAAAGGAAGGAAGGAAGGAAGGAAGGAAGGAAGGAAGGAAGGAAGGAAGGAAGAATAGGAAGGAGGAACAAATAAATGAACTTTGAAGTAAATGACTTATACCATAGAAACCAAAGTGGCATTTGCTGTCACAGAAAGCAAAAAGTTAACTTTAATCCAACCCTAATTCAATCCATTGCTTCTTGATTTGCCATTTATGAGCTTTATAGGGCTTTGCTTTCTTGGTGTCCTCCATTTCTAGCTCTAACATTTTTTCCACTTCCTCTTCCAAGGGGTTCCTTGACGTTGAGTTGATAAATTTGATGATGACATCCCATTTAGGGCTGAATATTCCAATGCCTCTCAATCATTGTACAATGTTTTCTTGTATGTCTCAAGATTCCCATCTTGGGTAGGAGGAGTCTTCTCTAATGATGGACACACAAGGCACTGAACTCTGAGTACAGTAGGAGTCATTAGGACTCACTCTATCATTGCATTTTATTTTTACACCAGTGTTTTAGTTAAGATTTTTATGGCTGTGATGGAATATCATGAACACCTAGCAAGTTAAGGAGGAAAGGGGTTTTGGCTGACTCTTTAATCATAAAAGGAAATCAGGAAAGAAACACAAACAGGGCAGAACCTGGTAGCAGGAGCTGATGCAGAAACCATGGAGGGGTGCTTGTTATTGGCTTGCTTCACATGTCTTGCTCAGCCTACTGTCTTACAGAACCTTGGACTACCAGGCCATGCATGGTACCATCCACAATTGGTTTGACGCTCTCCCATTAATGACTAATTAAAAAAAAAACTGTCTTATAATTTTGTGTACAATCATCATACCTTATTGAGGTATTTTCTTAATTGCAGTTCTCTTCTCTTAGATAACTTTAGCTTTTGTCAAATTGACATGAAATTAGCCAGCAAAATCAGTATTATTTGTTTTTGCCCTAGGTTACTGCTAGCCTTAGTCTCATGGTCATCTAATCAGTGTCAGGTTTGGGTTCCATCTTGGAGAGTGGTCCTTGAGTCAGATGATTTGTTGGTTGCTTACTCCCACAAGTTCTGTGGCATCATTACCATAGCATATCGTGCAGAGAGTAGGCCGTTGTAAAGGATTTTGTGTTGTCTTGGTATTTACATTTGTCTTTTGGTAGTGTGCAGAATCCCTTCCTGTACACTAGAAGGTAGGGGTGGATGTAGGAATGTAGGAATGAAGGCACCAGCTCATCATCTCCATGTTTAATGCACTGTGTCATCATTGGCTTTAGTAATAGGGCTATACTGTCAATTGTGGAGAGCAACCTATAACCTTGGGCCAGAAAACTACAACTGATAAACACATTCAGCAAAATATCTGGCTAAAAAGTAAAGGCACAAACATCAGTAGCCCTCTTCTATACAAATGGCGACTGGTAGTGTATCTGGAGGGGTGGGAAGGTGGGGAGAAATTGGGAATAGTAGAAAGAGGGAAGTATGTAATGAGAACAGACTATGTGAGGAAAAATTATTTTTAATAAAAGAGGGAAGAGAAGGAAATCTCTAGTTCTAGTTACAGTAATAAAATAACTGATATGGTGATTCTATTATTCATTTTGGATCCAAAATAACAATATAATCCAGGGCCACATCAATATTTTAGATGTTGCATAAAAATGAAGGATATTAGACTTATTACAACAAAACCAAAATGAGTAGTGCTGTTTCTGGCAATACATATACTGACACATTTTTAGCTACTATGGTGTTGAATTTAAAATGCATTAATTAAAATATTTTACATGCATTCAGGTGAAAAATATTACCATAATTTTAACATATTTAAAAACATTTTATTTGCATCTTTTATAACATGTCCAAAATAACTTCCAATATTTATAATTAACTATACATTATAGTTTTTCTCTTATATGTTCTTAGCATAATAAATCTTCATGAAATAAGTTACAAGTGTTTTTGAAACTATATTCCATGTGGTACGGGATATTTCCACAAGTTTAACAACCAGTTCAATTGTCTTTCAAATTATAGTAGAAACATTCTAGAGACATATCCTAAAGATTGAGATGTTTTAAAGACGATGTTATAAAACATGTTTATAAAATATTGATATAAATTTTGATAGATAAACTGAGTAAAAAAAAATCCTCATGTAAAAGAAAATCCAAATATTTCAATAAAGCAGTTGATCTTTAGTGTCAGGCTTCCAAAAAGGAGTCTTCTGGATTTAGTTTGATATATATTGTGCTTTATAAACTTGAAGGTCTTTATGTGTTAGCCTTCCATCATTCTCTTCAATTTTTTCTCAGTATCATCAAAACTGCATTCCATATGTCTTTTGGTTCCTTGTTTAGATTTATTATAAGATTTTTGAGGCCAATATGAATGATATTATTTCCTGCTAATTTTTCTCAATACATTTGCTGTTAAAATATAAGAAAGCTACTGATTTTGTTTTCATGATGCGTCATGCTACTTTTTTGAAAATGGTTTTCAACTCTGAATATTCTAGAAAATCTTTAGTGCTTTCTATATACAGACTCTTATCATTGAACATAATTTTACTTTGATTTCTTGCTTTCCTGTTTGTATCCTATATCTTCAGTTTTGTTCCTACTCCTTTATAGTTAAAACCTAAAGCACTAGGTTCTACAGAAGAGAAAACAGTGGAGATCCTTGTGATTTCCCTGATTTTAGTGAAAGTCTTTCAAATCCATTGACTGTTGGCTTATTGTATTGAGATACGTCTCTCACATCCCTAGATTTTTCCAGGACTTTTATTAATAATGGACGTTGAGTTTTCTCAAAGTCTTTTTAGGCATCCAATTAGATAATAGTACAATCTCTCTGGACTTGATTCAATTTTTTTGGTAGATTGTAAGTACTTATTTATGTATGTGAAACCTCGTCTATATTTCTAGGATGAAGATGACATGATCATGGTATATGATCTTTTAAATGTGTTCTTATCTGTTTTTCTATCATAATTGGTTAAAACCCAGGGAAGAAAGATATCATAATATAAAATTAAACGCTTATTGAAGCTTGCAGGATTCACAGTGGGATGCTATTGATGGTTACTTTCTCCTTCAGTAGCACAGAAATAACTTTGCAGCACTTTTACTTTGCAAGTATATCATTGAGAAGTTTTGCATCTGTATGATTTCAGAAAAAAATAGCCCAAGAATCTTTTTTTGTTGAGTTTTTACATGATTTTTTAATGCCAGCATAGCACTGGTTTTGGAAAAAAAAGGTAAAAAATATTCATTCATAGAAATATATATAAATATATATAAAATACATAAAATATATAAATATATATAAAATATAGAAATTCATCAATTTCTTTTTTAAGACACAGTTTTAGGTACATTGTTGTTCTTCAAAGTTTACATTCTGTGCTAAACTCAACTGACCCTGGAGTTATTTAGGGCAGAGAATTTTAGTGACTGTCATTATCTCATTGGTTGATTTGGTGTTTTTTAAATGATTTACTTCATTTTTATTGAATTTTGATAGGTCATACATCTCTAAAAATGCATTTTTAAAATCTACAATGTAATAGAACATCTATTTTTATGTTTGTCCTAGTGGTTCTCTAAATGTCCTCATTATTACATTGTTGTAATATCTCTCATTTCATCTCTAAATTTATTAATTTGGAATTTTTGTTTTAATTTGTGTTTTCTTGTTTGTTTTGATATCTTTTAATTGTGGTAACATGTTGATCTACAATTCTTCATGTCATTGGATGGTTTTGCATTGCTTTTTACATTTCTCTCCAATTAATTTCAATTTTGATTTTTATCATCTTATCTACTAATTTTCGACATTAGTCCTTATTTTTCAATGCTTTCAGTTACATCATTATGTTAATAAATTGATATTTAACATTGTTTTATGTAAGTACTTAACACTATAAACTCTCAGCCTGCATTATGCTTCATGGAGTAAAGAATACTGTGTTTTCATTTTCCTTGAGTTCTATGAATTTTAAAAAATATATTTCTTGATCATTTCTTTGAAGTGTACGTAAATCACACAGTGGTATGTCATCTAGTCTTCCTACGTTTGTTTACTTTCTATAGTTTCTATTACTTTGATATCTAGTTTAATCCTTGTGTTCCAATAAAACTGAGAATGATATTTCAATTTTTCTAAAGTTTTTAAGACTTGTTTTGTCTTCTCATCAGCAGTCAGTTTTAGAAAAAGTTCCATGAGCTTTTTCTAAATGAATACACAAAAGAGTGTGCATTCTTTGGCGTTTGGCATGAATGTTTGGTAGATGTTGATTGGACCAGTTTAATTTATGTTGTTATTTAACTCCATAGTTTACTATCTTGTTTTTGTCTGGGTGGCCTATCAAGCTTTGAGAGTAGAATATTTACATTTTTCACAAATACTGTATTTGTGTTGATACGTGTTTGGTCTAGTGTCGTGTCTTTTAAGAAAATCTATGCTATTGTGTTTTGAGGTACACATTATTTAAAATTCCACCAGTACCAGTTCTAAGAACATAATGAATTGCAAAATAATATGATTTTTTAAAATCTGTTCAATTAATAGGTAAAGTATTTTCTGTATTCATTGAAATTACATGGGTTATGCATTGTGCCATTCAAGCTATCATCCTCTTGAGGTAGGCCTTTCTATTCCTCCCATTTAGTCTGGTGGATGATAGAAGGCACTGGGAAGAAGGACCAAGTGATCCTAGCCTTCAGTCACTTGTATGTATCTCACTTCCAGCATTTGTCTAAGTCCACAGGTTTGAGAACACATGACATCAAGAGACACAACCAGTTCATTTTGTTATTTATTGCCAATACACAGAATTATCTGTTATGTAATTCACTAAGAGCTGATGTGTCAATTTTATGTTTTATTTTTTGAGAATCTTATACATAAGTACCTTCTTTATATCATTCCCATCCATTCTTTTGCTGCTACTACTTACCGCATGTCTTCACTCTTTTTCAAATTCATGCCTTCTTGTTTAATTATTATTGTTATTGTTACATACACAAACACACATATACATACAACCAAATTTGTTTAGTGTTGCTCAGATGTTCATGTTTGGGGATGACCATTTGTCATGAGGTGATGTGTTGGGGTTCTTGTCCATCCATGAAAAAAAAGATAAATAAAAACTATTCCTTCCTTTCTTAACTACAACTGATTACCTCTAGCTTTTTATATAGAAGTGATCCTTGTAAAATTACTCCTGTCTATATTAGCATGCTAAAGAGGATTTTCATTTTGCAGGTCTTGTTTAGTTGTGACCATTGTTGAGATTTCATGGTTTCAACTTTCCTGTCATATTTAGAAAGTGCTATATAGCACCTTAGGTTCTTTGCTTCTTTCAATAGTTCTGCCTTCTCTTTAGTGAAGCCATGATGTTATAGTGGACATCACAGACTAAACACAGAATGGAGCTTGAACCAATCCGGAGCCTTCCTCTCTGAGGTCTCTCATGATACCAGAAGGTGCTAGGCAAATATAGAGATAAAAGCAGTAAAGAGTTCTACACTGCTATAATGTCTTTGAACCAGAAGAGTAAGGAAACAAGATAACCCCAATGCAGTAGTAGTGGCACTTTTATCTGGGGGCTAACATCTGGTTAGTTGGACATAAAATATACTTAATAAAAGAATATATATGACTAGTACTATAAACATACCCACTTAACCATTGCTATAGAGGTCACAGTCTTTAGAGGAGAATTTACAACTGCTATTTTCCTAAGCCAATAAAATTAGCAAGCTTCTCCCCTCAGATAAGTAAACTTTTACTCTTCTTCTAAGAAGCTTTTTTTTCTATAGATGGAGACAACCACATTAACCCACAACCAATCAAAATTAAGAGAATAAGTAGGTATGTGGTGCCCAGATCCTATTGACATATCTACCATGTACCCTCAATTCCTGCTGCTTCAATATCTTCATTTTTATTCATTTGCTTTATTTTAGATACAGTACTTGCCTTAGTTAAAATTTTATTCCTGTGAAGAGACATGATGATCAAGGCAACTGTTATATATAAAACATTTAATTGGGGCTGGCTTACAGTTCAGAGGTTCAGTTCATTATCATCATAGTGATAAGCATTGCATCATGCAAGCAGACTTGATGGAGAAAGAGCTGGGAGTTCTATGTGTTAAAGGCAGCTAGGAGGAGACTGCCTTTTACAGGCAACTAGGAGGAGGAGGCTCTGATTTCACACTGCACAGAATTTGAACATTAGGAGACCTCAAAGCCCACCTCCACAGTGACTGACACATTTACTCCAACATAGCCACACCTATGCCCAGAAGTCCACACTTCCTAAAGGGCCATTCTCTGTTGGTCAAGAATTCAAACACATAAGTCTAAAGGAGCTAAACCTATTCAAATCACCATGGTACTTCACACATTTTATATACCCTAAATGCTTTCTATATATAATAAATACCAAGATCAGTGCTGTTAAAACAATATTGTCTGCTTCTCTTTAGCCTATTTATTTAACCTAGGCACATTCAATTGAAATATTTTTCAAGTTATTTGTAAATATTGAAGCATTTATAAATTATGGAATTCAGTGTATGTTCTAAAGTTTTTAAACAGGTATAAGTATCGTCATTAACATTAACATGTGTCTCCTTTCTCTAAGATTCAATAACCTCAAATTCTTCAGTGTAAGTTAAACAATGAAGAATGTGCCAACAAAGAAATTCAAAACAATGTTGTTTCAAGTGTTGAAGATTTTCCTGGGCCATTTCTCCTAATAATAATATGAATTATAATGTAGTAGATAACCTATTTATGATATTTGGCAAGCCGCTGACAAAATGAATTTACAAATTGTCTTAGACAGTGCTTAATTAGCATTTTAAAATTAATTACTTACCTTTTGGCCAAATGATTTATATGATTTCCATTTTTCTTAAGTGGAAAGGAAAATATATATCAAATGCAATCAGCATCATTAAGGATTTTCTTTTATTTTACTTTTCAAAAGTGAAGAGTCATTTAACAAAGCCCACTGCTAAAAGCTAATACGTTACAAAGTTAGATCAAAGCTTCAGAAAATTTCATGTAAAGAACTATAATAACTAATGAGGGTTGATAATGACAAGTTCATATCCACCACAAGAAATACAAGAATAACTATCATATCTAACAATAAACTGCATCAATCATGAGCTTTTTATTGCAACTAAAGAATTATATTCATATATTCACAAAACTTATGGAAAATACACACAAACACACATGCACACACACATACAACCAACAACCACAATAACAATAACAAAAAGAAAGACAACTGAAGAGGGTTTGAATTCTCTGTACACAGATTACACAGATGTAAAGACAAATTCCCAAATCATATATTCTCAGTTTATGCTCCATATCAGTGTAGTATATAAACTTGGAGAAACAAATACAACTGTTGAAAAATTAATGCAAATTCTGAAGAGTGAGGACAGAGAGTCAAGAGAGAAAGGCAGGCTGAAAGAAAACCCTGCGAGTCTGCTGTCAAAAATGGTATGGTCAGACTATTGCAAGTTGAACTATGCAGGTTGCAGCAGGCTTGGCTGAGGGTGTGAAAAGAAGAGAAAGAGTTAACTGACTTCGCAGCTGATGATTTCGAGCAGAAACTATCAATAGAGAATAACAGACCTTGATGGCCCTGAGTCTGAGGTCAGCAGGTAGATCAGTCTCTGAACCCTGAGCCAAGTATCTTTACTACAGTGAAATATAAAGAACTCAGAAGTTCATTCCTCCTGCAGGTTGATTAATACAAATGATCTTTCAAAATTCTGAAGGAGATAGGCCTGGCTCTAGTACAGATGGCGGTGCTGTGGCTGTGGCTGTTTCTCAGAATCTCAGAAGATTTGGAATACAAACATCAGCATGAATGCTGTTTCTCTCTCTCTCTCTCTCTCTCTCTCTCTCTCTCTCTCTCTCTCTCTCTCTCTCTTTCTCTCTCTTTGTTTATGTATCCCATTTCCCATTTGTCATTTTTACTGTTGTTTTGGCCGTATTTTCATTTTATTGTCTTTTAAAAGATTTTTTTTGTTATATTTAACCCCCTCCACTTACATTAGAATGTGACTTTTAATTAAATTTGTTTATTCACCTTATATCCCAATATCAGTCCCCTTCCCCCCCAGAATGACCTCACATATCATCCTTCTTCATTTTCTCCTTTGAGAATGGGGAGCACCCCCCTAGATTTCACCCCCCATTACCCCTTCCCCCACAAGCCACTCCCAATACATCAAGTCACTGCAGGAGTAGGCACATCCTCTCCCACTGAGGCCAGACAGGGCAGCCTAGTTAGGGTAACAGGATCCACATGCAGAAGGCAACAGATTAAGAGTCAGACTCAGTTCTTGTTGTTGGAGGATCCCCATGAAGACCAAGATACTCCTCTGCTACATATGTACAGGGGGGCTAGGTTCAGTATATGCTCATTCTTTGGTTGGTGGTTCAGTCTCTGGGAGCTGCCAACTGTCCAGATTAGTTGACTCTGATGGTCTTCCTATGGTGTTCTTGTTCTTTTTGGATCTCTCAATCCTTTTCCCAACTTATCTATAAGACTCCCCATGCTCCATCTAATATTTGGCCATGGGTCTCTGTGTCTCTTTCCATTGGCTGCTGAATGAAACCTCTCAAAAGATAGTGATGTTAGGCTCTTGTCTATAAGCATAGCAGGGTATTATTATTGATAGTTTTAGGTATTGGTTCTTGCCCATGGAATGGGTTACAATTTGGTCAGTCATTGGTTGTCTATTCCCTCCATCTCTGCTCTATCTTTATCCTTATAAATCTTGTAGGCTGGACATATTCTGATTGAAAGATTTTGTGGAAGTCCTGTCTGGCTACAGAAAGTGATCACTTCAAGATCTATATTTCTCACTCTTAGGAGTCTCAGAGAGAGTCCCACTCATAGATCCCTGCCTGACACTCGTCCCAGTTCTCTGGTACATCCTAGAGAATGCTGCATTACCACCACATATTCCATTCTCTCTCCCCTGCTCTCTCTAGATTTGATTACCCCACCCTACTACTGTTCCCCTTCTCATCCTATCTCCTACCAAGTTCCCACAATCCATCCCGTTCTGAGAAAGATTTAAACATCCTCTTTTGGAATCTCATTATTTGGTTTCTTTGGATCTATTGTTTATAATGTGGTTATCCTATATTTTATGGATCCTAATATCCTATACTAATATCCACTTATAAGTGAGTAGATACTGCAATTATCCTTTTGGACCTGGGCTACCTCACTAAGTATAAAATTTTCTAGTTCCATCCATTTGCCTGCAAAATGTATGACGTCTTTGTTTTTAATATCTGAGTAGTATTTCATTATGTAAATGAACATTTTCTTTTTCCATTCTTCAGTTAAGAGGCTTCTAGGTTGTTTCCAGTTTCTGAATATTATGAATAAATCTGCTATCAACATATTTGAGCAAGTGATCTTGTGGAGTTGTGGAATTTTTATTTTGGTGTATGCACATGAGTGGCATAGCTGAGTCTAGAAGTAGAACTAATGCCAATTTACTAAGAAATAGCCAGATTGTTTTCCAGAGTGGTTGTACAAATTTGCACTCCCACCAGCAATGGCAGGATGTTTCCCTTGCTCCACATCCTCACCAGCTAGTGCTGTCCCTTAAGTTTTTGATCTTTGCCATTCTCGTGGGTGTAGGGTAGAATCTCAGTGTAGTTTTGATTTGCATTTAACTAGTGACTAAGGGGGTTGAACATTTCTTTAAGTGCTTCTTGGACATTCAAAATTCCTGTTGAGAATTCTGTTTAATATATTTAAACATTTTAATTGGGTTATTTTGTTTGTTGCTATTTAACTTCCTGAGGTCTTTTTATATTTTGGATATTAGTCCTGTGTCACATGTAGGGTTGGTGAAAAAATTTTTCCCCAATCCATAGGCTGTTCTTTTGTCTTACTGACTGTGTGCTTTGACTTATAGAACCTTTTAGGTTTCATGAGGTACCATTTATTAATTGTTTCTATAACCTGAGCCACTGGTGTTATGTTCAAGAATTTGTCTCCTGCATCAATGAGCACACGGATATTCCCCACTTTTTGGTCTCTTAGATTAAATGTCTAATTTTGTGTTAAAATCTTTTTATCTATTTGGACTTCAATGTTTTGCAGAGTGATAAATATGGATCTATTTGCACTCTTCTCTGTGCAGACACCTAGTTAGACCAGCACCATTTGTTGAAGATATTCTCCCTTTTCCCTGTAGTTGTCTGGATTTATTTCTGTATCTTCAGTTTGATTCCATTGATCAACCTGTTTGCTTCTCTGCCAATACTGTGTGGTTTTTATTAATATTGTTCTGTAGTCTCACTTGAAGTAATATCTCCAGAAGTTTTTTATTGTTCAGAATTGTTTTAGCCTGCCTGAAATTTTTTCTTTTCTTTTCTTTTCTTTTCTTTTCTTTTCTTTTCTTTTTCCATATAAAGTTGAAAATTGTTCTTTCAAGATCTGTAAAGAGTTTTGTTGGAATTTTGATGACGATTGTTTGAATCTCTAGATTGCTCTCGGTAAGATGGTCACTTTCACAACGTTAATCCTACTTATCCATGAATATTGGAGATCCTTTCACCCTATTATACTTCCCTCCATTTCTTTCTTCAGAGACCTGAGAACTCCTACAACTGATAAGTACCTTCAGCAAATCTACTAGACACAAAATTAACTCAAGGAAACCAGTAGCCCTCTTTTATACATATAATAAATGGACTAAGGAAGACATTAGAGAGACAATACTGTTTACAATAGCTACAAAGAATATAAAATATCTTGGTGTAACTCTAACCAAGCAAGTGAAAGAACTGTATGGCAAGAATTTCAAGAATATGATTTTTTGTTGTTAAAGAATCTATTATTTTTCATTTTGTACCCTTATTTCCTCCCTTTCTCTTGATGCAAAAGCATTTACTCTGTCATGTATGCCTGTGACTTGTATAGTTTCATAATGTTGCTGTTATAGGAGTTTGTTTTCTCCACCCTGGATAGAATTGAAACATTCAATGTTAGGTTGCTCAAAAAGAAAAAGAGTTAACTAAAAGCAAAAATGATGTAAGAGCACATACTTTAGCTTCACTTATTTAATATACAACTCAAAGCTTTAACCACTGCAATCATATAAGAAAAAGAAATAAAGTGATACAAATAAGGGAAGGAAAGAAAAGTAATAAAAATAGAGAAGGAGCAATCAGAGCATCCCAGTCTGCAGAAGACATTAACACAAATCAGAAGATTTCAAAAGAAAAAACTTTTCACAACATAAACTTTCATCAGTATACTTCCAACATGCTGAAAAAAAAATTCCTCAAAAGATATCAGAAAACAATTCATTTACAGTTGATTTTTTATAAATGTAGGAGTAAACATAATCACAAAATTGGAAGACATCTTTAATACAAAAAGAAAAGAAATTGAATAATAAAATATCTCTCACAATCATGAATTACCAGAGTTCATGATAATAGTTATATTACTAGAAAAAGAACAATGTGATATACATATTCAATGCAATCATAATAAAAATCCCAATGATTTTTTAAAACCAGCAATCCTGGACTTCATAGAGAATCACAAAGGACCCAGAAGAGTCAAAGCAATCCAAAGGAAAAAAAAATACAATGCTAGAAATATCACAATCTTGGATCTCAAATTATATTACAGAGCCACAGTAATAAATGCAATATGCAAATGAGCACAGAAACAACTATATGTACCTATGCAATGGAGTACTCAGAATTAAAATGGCATACATACTATCTTTAGAACTCTGTCAAATCTGAATTACTTAAATTTATTTGATATCTTATTAAATATTTTTTACTTCTCCCCTTTTTTCTTCTCCGAACATGTATTGAATACTTACATGTACAAAGAGTTGCACCGAGCTGAATAACAAATCAAGCTATAAAGCAATATATTCATTATTTTCTGTTGGGCCCTACTAATTAAAATCAGTCTCACTTTACCAGCATGGCTTCTCCTTCTCTGAATTTGTCTGTGGAGGATGAATTTTCCCACCTGTGGAATGTTACATAGCCTTGGTGAGATTACGGGTTCAACTATTTTTTTTCCTTTCCTCTTTTCCCAATAAGAAACAGCCCAGCAAGTACCTGGGATTCCTGGATGGAACAGAGGCATTCACAGAACTTTAAAACTCTAGTTAATGATTTTCATTTACCCTAAAAATTCCTTCCCACTCTCCAAGGTCCCTATACTCCTGGTTCACCACGAATAAAATGTATGGACACAAGCTGTTTTACTGAATATCATCTGAGAGAGCTGCTTCTCTATTCATTGAAAGTCATCTAACAACAAAAACCCTACCTACCCCATGCCTCCACATACCACCTGCCCCCTATCATTCAATGCCAGACAGGAATTTTGCTGACCTACCTGTTTCAGATTTTGCTTTAACAGACCAAGGAAAGATGTGCCCTTTTCAGTGTACAGCAAAGCCTGGACACAACAAGGGAAGAAGCAGAAAAAAAAATGTCACTACAATCTTCCGGCCTTTCTTTAACTTTTCTGCCTTACTGCTCAAATGATCCATTCAGCTATCTTACTCACATGCTTCTCTAGCATAATTTTAAATGTTTTTCTTCCTTTACTACAATTATGGAAATGAAATACTTTTAGAAATAAAACAACCTCTGTCGATGCTGATAAAGTTATCAAGAACTCCTTCTGCTCCCACAAAGAATAAGAGGCTGTTTTGCTTCCCAAGTTCTGATGTAAGGGTCCATGAGTCACTGATGAATAATACCCCAGACTCAAATAGTATTTAAATGCAAAGAGTGTTTTATTCTGCAGAAGTCTAACATTCTGGGGTCTCCTATTACCAGTTTAGAGAGACAACCAAGTGAGCTGATAGGGTTTATTTAAAGCATGGAAGGGGATTCCAGGGTAAGTGACCTATATCTTGCTCCATATCTAAGGGATTGTCCATTACCAAAGTGTGGGGACTGGAAACTGAGGCCTGGAAACTGTTTCTAAGGAAGTACCTGAAGAAGTCTAGAAACTGCTGCTGACCCATTCTCCTTGCCTCAGGCCAGGGTGGTGGGGCAGCTTCTGAGTGCAGGGCAATTTCTGACTAACTGCATAAAGCCTGTTTTTAATTTTTTTTGGGGGGGGTATATTTCTAGTAATTGACTGTTGTTGCCAGGACTTACCCAGTTCTTAGGCCTAGTCTCCTAAAATGCCAATATGAAGCCTGTCATGGAGCCAGCCTGGGAATGAAAATCCAGTTGTGGCACAGAGGGATGGCAAATGATATCCATGGGAGTGAGCTTCATATGGAGTGACTGTGCCTGTGCATTCTGAGCATGTGTGACAGGATATAGAATCACATTGTGAACCCCAAGATTTTGGAATGGAAAAACTTTGTTGTGCCGTGGAACAACCCTAGCACAGACCTTTAACCCAAAAGCTTTCTGTAAACAGGATTAAATAAAGTCAATGATAAGTCAAGGGATAGAACAAGCAACCAGTTATAAGTAAGTGAACATAAGGAAATAGAAAGGAGAGACATTGAGTTGAAGGGTATTTAAGGCAGTGTGGAGATGGAACTTTTTCTTCTAGGATATCAGTGGAGTAGAAAGATCAGTTTTGTACTTTCCTGCCTCTCTGAGCTAGCAAGTTTTCACCACAACATCTGGCTCCTGAGTTTTCATCTCACAAATCAAATGTTTGTTTTAAAAACAAGAATGAATCAGAAGAATTTTGCTTCTCCAGAACATTCAGATGCATAGTAAATGTGGAAGACTAATTGACAGCATACTCAACAACCATGACTTCTTTGCCTGGTTGATAATAAAAATTTAGCTCACTATTCCAACTCAGTGCTTGTAGAGGGCTAGTTTCCTCTCCAGATCTACTTACTGACTGGAATGTGATTTACCAAGTACAACCACTACAATTCTATTTCCTTTATTAACAACTGACTTAGGCATAGGCATGTTGAGTTAAACTTGATTATCAATTCAATTGTCTTTATTATTTTTATGACAGCCTCTAGCTAATATTATCATTTAACTTATGTATTACTATTATGGCTGCAGAATATTTAATTATGTGCACTCTATATTTTTGTTTGTTTGTTTTTCAAGACAGGGTTTCTCTGTGTAGCACTGGCTGTCCTGGAACTCACTCTGTAGACTAGGCTGGCCTCGAACTCAGAAATCTGCCTGCCTCTGCCTCCCAAGTGCTGGGATCAAAGGCGTGCGCCACCACTGCCCACCAATTGTCTTTTGAGTATTCTCTCAGAAAAGTTTTCCTCATAGATTAAAAATATATGTAATAGAATTGTCCTAAAACAGGAATATAACAATTTTCCAGAAATCACAGCCTATTAAATAAGATGCCTACTGCCAAGTATGAGATACCTCTCCTATAGGTGTTGGAAAATGGGGTACCTCAGAGTCCTGTAAATCTAAATGTCAATTTTTGCCCCTCAGAGGACAGGATGAGATGACAGCATTACCTAAACTTTACAAATATGTTGTTTGGCTGCACCCAGAATATTTTTTTCTCTGTTCTTACTGTAACTATGACTAGGCCTGGAAACTTATAGCCTCTGAACAATCTAATCTTCCTTACATCCAAACACTGAATGCTTTAGCTTCCAGCCTCTGTCTGTTGACATAAGCCTAGAATGTTTCAGCCTAATGGATTTACTGCTGAATTAGTTCACCCGTTCTAGTTCTTTCTGAACTCTGGCTGCCTGGTTTAATTCAGTGATTCTGGCTCAAACTCCTCTCCAAGCAGACTAACTCAACCTGGCTTCTCTCAGCTTCTCACTGAATTGTTCTGCTAGGCCTCAAACTAACTCTAACACTTTGTTCTAATCTTTTGGCTCCTTTTTATTCTCTGGTTTCAACTGCCTCTGCTGACCTGCACTGCACTGCATTGCTCTCACTCACTCACTCCACTGACCTCCAACTGTCTTTCTCCAAACTCATTGATGAACTGATCTCTCTCCCTCCCTCCCTCTCTCTCTCTCTCTCTCTCTCTCTGTTAAGTAGATTTTCTCCTGTGAGTTGGATGTATCCTATCTCTGACTCACTCTGACAGTTCTTTCTCTGATTCATTATTTTGTCTGCGCCTCACTGAGATGTCATTGTTTATGATTAAAGGTGTATGCTAAAGTGTTCCATCTACGTGGATTAAACTTGTCTATTAAAGGCATGTCTGCATTCCTGCCAGATAACACAGACCTAGAACATCTTTGTATTTGTGAGAGGGCAATTATAAAAGAAGCAATTCTGACCTCCAGTTTCTTTTTGCTTCCCTTTTCAAGATGCTAGGCTGCCTCTTTTCTGTACGGCTGAAATAGCAAATTATGGTGTCATGATGCAGAGCACGGGTGTCCTTGTCATTAAAATTTTTATCAAACTAAATATACCTCTTACTTTACAGTTAATTTGCCTCATATAATGTTGGTACCATGTAAAACATATTAACATGACAAAATATTACAGATATTTTGAATAAATTATAAAAATGGACAAAATGTGTGGAGACATCATTTACCTAGGACATGATTCAAAAATAAATCAAGCTGTACTGGGGATCAAAAGATATTCATTTAAAACTATGGATAGAGAGTCCTTATTTGATAATATCAAACCCATTGAGGTTGTTAGATTAGAAGTGATGATCCAGTCCTGGACTTGATTCCATTTCTATAGCACAGACAATGTTCTCCTTGTAACAATAAGTTGATTTGGGGTTCATTCTAAGTGGGGGAGACCTGGCAATAAAGTGAATGACTCTCCAGGAGCCTAACAACATCTACCTAATGGCAATGTTTTCTCTGTGGCCTGTAAGTCATCGAAGAGCCTTTGGTTACATAATGAAAATCTACTTATACTTGGGAAATAAGAGCTTAAATGATGAACATTTGCCTACTTTATTCTGAATGTGTCACCTATCCCTGAGAATATCTGTATCCATATTCTTTACTATCAGCAGAAGTCATTGTGTCTCATTGACAATAAAGGGATACAGGAAATAATACTAGAACCCCATAACCATAAATAAATAAGTGATGTAATATTCAATTTCTCAAATTTTGATAGACATACCATTGACTCTGTGTGGTGTGTGTGTGTGTGTGTGTGTGTGTGTGTGTGTGTGTGAGAGAGAGAGAGAGAGAGAGAGAGAGAGAGAGAGAGAGAGAGATAGAGAGAGATAGAGAGAGAGAGACAGAGACAGAGACAGAGACAGAGAGAGACAGAGAATATTTTCTGGTTGATTTAACCTCTGAGGTCAGTCAATGGTATGAGTGTCTGTAGTAGAAAGACAGAGTAGGAAGAAGGCAGAAGAGGCAATTCTGGTAAAAACTACTAGGAGCTGTTGGAGCTGCCACAGCCCATTGTGCTACTTATCTGTACTTCCCAGCATATCGTCTGGCACATAGCATGTGTTCAGTGAATAATTGTGCAGACATGATTTAGTTAATTGAGGATGTCTGATAGTATGTCACCTCCAAAAAGTTTCACAGTGAGAAGTATAGTGTGTTGGTGGTATTCAAGCTGACAATGTTTCTTGGGAAACTTCAACAATTTAAACTGGCCATATTTCTTACTTCATAAAATGAAATGCATGCTAGTGTGATGGCAGGGAATGGAAACAAGTGCTGTTAGACTAACTCAATGTGGTTAAAAGAAATTGTGACAGGTAAGTGAAAGTGGCACAATTAAGATATATTCACTTCTATGCCTTAGATTCTAAGCTTTATTATTATTATTATTATTATTATTATTATTATTATTATTATTATTGTGCAATCCATATCAGTTGAAGAAATTAAACCTATTTCTGATGCCTGTTTTTTTTCATCCGTATAAAATTGTTTTATCAGTATTTTGTGCTGTTCTTTCAAACATCATTTTCCTGATGTCTCCTTAAAGACTCTTTGTTCCTTTTCATTTGGAGTTATCACTTATGCTGAACTTGTTGTCGTTTGCATTTACATTCCACAGAGGACTGACTGAGCTGCATAAATCCCAGTGCCACATCAAGATGAAAGAAGGGATGGATAAACACATAATAGCTGTTTTTGATACTTTTCATCATTAGTCAAGCTGAGAAAACAAATTGGAGTTAGAGTTTCTGGTGAGGTTTCTGAAAGGATCCTCAGATAAATGTAACCAAAGATAAAAGATAATTCCAATTAGAAGATAATGGATATTATACAAAGTTACGACTGTGGCCAAGTCAAAGTACTTTGAAATTAAATGTCTTTGTGTGAAAAACCACAGTGTTAAATAAAATAATCAACAGGAATTTATTTAGACTTTATTTTTTTCCAGTCTGTTCTCATATTCATTCTTTGCTTTAGTAGGAAATTAAAGATCTGTTAACACAAAAGCAAGCCAGAATTTTCCAACTTGGATTAACAGATAGAATTTAAACTCCAGAGTATTAAGATCGTCACAATGTATTATCCAGTCTTATTCATGTTCATTTTATCTTGCTTACATTGAATTAAAATCTAGAAAGCTTTCTTACACTGCATAATATTTGGCCAGAACATTGATGACTCTATAACATTTCCATGTGCAATTCACCTTAGCTAATGTTAATTTTAAAAAAAACATGGTTTGGGAGGAGGTATGGAATGTTGAACAGTCAGAGGGTGGACCAGGAGGGGGATAAATCTGGAGTGTAAAGAAAAGATTAAATTATATAATATATATAATATATACATATATATACATATATATATACGTATATATTATATATATTATACACACACACACACACACACACACACACACACCATAGAATAAAAAAATACTATTATGGTTTTAAATACTATGGAATACATAGATCTAAATCTGAGGTTAAAACAAAGAAAGAAAAGAAAGGAAGAAAAAGAAACAAAGAATGTGAGCAAAATTAGACAAATAAAGTAAAAGTGTCCCACTGATTGAGATATAATTTCAAAATTATCATTCTTTCTTGAAAGAATTTTGATCATCTGATATGAGTGATAAAATAAGATTAATGTAGTTTTGTGTAAAATTTGTTATTGTAGCATACAGTTTCATCCAAAAAAAAAAAAACCAAGATAGATCTATGCAGATTCAACAGCACCTGCATGAACAGTAGTTACCACCCCATCCATGTTTGATCTATTTTTTTTAATCCCTCAGTCTAAATCACACAGTCTTTTAAACATTCAAAACAACTTAATTGTCCATCTCATAGACTGTCTCCATGACAGGTAAAGAATTTAGCCTGAGCATGTACAACCAGTAGCTGCAAGTTTTCACCGTAGCAACATACTTCTGATTTCTTGGCATGCTCTATTTTGTTCTGTTGGAGTTCTGATAGTCAGGCAAACACCAGGAGTCACTGTAGCTTTCTAGAAACAGGTTACATGGAAATAGGAATTACATGTTAGTGATTCAGTTCTGTTGCTTTTGTCCAGACTCTCAATTTCAAAACCCATAGAATGGGAGGAAGGATTTGAAATTAGAGCTGGCCATCAAGACACTCCCCAAATTGGACATGTGGGACATTTTGGGAAAGAATACAATAGGACCCCCTAATGTTTATTGCTCCCACTGCAAAAAATACAATTAAAGCCCCTTAATGTTTATTGCTTCGGTTCTGAGGGAATACCATTAACTCACACACATCACCTGATACATTCTTATCAAGCCACACTTCATGAGCACAGATGGGACATTAGGCAACACAAAGAGCACAGACAGGGCTGTGTACTGGCTTCACATGAAGTACATGGCAGGAAACTTTCTTATAGTGAACCTGCATTGGTAATGTGGCGGCCTAACTCTTCATTATCACCCTATAAACAGCTGGCACTATAAATATAATTGCATCAGTATCAGTTGTTCTTAAAACAAATAATCATTGAAATAATTTCTTAAAAAAGAAAAAAACATGGAATATTCAACTATGCTAATATATCTAATGAGAGTTAATTAAAATCCAGCTGGAACAGGACCCAAGTTATTACCTCCTTTCTTCTTCTTCTTCTCCTTCTCCTTCTCCTTCTCCTTCTCCTTCTCCTTCTCCTTCT
>JANHMN010000004.1:106339380-106422602 GCA_030674055.1 Rhabdomys pumilio | reverse complement strand
TCTCTCTCTCTCTCTCTCTCTCTCTCTCTCTCTCTCTCTCTCTCTCTGTCTGTCTCCCCCTTTCTCTATGTGTATGCCTCTCCTCCCCTCTGCTCTTTGTTATGAAGTCTGATGTGCAAATGAGAAAAATGTTCAAAATGAAAGTACAGCTTTTTGTTTCTGTTAAACTATTAGTGTTTGTGAATTAAGACTCAAGAAAATTTAAACAATTTTCAAATGAAAAAGTGTCAACTAAACAACAACCTTCTAACTAAAATAACCTATTTTTATTTTAGTTAAATTTTTACAACTTTATTTGTGAGTACGGTATTAAACCATTTTCCCAGTACCACTCCTCCCTCCAAATCCTCTAGTTCCTCTAACTTGCATTGAAATGCATGGCCTTGTACTCTTCAATTTTTATTGTTTTACACATACACACAAACACAAATAGATATACTTACACACAAACACACACACTGCATAAATTGATGAAAACCAACCTGATATGTCCACTTAGTGTTTTTTCATTTGTGTATGTGTTTAGAAGTGACCTGGAATTGGATAATCTACTGGGGTGTTCATTACGTAGAAATTGTTAACTCTCCATCTCTCAGCCACCATTAGTTGTCTTTAACTCTTCATCTGCAGGCAGATATTTCCACCATTCATATTAGCATGACATCTGATGTTGTCATTTTTCATGTATTGTATAAGAACTTATTATATCTTTGAGATTGCTTGGGGTCAGTTTCCTTGTCATATATGAAATTTTATTTTCTTGAAGCAACAGCATGGATGTTGATACTCTGTCTCTTACAGCCTATCTTTGTTGGGGTTTCTTTTGCTGTGAAAAGACATTATGAACACAGCAACAAGAATAACAGAAGAGTTAATTGGGACTGGATTATAATTTATGAGGTTTACTCCATTATCATCATGGTGGGAAGCATGGCATCAAACAGACATACATGCTGTTGGAGAAGTACCTGTGAGTTCCTGGTCAGGCTGCACTTCTAAGACCTCAAAGCCCAATCCCTAGTGACATAATTCCTCTAAAAAAAAAAAAAAAAAAAAACCAAAACAACAACAACAACAAAACATGATGGCCCATTAAGCCCCACTTAAAGCATTCAACTGATTTTCTAATCCAAAGTCAAAAATTTCACATTCATCTAAACAAAAGTATGAACAGGCCTATCACAGAAAGACCCCAGTTTCTACCATCAACTTCTGTTGTATCTAGGGTTTCTATTGCTGTAAAGAGACATCATGACCATGGCAACTCTTATAAAGAATAATCATTTATATTGTGCTCACTTACATGTTCACTTATTTAGTCCATTTTGGTTATTGTGAGAATAACTTCATGGCATCAAACTGACAGACATAATTCTCTCCCTAAGATAAAATACACTAAACAAAGCAACATGAGGAAAAAAAAAAGAAAGGATTTATTTTAGCTCAAATTCCAGTCTATTGGATAAGGAAAGTAAGGTGACAGGAAGTTGAAGCAGGTTGATATACCCAGTCAACTTCTGTACCTTCTGCTTAGGGAATTGTTCTATCCACAGTAGACATGTCTATCCATTTAAAGGAGCAAGATATATCATTATGAACACACTCTTTTTCTAGACAATCCTTCATCGATATTCTATTCCCATATAATTCTACATTGTGTCATTGGAAATTAAAAGTCCTAACAACTTGTATCCTCTTATTTATTCATTTAACACAATATTTTATGAAACTTTTGTTTGTAGTGAGTTTCCAACTCCAAACAACTTTTTAGATGGTACTAAAGACATCTAGTATTCTTAGGTACAAGAAGAGTGTAATAGAGTTACAAAGAAAATGTGTATTTATCTAATAAGGCAAATTAGTTCAAGTGTCAGATTTTGTGCTTTTTATTGTAAAAATCATATTAATAAATACTGATCTATATTAAATAATTGGAAATTATGATAGGAAGATGAATTATAGAGAAATTTAAAAAGTAGGTAGAAGAGGAATTTTCGAAAAGCTAACAAGCACTAACTAAAATCAAAGGCCTTCAGAAAATCCATATGAACTTGGTAATAGAGGCTTCCAATATATATATATATATATATATATATATATATATATATATATATATATATACAGAATAAGATTAAATAAAGTTATTACTTAATGGGGGAAACAGTACTCTAACTGGACATCATATGTTACCAAATAAAACTCCTTTGTACTGATAATGTTTGGTTTTGTTTTTAATTTTTTGTTTTATCAGACTTTTCTCTAAGTCTCAGGCATCTATGATGAAGTAGAGTAAGAAACATTGTAAGAGCCAAAGGTGATAGATGACTACAATGAAACAGTTTTACATATCTAAGAGAACTGATGCACTTATGATTTCACAAAGATTTATTGTCATTTACAAACCTGTACCAATTCAAGCCTGACAAAATTATAGCATGTGAAAGTCAGCTCAAAATCACACTAACCAAGAAGTTATTTGCAATTGATACATGCTAGGAGAGGGAAACTCAGCTTCCTCCAACAGAATGATAGTAGGTATATCAACCATACTCAAAGAAAGCCTTCTGTCCAAGAACAAATATCTGTAAAGCAATTTTAATCCAGCAAAGTGGCTGCCTTAGCAACAGATAACATCCAAAGACCCTCTAGGTCCATGTGATGTGGCTAAAATTCATACATGCAGTGGACTGCAGTATGATCTGGCTAGAATACAGACAAACTTTTAGTACAGACCTTTAATTCCTGACAATGAAGGCATGTTTATGTTTTAGAAGGAAGCAGTCATGTTTGAAAGTGAAGTCAATTTGAGGGGTAGACAAAGTGATGAATCAGAGAATGATTTGACAGAATGTAAAAAGAGTATGCTCAATTTCCACAAGAGCAACACAGGAAAGAGAGACTGTTTAAGAGCAGTGGAAAAATGATGGTGTGTTTTATGTGGATGACAGTTTCACTGGGAGAGTTTTACAGAAACAGGTGAGAGAGCAAAATGGATACAGGTGAGGAAGAAGGAACCAGAGAATGAGAAGGAGCCAGAAGATTACAACACATTACCAAACTTTGATCAAGGCCAAACAAAGCAATTCAGGCAAAAGCTGAGAGAATTCAGATATAATCAGTCAGGTTGGAAAATTAGATTGTATGGAGGATAGATGCTTCTAGTCCTCTGCCTAGATAGCTAGAAAAAAGAAATGATCTGGGCTCAGCCCAAGCCATGTATTCACAAAACTTGGGTACAGCTTTCATTCTATTCTTTCATCTGGGGAAATAAAAATGACATTTACAGATGACCAACACAAATTGGATTCTGATTTTCTGTGTTCTTTTTTGTTTCTTTGTTTACTTTATCTTGTTTGGGATTTTATTTATTTATTAGAAAGAAAAAGTATTGGGTTGGTAGGGAGTAGAAGAACAAGATCTAAAAGGACTTAGGGGAGGGGACAGATTAAGATCAAAATATCCTGTATAAAATTCTCAAAAAATAAATAAAAATTCAAAAAGGAACATAAAACAAAACAATGCATTGATTAATTAATATATACCATAGGATCAATGTTTCAATATGTACTAATGTGTTGTTAGTAGAGTGGACAAAACAAAAATACCATCAAAAAGAAAAAGATTCAACTCTGCATTTGCATATGTATCTATGCCTATATATGTATGTGATATATTCACTTATAGATAAACAAAAGAACTGGTATAATTACTCTTTTCTTTGATAACAAACAAATTTGGCATTTGTTATATCTAAGGTTTTTATGTAACATGATATGATACATTTGTCATAACAGAAATTTAAGAAATCAAACTTCTCTGATTATTTGAGAATTTCATTTTTATTGGAAATTTTCTTTATTCATGTTTCAAATGTTATCCCCTTTCCCAGTTTTCTCAACCTCATAAACCTTCTACCCCCTCCCCCTCCCCCTGCTTTTATGAGTGTGTTCCCCCACCCACCTACCTCCCCACCCTGGCATTTCCTCTACACTGGGGCATCTAGCCTTCACAAGACCAAGGGCCTCTCCTCCCATTGATGCCAGACAAGGCCATCCTTTGCTACATATGCAGCTGGAGCCATGGATCCCTCCATGTGTACTCTTTGGTTGTTGGTTTAGTTCCTGGGAACTCTGGAGGGCCTACTTGGTGAATATTGTTGTTTATTTGAGTATTTTCTAAGACATTGCATTCAGACACTAACTTAACTATCGCTACATCAATAAAGATTACCACTGCTTTATAATAGAAATGATTGATAGATATTCATACCAGAGGGAGCCTGACAGGGTTTTGAGCTGTGGGAGAAAATAAAGGGGCAGAAGAGAGGGGGGAAAGGGGGAGGAAGGGAGGGAGGGAGGGAGGGAGAAGGAAAAAGGGAGAAGAGGGAGAAGGAGAAGAGGGAGAGAAGGAGAATGAGAGGTAGAGGAAGATTCAGCAAGATGCAGACACAGAGAACCAGAGATGGATTGACTTTATTCTGATTCCCAGAAGGGATGAAAAGCTTGATCATTGGTCAAAGCCAATGCCTGATAGGTATGAAAGTTGTTCATTCAGAGTTGCAGACATAAAGAGGAACATTTGTTTACAAATGTCTGTGATCTCTTCAGGGCAAGTCTGACCTTATTTTTTTGGGATGAGATCTGTTTTAACACATTAGGTCTATAAGCTAACAATTTAGTTACATGTCATCTCTATATTTTTATATTCACCTGTGGAAAAACAATAATTACATACCTAAATTTTAACAGAATGACAATAAATTTGGAGAAAATGACTACTGACAACCAAGACAGATTAGAAGTCAAAGTGGCAGAATAAAAATGGAGTCAAGAAGCTAAAGGCTCTTCCAGGTGAGGCTCAAGTCATTATGGTCAGTCTTTATCAAGACTACGCAAGAAGTTCATTGGTACCAGTAGCCTGACAACAGTTTGAACCTGGATGGTCAAGACTGTATGCTTATTATTATTTTTATTTTTTTCATTCTTTTTAAAGATCCCCCTACCAATAGCCATCAATACATGGCTATTCTCAGAGCTAAAAAAGCAGTGTTGGTTGTTCCATAAAGGTTTCTGGGTAGTTAAATCATCATACCTGTCATAAAAGCTAAGAGCGCTGATTTAAATTCTTTGGTGTGCTGCTTAATTACCTTTTTAATTAGGATAAAGTGTCTTTTCACCCTCTTTTATTTGAATACTGCCACCCCTGCTTTCAGGGGCCAAGTTAGAAACACACTGTAGTGAATTGCTCTCCCTGATGCCTCTTTCCCCCACTGAGCCAGCTGCTCCTGTGAGTTCAACTGTCAATGTGAGTGCTGGGCAGATGCTCCAGGGGCTCCCTAATAATGTGGGGAATAGCGGCTGCTCCTTGCTGAGGCTGACAGCTGAACACAGCTCAGGGACCTAAATGCGCAAGAGGAACAAAAGAACAGGGTAGCCTATGTTTTAAGATACTAGAATAACATCCATGACAGTAGCCCCGGTTGGTAACCAGGCTGAGGGGCAGGAAATGTGTCTGTCAAAGTAGAAAAAGAAAACCCAGACTCAACTTCAGAAGTGAATGTAAAGATTTAGAAATATTCATAACTTTCATTCATGAACAATTTAAATCCTGGTGCAAACACTTAGAAGTCAGTTGTGTCCATTGAAACTAAGAGGTAGAAAACATAGATAATGAAGGCTGAGAAACTGCAAAGAGCTAACCTTTTGCCTAGGAGGACTATTACTCAGCTGAGAAAGATCCTGAAGGAAGCAGTGGTTTCTAGACTTGTAAAACTATTCTAGACAAACAAAATCTTCACAACACATTCCTAATCTGTTTTTGCTTCTGGTAAATTACATATAATCCAAGATATATGGTATTACCCATTGTTAAGTATAGAGTTCTCAGTTACTATGTATCCACATACAAGAATCATCTCTCTCTTTTGAGCTCCTTTACCTTGCAGTCACTCTTTTGGCTAGAGCTGGGCAGCCACCTCTCTATTCTCTGACTATGAATTATACTCCCTAAATATCTCATATCAGGGGATATTTTGTTCCTTTTTGTTTGGTTGCCTTATCTCACTTGGTAAGTTGTACTGAACATTCATTCACAGTGTGGCTTGAGTCATGGTCCCCTTTCTTGTTGAATAAATTGTCATAATAAATATATGACAATTTAGTTTAGCTGATGCCGGACACTTGTTTTTCTTCTACCTTATGGTGAGCAAAGAAGCTACAAATATCACTTTGAGACCCATATTTATTTTTTAGATATTTATTTAAGGGAATGTCTATAGTATATAACTCCACAAAACAAAACAAAGAGCCAAAAAAACCCTAAGAAAACATTATATTGTTTTTTTTACATTAATATCATAGTTATATCCTTCCTCCAAGAATCAGGATTTTACTTTCTATCTCTACATGCTTGCCAACACTTGTTTTCTTATTTTCTGTTGTGTGTGTGTGTGTTTGTATGCATATGAGTCATTAGATGTGTTTTCTCACATAAAATTAATTTAAAATTTTTTATGTTTTAAAAGAAAGATATTGGAGTGTATATTATTTGCATAGTTATTGCAGAGCTGGTACAATAGCTCAAATTTCAGTCTAGCAACCTGAAGTCAGACTTAAAAGGTGATCAGGTTGTATTTTGTTTCAAAAGTCACAGTTAACATTACACCCAACTATTTGACCAAGTCTGTTCCCACAACACATATTTATAGACCACCAATCTAGCTCTCTTAAAAACTCCTCTCTTAATAGGACACAATTATGCACCTGAAAAACATTTTAAAGATAGTAACTATTAAACATAGGTGAGTATTGCATTTGAAAACTTTCTAACACAAGTGAGTAGTGGAAAGATGCTTAGAACTGGTGTTACAGAGGATTCAACAAACAATTGAAAGCTTTATGTAGCAGGTAAACTTGGTTCTTGAGTATTTACAAGAAAGGAGAATTTACTGTAATATGAAAATTTAAAAACTATAAAGCACCAAGTAACCAGAAAATATATACTACGAAATCTTTTATATTTTTTATTTTTTCTCAATAGCAAATTATACATAAGAAAAGGCATGCATGTGTTTTGTGTGTGTATGTGTGTGAGTGTGTGTGTTTGTGTGTGTGTGTGTGTGTGTGTGTGTGTGTGTGTGTGTACTCCAATGCTATTTTCAGGTTTTAAGACTCATTTCTTCCAACCAATAATAATTAAAGCAGGTATTGAAGAAGTAGTAGAGAATGAGAAATAAAACACCTGCTCCCTGGTGCTTACTTTCCAAAATAAACGGCTTCAGAGCAGCAGCAACCAGCATCACAGCATCCCAGCTACTGGTTAAGATGAGTCAAAAGCTTCTGATTGATCTCCAATAGAACTAATGCGGCCAGGAGATGGTCAGTTTGTTTGGAATAAGAGTACATTTAAATTTAAAAAAATCCTTTCAAAGATAATTTCAATTCCTAGCTTGCATTGAAAACTGAAAAACTGAAGAACAAAATTCAGGCAGCATAGACAACAGGAGAGTTTCAAAATTAATGTTAATGAAATCATTTTATAATTAAAAGTTAAAATATTAGAGTCAATCAATTCTCTGTAGCTTAGGAAAAGGAATCTGTAAATCTTAACTGTTAATTCCTGGTAAATTATGAAAGCTACGACAGGATGGCTGATAAGTTGGGTGAATTACATGAGGAATGAGGCATGAGCCTGTAATTAGAAGCATAGAAGCTGAAATAAGGGACTTGTGAGTTCAAGGCACAAATGAGCTACACAGAAAGATCCTAATAATGAGTGATAAGGAATAAAATAAGGACCAAAAAGAGGAGAGTATAGAAAGACAGAACAAAAGAAAAGGAACAAATGTCATAAAAAGAACTGTCAAAGACAGTCACCTATAACATGAGAAGGTTAAAGCCCACAGACACATAGAATAATTTCTTTTTTGTCCTCTACAATTTCCAAACATATCAGTAAAAAGATAGTCATCTTTACTTTTAAATGAGAGGCATTATTTAGAAATGTGAATCAATTCCTTCTTGGTTAATATATAATTTAAACAAAATTTGCTGGTTACTGAAAGATCTTAGCATTCTTTTAATAATAGCAACACTGTTTTGAAAATGCTGTTGTCTATCCTGACACTTAACCCTTCTAGAAGAGGTGAGTGAGAGGAGATTGGATGAACCATCAGGTATCACTTGAGAATGTGTCAGGAGCTGTAACACAGTGAATGCCAATCATCCATAAGTATGCAGAGGTATTCCAAACATGTCTGGAATATAATCATAAAATATAATTACTTTAAATTGAAAACTTTAGTCCTGAACTGGAAATGATAAGTGGCTCTTCTAAAAGATAAATTTTGGAGTGAAAACAAAAAACAAAAAACAAAAAAAACAGGAGAACAAAAAAAGAACAAAAGAGTTTATCAGTTATCCCACTTATCAGAACAAGAAGAAAAAAAATAAAAAAAACGTTTAAGGTCAGGAAAAAATGCAAAGTTAGGGCAACAAGAAATATAGATCACAGTAATCCAAAGGAGGCCTGGCAATGAGTTCAGCAATACTCAAAAGAAACTGGCAATGATCTGGTCCAGCTAAGGAAGTCTATCAGTAGAACTAATAGATAGGTGAGTTAAATCAAACCTCTGGACTAGTGTCAACAACTCTGCAATGATCTAGGGTCACATATGACTACCTGTTGAACTTACTTATGCTGTTATCTCATGGCCACCTCAAAGAAAAAGTCTCTGAATACCTGAATAAGAGTGATGAAATTCAAGATATGCTCTGTGGGAAGACCAGGGCAAATATGACAGTATAGAATTTTCTCTCATATATTCAATTTTGTGAATTTCTCCTTTGAAGGTGTTCATTTACATCTTTTAGACAAAAGTAATTAGATAACAATAGTCTAAGCAATAGATAGAAGAAAATTTAGAAAATATTTTTATCATAGTTGACTTCATGTGTATCAAGACCTCTAACAAAGAACATTGACTTTGGAAATTAGTAATGAATTGCTGAAATTTTTCTTCTTTGATGAAAAGTAACACTGCATTAAGTTAACATAAATGTGTGAGTCTGAACTGTGGCTCAGGCTAACAACAGTATAGTTGTTTGGAAAGATATTCAATCACTAGGAAAATTATATATCCCCATATATTCTCAAAACCAACCCTAAAATTGACATTGAAAATGGAAGGAGAATTTTATGTTTGGGTAGAAGAGTATACATAATTATTTTCAAAGACATGACTACTCAGTGATGTTTAAAATCTGTATCAATTCTGATCATAATGTTGTATGCATTATTTTCTGATACCCTTTATTCTAGATTAGTTTGCCTTTGGATTAAATAAAAGCTCCACAACTTCTCCATGTCACTTGAAATGTACTCATAGGAATTCCTGGATTCTTTTATTAAGACATCAGAACAGAGGAGTCAACCATTCTAACACATGCTTGTTGTGCTGGCTATTAACAGCTCTTTCAGGAAAGAAAGGCATGTTAGTGTCCATGAACAGCATAGGTGTTGTTGTTATTACTATTATTATTACTATTATTATTATTATTATTATTATTATTATTATTATTATTACTATTATTTGCAAGGGAAACTTTTAATCAATGGAAAAGGAATGAACTTTGAAATCAAACAGAAGTTTTCATTATGAGGGTTCTACAGTATATGTGACTTTTGCCAAACTGATTTCCAATAAACCCTGCATTTTGAATTATTATTTATAAAAAGAAAACAACAGCTAGCATGCACATATGTCAAACATACAACATTTTTACTAGGGTGACACACTCTCTTATGATGATTTACTTGATAAGTGATGCTAGCCATTTTTAAAATATCTGTTTGCTACAAGTGTGCCTTCATTTGAGAAATGTATATTCAAGTCTATTGCCCAATTTTTATTTGACTTTTTTTCTTTTACTACTGCATTCCCTGTATTCTAGATATTAACTTCATGACAGATGTTCAGCTTGCAAATATTTTCTTCTGTATGTTGTCTTCACTCTGGTTATTAATAATTTTGCTGCATAGTAACGTTTTAGATTGGTGTAATTGCACTTACCCAGTTTTCTATTTGTTTCATGTGCTCTTGGGATCTTGTCTGAAATTTTTGTGGATTGCTTTTTTTTTTCACGAGAATTGTTTTTATATAAATTCATTTCTGTACAACTCATAGTTATAAGTAAAATGTTTCCTCTGGTATATAAAATAATGTTCAAAGGCCAATAATTCTGTGCAAATGTCACTATCCTCAAGATTGATCTACCATTTCTCCATCCTTCAATACTTTCTTGAATCAGAAATATTTGCTGACAAAATATACATCAAGCATACTACAATGTTTCTAAATCAATGTGTTATGATCTGATAGGACTTGATATATCTGATTTATTGACTGATTTTCATCATAACTATAATGACAACACAGAAGTACAATTTGTATTCTCTTAAGTCATGGAGCCTTGACTTTTCCCATTTTTCTATTGCCTTAAAGTTCATCATATTCTATGTCAAAAAGTAAAAATAAATGATTCTCAGTATAAGAGCTTTCTCTGAGGTACAGGATCTACAATGGAGGCTCATGACAGGAATCATCCAGGTATATTTAGACTCACGTGACATGCTTAAAGTGTTTCTCATACTCAAATCTCTATGATGCAAAAGTAAGCCAAAGGGTAATTGACATTATTTATTCATATCATGTAGTGAGAACCATTCCTACTTACAATAAAGCATAAAGATCTGGTGCTATTTTCTAATGGATTTTATTTTTAATAGTGATGAGAGAGCTATCAATGGTATGATCAGCTTGAAAAGGGCAGTGGTTTTCATTGTTCCTCTTCTATTTCTCCAAATATCTTCTTCTACCACAAGAAAGAGATTATTAAACATGCATCCTTTATTAATCGCAACTCAGAACACTCTTTTCCTCTTTGTCTTATAACTTTCCAAAGTTACTTACTCATTAAAATTCAATTATATCATTTCTAGATTTCTGATTGATTATTATTTGTGTGAAATTTGCTTGTTCTCAGTGTAGCAACAGTTTTCATCAATTTTTATTACTGAATTTTGTTTTATTACCATTGTTAATTTATTCATCAAAGTAATTAGAGACACGAGGGCTCTTTAAGATTTTAAGTCATTACAAATAATGCCACTGTAAACATGTTCCCTCCTGTCGTTTTCTGCATGGGCTTAGGCATTGGTATGAGAAATTGATAGATCTTGTGATATAATTATATATAACTTTTGTACCTACTAAAGGGTTCTAGCAGGACCGATCATGGCAACCATGTTGCCAACAGGTTTTGCCTTTTACACCACTGCCCCATTCTCTCTATCTTGTTAAATGGTTAGATTACATTCCAACAGTTAGCAAACAAGGCTTATTTCCATCATTTGGTCACTTCCTCCTCCTGAGGCTGACTACCAAAATCCAGCTCTCAAAGAATTGATGTCCAGCAATCAAAAGCCCACTTTTGGTTACCCTAATTGACATGCCCAATCAAAATTAATCAACTCATCCTAATACAGAGTTTCTCCCTTCCATTTATAAACTGCCATTTGCCTATAAGACAGATTCTCTGTGCTCTATCCAGCAGCAGTCCACTGTTCCTCTTGGGGGCAAGTATTCCTTCAGGCTCTGTCTTGCCTTTCCCTTTCTTCCTCATCCTCTATGGCCTATCTTTTTCTCTTTTCCCTGACCTTCCTCCCTCTGGGGCTAATAAATCTCCTTTGTGCTGAGAATTTGGTCTTGGGCTATCCTGGGTCATCCTTCTTTTCACCTAGTGCCAATCAGTTTTTCCAAATTATGTAGTATTTTATTACCTCTTATTAAGATTGACTAAGACAAAGAATGTTTTCTTTGTTCTAAACTGTCTTTTGTTATTTCATATGATGACTTGAATTCATTTAAACTAGCCCAACACAGACAGTAGATGATAACTGCTGTATCCGTCGTCGTTTGCTCTGATTATACAATTACCTTGAGGATCAGCAAATATCTAAATCCGAAAGATAGTCTCACAGATGCTAAACATGGCCAGATTTCATCATTATCTTATGTCCAGAATTAAAATCAGAGCTTCAACAATTCATATGAAAAATTAACATACTTTGATAATTATGTTAAAGTTTTTTGAAAATGTATTTTCATTGGAAAAGTTATTGTTTTGACACAATGTTTCTTTTAGAAATTTACCTTCTCTGGTTAAAATTGTTGCTAGTCACATATAAATTGTGTTAATAATTTCAGAAATAATCGCTGCTCTCTGGAATACTATCATGTCTGTCTCAAGTTACTCTTACAGACAAACACAGCAAAAGTATCTAAATAAATAGTATACAGTGGAGAAATGCTTGTGCCTTTTTGTTAATTAATTCTTGTTTAATATATGTTTCTATGGATAGTAGAAGCTAATCTGATACTTTAAACCTAGTTCAGAAGGAGCTACATTACCACTGAACAGTTCTGCAAGGCTAAGTATTATTGTTGTTTGGTACTATCTCAATGTTATGTGAGACAATTTTCAGGAATCTCTAAAGAGAATGCTCCTTCCTCCAGTAAGCCTAACTATGATGAGTGACTTTGTGAAGCCATTAATTCACTACTCTAGACAAAGTACTTTGTGTTACATTCTCTGAAATATGTTGTTTTGACTGGGTTTGGCTTGCCCTCTGGAAAGATGGAAAGAAATTTTGGACAGAAGAACAGTGTTTGACTTTTGGCTAGAACTTCAAAAAGACATCCCTTTGCCTCATCTGAATATTAAAGATATGGTGGTAATCTAGGTTAATATTGATAATACTGCTTTCCAATATAGTAATAGTCAGGGACATAGCTGTTTCAGGTACAGGTTTAATATCTTGAAGACTGATTTATTGAATGTGTCCACTCTCTATATTCTGTTTTGCAAGCTGTGAAAATAATATTCTATAAGCTGGTACATGTAATGTATTTCACATGTAATGTGTTAATTATCACTTCTTCCTTTAGTACCATACATGTCAAGCAAGGTTTAAGAGTGTACTAAATAAACTCTGAGACACTAGTAATTGAATGGGAGATAATTTCCTCTCCAATAAAGGACATAATATGAGGCAAGGACATTGTTTTAATTTATTTACATATTTATTTTGCCAAAAGTACTTTCTAGAGAGGAGTTTAATGTTTTATTATTGGCATCCAACCCTTTCAGACACCTGAGGAATAAATATCAGAGTCTTGAAGGGGGTCAAGGTGTCATATCTGACCATCAACTTATTTTATTCCCAGGTTGGATTATTTGAAATATCACTCTCCTGTATCTCTTCGATATAGTGTTGACTCTGTCTTAATTTTGTTCCTAATTCTTTTCTGTGGTATTTTAATTTTCTGGGCTTACTCACATCCCCTCCCAAATATTATGAATCTTGGAAAACATCACCCAATGAGAGAATAAAAGCCTCTTTTAACCTGACAAAAATATCAATCTAAACTACTCATAGCACTAACTAAGTAAAAGAAATACAAAGAAGGGGAAAGAATTGTTTTTACAATCTCCCCTTTCTTCTTTTCTATAAAAATGAAGAGATACAATTTCAAAACAAACAAATCTCTAAAGGTCAGAGGTAAAACCAATATTTTAAGTGACAATAAAATAATGATTGAGGAAAAAGTCAAAAATTAATCTATAATGAGATTTATGTTGTACTAAAATGAGGAAAAAAATATTGTTGGAACAAATATTCAAGAAATGTTAACTTATTTAGATAGACCTTTTCTCAGAGAGCAGACACAAGAAAGATGGAGCTAATCTTATTAAACATGGAAAAAGAACTATGGAGATGACTCAGTGCATAAGACACTTGCTCTGCAAGAATGTAGACCAGGTTCTAAGTCTAGATACGCCTGTATTTAGCAAAGATCCCAAGCCAAAATGGCAACCTTCTGCTTCAGCAAACGATGAGGTTGCATGACAAGGTGGAGAGCAGTAGAGAAAGACTGAGTGTCCTGTTCCTCTCTTCCTGTGTGCTTGTCATGCCAATTTGCATAATTAAATGGGTGTAACACACAATGCACACAGACATACATATACTCATACACAGAGACAGATGGATTTAGCTTTGCTACATAGGGCTCAGTAATGATAAGCAGTGTCATTTACCTGAAAGAACATTCCAACACAATTTACTTGACTTCAAATTGGTATTGTTCATAATCAAAGACATCAAGAAGTCAATTAAAATTATTACTAATATTTTTACTAAAAACTTAATACTTTAAAATATATATATTTTAAATTTCCATATAAAGTTTTTAAATTTTGGCCTTTTAGGCCAACACATATGGTAATAGCCCAGCAATTTTCAACATAATTCTTTCTTCTATTCAAATTGCTACTAATGTCACGTCCAGCATGACTTCTCCTTTTCTTTCTAACTAATCAAAACATGCAAACACAACTTATTCTTCTTTGTCTTTATCTTCCCTATACATGAGTCTTACTGAATTATATAGCCTTGTTCATGTCAGTGTTTGCAGGCTGCACTGAGAATTTTGGTTTCTTAAATAACTCAGAATTATTAAGCCAATATGTTTTCACTTTAATCCCAGATGTGGGATATGGGGCTGCTTTAGATTGTCCCTAGCAGCTGACTAGGATTTGCTGGTGTTCTAGCAGAAGTATGATTTAGCCAGCTGCAGATAGTTTCTCTGTGTGTTTGACATGTGGAATTCTTGGGAATCTTCAGAGTGTATACATGCTAGCACCCTGAGAGTTGGTTGTTTGTGGTTTGTTGGTTGTTCATTGGATGCTGTTGGTTTCAGTTTGTTAAATAGTCATGTATTAAAATACATGTATAAAAATGAAACAACACAAAGAAATTTGATATCCTGCTAGCAAAGATCAAACATGCCCCAAGGAAGTCACTGCTCCAATCATCAGGAGTAGTCTAGTGATAATGATGCTCCCTTTATCCTCTATTCTTTTTAAATCTTCTATCTAGTATCATGGGGTTGAAATGGTGGAAGGAAAAAGAATCAACAAAGTAGCCAAGTGTTTAGCTACCGTCAGCTACCTTGATTGCCATGGTCTGTTAAAGAATGGGAATTGGTAGGTATGGCTCAGCTTATTATTCAAAAGGACATATACTTTCAATCTACTGATGACTACATCCTATCCAAAAAACAACATAAGATGCTAGCCAGATAACATCACCTCAAATGTTATTAAATTTACTCACACCTATATATGGTGATGTCAAATTGTTGAATTATTTACAGAAGCAAAATAGATAGATCTAGATCTTCAGATAAAGATATAAAAGTGGCAGGGACTACCTCTCTCCTTGAAATCTAAAAGCAATGTCCTTCAGAGAAGTCTTAGGAAAGAAAACTGTCCTTGAGCAAAAGTCTATTCCCATGAACTTATAGTGTTTTATTCAGATATATGTGGATTTATTTTTTAAACAAAAGGGAAAGTTATCTACACCCTTGGGTTTTGTTTTAGACACAGACAAAGCTCTCCAACCTCCCTTGGAAGCTGTGATAATTCTCATGCCTCTCTAGATCATTTCAAAAAGAATAAAATATAATGAAGGGCTGCTCTTACAAACACAAATTTTACAGAATCCTTTGGACTGTCTGTGTTGGAAATTCTTCTCTCAGGGGAAGTAAATTTAAGTAGAGTTGCACTTGAGCTCAGTCTGTATTCCCCTCTCAATTACCATCAATACCGCTGAATCAGGAGCTGCACCAAAATTCCTGAGATAGCTTTTTAAGAATCTAAAATAAAAGAAGAGAGTGCTATTGCTCAAGAGAGAAAAAATCTTCACACAGGATGGGCAACATCCCTGGAGGGATGAATCTCACAGTATGAAATAATGGAGGAAGAAAGGAGAAAGGCTTGAAATACTCAAATCAGAACACGAAAATCAAAAGTTTTGTGCTTGGCATTAATTGTTCAGGGCTGCAAATATTTGATGTGGTTTTCCTTGCCTTAAGATACATAGTAAAATGTTAAACAGATACATAATAAATAACCTATGTGATTATTGTAATGTAGAAACAGAACAGCAAGTCTGTGCAATGTATGTAGGGGATTTCTCCTTTTTGAATAAATAGAAAACTCTTTTAAACAATGTTCCCCAGGCATTACAGAAGTGTAGAGTCCCTTGTCATGGCTTATTGCTTAGGCACACTGCAGGCAACTCCTACATCAGCATTTAATGACTCAAAACAATAAGATATGTTGAGAAGATGCAGAACATTATTCAGCAGTGTTCATAGCAACACATAGATCATTGCTTGAACTTAGAGGCTTCAATAAGATCTATCTTTATTAAAGTTAGAAAAGTCAGTGCAGAACTGCTGACTACATTTAATTAGCAAGAAAGAGATCGCTCAAAGAAAATAATACAATCTGATATTTTTAAATGTTTAGCTTAAATATTACTACTACTAATATTATTATTGATATATATTAATATATATATATATATATTATTATTATTATTATTTTTATTTTTAGACTGAGTAATTAGGCAAGGAAGTTTTGTCTTGAACACAGTCAGTCCTGAACAGAGACTCACAAGTCTTGCTATATAAAACATTCAAGTGTCTTCCAGTTGATATAAATGTCATTGTGGGGGATTTTAATTTAGCACTAGACAGCCCATGGGACCATCACTGAAGTTGTCCAAATCATGCATCTGGATGCCTTTTTTGTAATCTGAAAGCTCAACATCACTAAAACAGTCTGATACATGGTACATGTTAGTTTCACTGCACTGTTCCATTGTAGACTCAAGGTACCATCCTCTGAATCTCAACTATGTTAACCAAGAATTTGACTCTGTGATGTAATAGAACTTAGTTCTGATTACAAAAATCAACTTTTTTCTTAATAAGATTTCAATAGAGATTAAATAAATAAATAGAATTTGATCCATATTTTATAAATCTAACAAAGGAGTATTAGATTTGTGACAGTGAGTACACACTTCCCATCTTGATTCTCATTTTGTCATAATACGAATATTCTAAATTAAGTCAAGTCCATAGCAGATTTTGTACTGCAGAACAGATATACAGATGAAACAGGCCAGGGTTATAAAAATTATATTAACACAAAGACAAACCTTAAATGTATGGAGGTAAGAATCTTCAGGGCTAAGAATCCAGATGGACTTGGACTTTGCTATGAGCCAGAAACTCAGCATTGGCTCTACAGGTTACCGGCATAATGAACTCAGCAGACAAGTATCCCGTCACAAAGCTTAGGGTCTTAGTGTCTTGACATATAGAAGCGAATAAACTCCCAAACTTACCTCACTGAATCCCTGTGAGACTTAAGCCAGGTAATTGTTTTATTGTTTAAACTACCTAATCCTCTTATAAATTAAATACTATCGCACTTTGCTTATTGTAAGTGTATGATTAATGTGACCTTTAAAAAAAAAATTGAAACACAGCAATGTCCGGTTCGGGTTTGCGCTTCGCGATCTGCGACAATCATAAAGGCCCTAGTGACAGTGAGAAATGAAGAGAAGTGGTAGTAATGGAAGTTCCTCTCCAACTCAGCCCCTTTAAGTTCCACTTCATAGGGCTGTTCAGGGACATAATAACAGGCCACAAACACAACTGCCCTTCAATACATGAAGGTGAGCTGCGTGGAGGTGGGCAGAAGGCTACAAAGGGCGGTGAAGCACAGTGGGAAAAGCATAAAACAGCTGTTGATCACTGGGAAGTAGGAACAGCAAACAGGCAGGGCCTGCAGGAGCCAGTCAGAGGAGAGGCCTCTCAGAGGTAGGGAGACAACAGAGCTTTCCACGAGGCAAATTGGCTGAGTTACAAACAGCAGGAAGCTGGGCAAGTCAACTGAAGGGTTTCCCCTTGTACTATGGCCTGGGGTACTCCACAAGTCTGGCAGTCCTCTCTCTCGCTGCAGTTGGTATATACATTCAGACATGTCCTAAAGGCAACTAGAAGTGTAAAAGAAAAAGAAAAAAAAAAGCCAGGGCTGTGTGTTTATTCACAAGGCTCTACCACCTACCAGGTCAGTGAACTTGGGCAAGCCACTTGACCTCTATTGCTCAGAAGCACACTTTGTACTGGGTTGCCAACCAACCATACAACTCCTGTTAGTTTCCTTCTCTGAACTCTTTCTCATTTCTGGCTTATCCAGCATTTGGTTCATTTATATGCTGGTGTAGAGTATCAGGATAAGTGCCTGAAGCCCTGGGAAATACTCAGGGAAATCTATTGCTATTTTTGCCACAGAAACCAGTTTCCTTTCTTGTTAACAATGGAAAAGTGTGTGTGTGCGCACACACACACACACACACACACACACACACACACCCTGTTGTATGTAATCGTTTTAGTTGACTGAGAAATTGTTCCTGTCTTTCACTGCAGAAATTGTCCCCATTCTTTATCTAGGATTACTTTTGCTCTGTGAAACTCTGGAATTTCAGAATTCTTGGTGAATACTGCTTCCAATTGAGATTCCGCATGCAGACCTTTGTTGTTGCTGTTGTTGCTAACGTTTTTTGTTGTTGTTGTTGTAATCCCTATCAACCAACCTTCTTGTCTTTTAAAACCTCAGGCAAAGCCTGCCATTGTCATTGGCTTTGCCCTTATCCAAATCTGAGTGTGCTTCTTGACCACAAATTAGGTCACAGATAAGTTTGAAACTGCCAATCAGCCTTGGATTCACCAAGCTTTTTAAAGTGCTAGTGTGCGCCACAGATAGCGCTATCATTTGCATAGTTAACAATCAGCTAGTGAGAGAATGCCTGAGAGGCAGAGGAGAAGCATGGCCTGTGCAAAGTCACTTTCAAATTAGCATTCATTTTGGTATTAAATGGAGAACGGAGCCCCCGAATGAAAGGACCTCTCCTCCTGTTCAGTTTGATTCAGCAGAGACTGTGCCTAGAGAGCTGTTCAACTCTTTGAACGTGTATTGTGATCTTCCTATGAGGCATTCTTCTCAACAATGTATGACATAGCTAGTAGGCATTAGTATCCATAATTTAGTGAAAGAACTGAATCAAAAACAGGTTTGAATGACTTGTTCAACACTGCAGGAAGTCACAGCTGAGGCAGAGGAAGAATCTAGAGCTCTGTGCTGGCTCCACATCTGTTGCTAAGCCCCATTAGCCATATTTTCTACCTGTACCCTATAATTAGCCAAAATGAGTGCTGCCAAATCGGGATTTTGTATTAAAATTTCCCTAGAATTTCCCTTCCTTTATGTTACTCATTTCACTGGTAAGGCACTATAAGAATAAAACCACCCTCCCTTAGGCCAGGAACAACAGTCATTCTGAACTAGAATTCATTTATTCTGAGGATTGCCAGCACAAAGAGTTAATATTTCTGAAGGCGGCAGCTGATGCAACTCTTGAGAGAATTGTGTTCTACTTAAATGACAGGTACCAGCATCTGACTGATATTTCTATAGTTTTCCCCAGTTGCATGGTTTTTCCTTGATACCTAAAGTTCATGAAATATCCCTGTATTAATTAGGCATATGCTTGTATTTTGAAGGGAAAAATGATCCCACAAGTCTCCAGCATTTTGTTTTCTTTTTCTATAACACACACAATTTATTGAAAAGGCTTGATACTAGAAAGGGAGAAAACGTTAAACCCTTTCTTCAGAAACCACAATGGAAAACACTCGGGAATACAGAGCAACCCTCTAAATATTATTAAAAAAAAAAAAAAAGTAACTTCTTTACTAGAAGAAAAAGATGTTAAAAAGCACAGCAGTCCCTGACTCAGCAAACACAAGCAGTTGATAAATGCACCTGCTACCCTGTCTAAAGCTGATCTAGCCTTTTCACGGTGGCCTTATCAAGTTAAGATCTTGTTGGAGAGTAATGAACACAAGAAAGACGCTTGCTGCTCAATTGCTCATCATTAGGGCCCTGTGTACAGCTTGGGGGAGAGCAGGGACTCAGATAAATCAGTGCTTGGAACCTCCTGATAATTGCTGCTCAAATTTTGGAATCCGGGTATTATTCTTGGCTAAAGTATCTGCCGCGTGGCTCCCCTGCATTAATATACTGAAGACAAAGTAGCATAGGGTTTCAACCTTACAAAGAGAATTAGCGGGAACTAATCGTGAGCATTACGTAGTGCATCATACCAGGCGGTTTCCTTAAAACTCACTTCGAGCGAGTGTAAACGGAATAGCCGTTGGTTATGAAATGACAACTGAGAACAAGGAGGAAGGGAGACTCGTAGTAAGTGGATTGCAACAGAAATATGAAAGCAGCATGTCAGCTATGTGAATAGGATACCTTTTAACCACAAGAACTATCCAAACATCATTTCTCCACCTGGTAGGGGCACTAAAGAATGGTTGATACTTGAAGGCTTCCTAAGTTAAAGATGAGAGTCACTGGTCCTGGTCCAGGTCATGTGATATAGCTTCAGAGACTCGGTTTTAACTCTCAGAAATTCACTGGTGCTCTCCAGTGGGCTTCTTTTCTTCCTGCCTGCGATCTGTTCTTCTTGGTTCTCAGTCAACAGGTCAGTAACACAGCTGTCTCTAGGTTCAGCAGATCATACTCACTTCTTTTTGTCTTTCTGTCCAGGGAAGCATCCTTGAGCATCCCAAGGCACTCAGCCACAGACAGACAGGCAGCTCTATGTAAGTGGAGGCAGATAGTCTCCCTTCCACATCCTTAACACTCTCAAGACTAGCTACCTTTCTTACCTCATCCCATTCCATGAAATTGTTCTCAAAACACGGCTTTATGTTCATCTGTTACTCGTATCACTGAACTCTGAACTATTTTACTTCTTAGGTTGTTTCAAATAATGATTTGTGGTAGGTTGAGGAGCTAAGTACCAGGTGCTCCCTAGCCTATCAAATGGCACAGAAACACCTGAGAACCTGGATATAGGGAACAAACAACCCATTGTGAAGTTAATTGTTTTCCACCCAGTTTTATATGTGTCCTCTTATCCAAGTAGGAAGTAGGTTACAGCAACTTCATTCTTCAAAGGGATTTTTTTTTTTTAATGTAGACAGTATCCCACAAAGGCTGTTCATTAAAGATTTGTTAACAAGGGCACTACTATGGAGAAGTATTGTGGGCATTAGGAGATGGGAGGGGCCTTCATGACAGTCCTCTCTGGGAATGTATCCTTAATAAAAATTGTGGATCCTGTGTCGTCCATGCAGTCCCGCAGGTAATATAATTCCTCTCTTGCATGTTCCTGCCATGATGTGTCACCCTGAGCAGACCCCAAAAGCAATAAGACCACTCAATCACAGACTGAAATTTCCAGAAGCAGGAACTTAAGTAAATCTTTTTTGTTTATATGTGCATAGTCTCACGGAGTTATTGTAGAGACTGAAACCCAATAGCAAACTTGCTGCAGAGGAGGGTTATTATGTAGACATATACCTGAGAGTATGGAGACGCCTTTAAAGTTAATTTAAAGAAGGACTTGAGGATTTTGGAGGAACAAGTTGGAAATAGCCTAAAATGTTACAAGGAAGGTTTACAGGTCACCCTGGTAGAAGGAGAGAAGACAAGCAAGTTGCTAGAAGTGGGAACAGCAAAGGACATGCTATGAAGGTTCAAATAGAAACGAGGATTTCTTATTGGGAACTGAAGAGTGATCATCTTTAAATCACAGTAAAGAATGTATGTACCTTGATATTCCTTTTGGGAAGCAAAGATTAAATGGGTAGATGCTTATCTCTCAGAGGAGACCTAAAAGGCTATAAAAACCAGAGGATGCAATTTGGATACCATGGGCTGCTGTTATCCATATTTCCATAAAAATTTAGCTGGACAGTAGAGTAAATGATTGGTGAAAATTGTATCTTGGCTAGAAAATGTGACTGTCAGTTGCCAATACAAAGCAAACAAAAGCTTTGCACTGTAAAAAGAGTAAATATATCGCATGAACATCTTGGAAACGTTTAGGGTCACTCCACCACCATTATTTGATCAAAGGTAAAGAAATAAAAATTTGTTTCTAAACTTTCCAGGAAATGAATAGTTTCTTGAAAAAAAAAGTGCCCTGTATTCAGAATGGTGTCACTTTATTCCTCTCTGTGAACAACAGGGCATTTTGAGACCTCTGAAAATATGATTTAAGCCAAATCCATGTGTCTCACATCAATGATAGATTTTGGATTTCGTATGATGATTGTTTTACAGAAACATAGAATACAAACACCACAGCTCCCTAACACTATTTACTGTGATTTCAAAAACAAATAAAAAAATCCAAACATATAAAAACCTAGTAGGCTGGACAAATGTTGCACAGACATGAGTCTGTGCAAGTTGGCCCCAGAGTTTTACACACACCAGAACTCTGGGTGTGTAGCCAAAGCTACAATGAAAAAATAAAGATCTGTAACGCATTGCAGGGACAAAGCCTGCCCAGACAGTGGTGTACTGTACTCAAATTACATGAAAGCCACAGTCTTCTGTCACAAGGTCCCTCATGTGCTCCATGAAACTTTAGTATGTCATGATTGTTCCAAAGTTTTGGTCTTGCTTTGAGGTTAACTTCTTTCCTATTTTCTTATTTCTTCATCTTGGAGTGGGAATGAACACCTCATGCCTTCATTGCCATTATACCTAGGAAATATGTTCCTTCTTTCTCACTTTCTTCACCAGAGCATTATGTTACGGTCTGAGGAGACTTTAGACTTGGACATTTAAGAAATGTTGGAACAGTAAAGCTTTTGGAGATTTTCTGGGAAAGAATGAATGTCTTCAGCTTTAAGAAATATTAGTAAGCTTTAGAAGTCACAGCAGAGTGATTTGATTTGAAAATAGGCAGTGTGCCCCACAGATACTAAGATTGCCACAGTTTATGGGGCAGAAGGCACTCATAGAGTACTGAGAGCCTTCCTTATGTGGAGTCTTTAGTCAACTGAGGAATTCTCTCAATACAGATCATGAAGCCTGGTCTCTTCCTCTCAGTCTCTTTGCTTCTTAACAAAGGGTGAAGCATTTGCTGCATCACACCTTCCCACTCTGCCCAGCTGCGTGTAACGACGAGGCTATCATCTTTGAGTACAAACCCCTGATCTGTGCACCAATAATCAATTTGTTTCTTTATAATGTAATTATCTCAGATATTTCATGGTAGTGGTGGAAAGGTAACTCACACACACAGCTGCCTCATCAAATAGAATGAGTCTGATCACAGCATCTAAAGAGATGGGAGCCTTTCAATCATAAAGCTTTAATCCTAACAACACACTCTCAGTATTACAGACATGATTATTGTGAACAAAATATCAAAGAAATAAAAAGGAACGTTATGAAAAATCCTTTCAACCCCATCATTTTCCCCCGCTTCCATTTTTTTATTTGTAAATTTCAAGTCTAATTAGCCTAGAGGATAAGCATGCAAGCCTTGGCCAAGCCCTGATCTTCATTCTAAAGGAGTTCCTTTTCTGTAAGTGCCAGCTTGATAGCATTCTTAGGAAGTATGATGCCCACACATTCCTTAAAAGAAGATTCTTAAAGAATTCCTTCATAATTGATAGTTTAAAATATTTACTAGATAATACATTTTCTTATTTCTTCATATAGCAGGCATAACTCAGAGTGGTGCTCATAAAACTATGTGGTATTCAGTCAACCCATGTTGAATTGCTTAATTAGAAAGCTATTATAAGGTCATCTTTAAAATGGTCTTTTCTTAAATCAGTTACAGTAATAAAATATAAGAATAAATGTCATAATTTAGTGACAAACAGTAGATTCACACACACACACACACACACACACACACACACACACACACACACACTGCTTTCTAGTACAGCCCCGGAAATAGCACAGAGCTGAAAAAGCAGAAGCAGTTTGAAGGATACCACTTCAGAGCAAGTTCTTCATGTCTGAATGGGTCAGATGTGCCTCAGTTTATGTTTGCAGTTCTTACTCCCACCATATGTAACCTACATGAGCCTGGGCATGCTTACACCCTCTCTGTGCCTCAATTCCTACACTCTCTCTGAGCCTTAATTCTGTATTCAGAGACAAAACTGAAACGAGTTTCTTCTTCTCAAATTTGGGAAAACATCAAATGAGGTAGTTGAAATAACATTTTGAACTCTTACAGTAAGTGCTCAATACATCTTTGTCTATTATCATTAATGCAGTTGTGATTACACACATAGTACCTTACAGTCACACCACAGTGACTATATTTCAACAAAACATGTGTAAATATAAGGCAATTAATAATGATGTTTTTTATAAGCAGGCTTTTAGCACAAATACCATAAAATGGTGTATGTTAACTGATCTTCGATTTGAACTTGATGTAATATTATGTGTAATAAATCACTAAAACCTAATAATGATAACAGCAGAAACCCATTAAAATTCGTTAAATAAAATGTATTTTTCTAATTCTCACAAGCATTGAAATCATGAAATAACACGTAGCTTATTTCCATGGCTCAGTAAATTAAACCATTCCGCACACTGCAGTGCCTCTCATGGCCACCTCTCTCTGTTATCAGAGCTGGGATTGGGGTTCCTCTGTGACATGATTTCTCAGTTCCTGACTATACAGACAGGAAACCAGAAATAAAAGTATGGGTCAATTAAAAGTGGGAGAAGTGTAGAGCAAATTCTTCAGAATGAGAGCAGGAAGTGGGCAGCATGTGGTTGTAAAATCCTAAGTTCATACAGGCAATGATGCTGATTCTCTGGGGTGGGCATGAGGTAGATTGTACCCAAACTGATAAAAAGGATGTTATATAACTTTAAATGGTCTGTATGCAAGAGCTACATGACACATCCTTTTTAAAATGTTATTTTACTTTTATGTTTTGTAAGATTTATTTACTTTTACTTATTTGAGTACACTGTTGCTGTCTTCAGACACACCAGAAGAAAGCATCAGATCTCATTATAGACAGTTGAGAGCCACTGTGTGGTTGTTGGGAGATTAACTCGGGACCTTTGGAAGACAGTGCTCCTAACCACTGAGCCTTCTCTCCAGCCCGCATCCCATAATTTTTAAGAGATGTAATTTAAGAGTGGAACACAAGATTGCTTGCTTGCTTTCTTGCTTGATTTTACTGACAGCTCGCCTTTTACTGCACTAGTGTCTAATACATGACTAAGCAGCCTTATTTTTATGTTGCTTTTAGTCAAAGGTATGCCAGTCTACAAATTACAGACAAGAGGAGGTGCTGAATGTAGCTCTACCAGTAAAGAACAAAAAGTTATCCTCCAGACCACAAGGAGATGCTTTGGATTCATGAGCTGTGCTGACGTTGTTGCTTGCTTAAATCACTGGCATCTGCTTCTTTCTCCTCAGTCTCTGAACCCACGTCCTCCTGTTGCTCCATTATGAATGTATTGCATTCCTCCTGTATATGATGCTTTACCAGAACTTTAAATCCAACTATCACACTGGTGCCATGGCGCTTATATTTTCAAAATATGCTTGTTGAGTTCAGCTCATTCAACAAATTGAGGGACAAATCAGTGCTGAACTGGGTAAATCATCAGAAGATACTATCCCCAAAAGCTGTAGGAAGCCAAGGAAAATAAGGAACGGTAAGCAGAAGATTTGATAAGAAAAGCTTTTACCCTTGAATTAATTTTTTTTAAAGTTTTTTTCTATTTCTTGCCATTTTGGTTACCAGTTTTCTCATAATTATGGTTCATAAGTATTATGAGACTCAAAATAATGTACAACAGTACTTGTTTTCTTTCTTTTTATATAGATCTTAATCATTCTTATTGACTTTATTTGATGAAACATTGGCTCCAAGTGTAGTCAAAATTGATTTGCATCAAGACAAAAGTGACAGATAACTTTTATCATGATAAGTAAATACCCAGGCCCCCCATCAGTATTGTGAAACCTAGATCGTTTCAATCCACACTTCCCTCTTAAAAATAAATTCTGTGTCTTCTAGGTTGAAAATCGTAAAATCCAAACACTTCCCATATCCATGAGAATTCTTATATACTTTAATAAAAAAAAAGACATGTGAATTTGAATAGCGATCTCTATGGTGGGGTCTTACTTTACTGCTTGTCTGGCAGTACATATACACAAATATGGACAGCAAGCTTCAACCAGCATTGCAGCTACTTGCTAATATTTTCAGAGCTCTAAAATTCTTGAGGTGAATTTGAAAGTTAGCAATCCATCCGGAGAAATGGTACCTCTCAAGCATGGCCATTGGTGTTCTTTAGTTATTATATTAACAAAAGATAACACTTGGATCTTAAGTATTTAGGGGTAAGTGTGGAAACTCTGGCTCTTTCTTGCCCCCTCATTGTTGACTGTAGAAAAAGCCCTAAGTTGAGATATAGGGAGAAAGTGGTTAAAGAATTCCCTAGTAACAATTGAAAATGACTGCCCGGGATTCACCGAGGGCTTTAATGATCAAAGACAGCAGCTTTATTTCTTATGTCCCTGAAATTTGTAGATTTACCACAGCTAAGCCAAACTTATTTTGACCAACTTGTTAATCGCATAAATATTACATATTATTATTTATTTTGTAGTTTTTTTATAAATGAATCCCAAACAAAACAAAAGCAGCAAATACTTTGCTATGATTTAGATGTGGTTTGTCCATGAAGGTTTGATATGTGGGGACCAAGGTTTCTAGTGTTTTGTAGTAGTGTGAATCATTAAAAGCTATAGCCAGCTGTCTAGGTCTTAGGTCATTTAGAACGTTATCCTCAGAATAAGCTAATATATGGCACGTGAGTAATCTGAATCATATTTCATAGAAGAGCAGAGGAGATACATGCACACCCCTTGCCTCTTGCCAGATGATGCTCTGCACCAGGAGCAAGAGGCTGTCACCACGGGGTACTTCAACCTCGACCCTCAGAGCTGCAAAGCACAGGCAATCCTGTCTTTAAAACTTGCCTATTCTGAATTATTATGAAATTAGCAAATAAAGCCAAATAAATCCCTTCTCAAATCCATAAATATATTACATTTGTATCCTCCCAGAAAAGAATCAAACATTGCCCTTTCTCTGGAATAAATTTTATTGGATAAACTGGGGTTGGACTATTGGCCAAGAATAGTTAACCAGAGATATTATATGGTAGAAAATAAAGTACAGAAGAAAGTGTCACCATTATTCGTTTTCATTTTACTTTTCTTTTTGTTTGGTGTTATAGTTTGAATCTTACATGTCATCAAATGTTCATATAGTAAAGACTTTGTACCCACCAAAGTACTGTTCAGAATTATTACCATTTCTTTAAGTAACAGGATCAGAAGAGCCCAAACCTATGCGGGTATATTTGTTTTATTATTTAATTGGGTTCTTATATCTCTCTCCTTATTCCAAACCTTTTTCTATCCCAATCTCTTCTGATCTCTCGACACTAGGAGGGAGAGAAGGAAGGTTTGGGATATTGATTTCTTTCAGACAAAAAAATAGAGTAGTACTTCCTGCTGATTAGAGGCATTGGATTCCTTGTTACAAGTCCAATCTTCACCTTCAGAATATCTCCAACTTCTTCCTCTCTGCTCTTTTCTCATGGCCACTTGACAAACTGCAACAGGAACCCAGAGCATCAGAGAGAACAGCAGCTACCTTCTTCTGCTGGAGGCTCTTGCATTTATCCGGGAATTTCAAATGTAAACTGTCTGCAGCAGGGAAAATTATGCCTCTGCTGGTGTATGAGGTAAATCACAGTCACCTCTTATCTCATACCTGGGATTAAAGGAAAAACACATAACATAAAAGGGCTTTTTAAGAAACCAACATTCTTACTACAACAAATCATTAGATTAATATTTTATTGAACTAAGAAGTCAGTGGGCTACTGTTAAATGGTGGAAAAGTTAGGAGATAAAGCCCAATTAGGAGAAGGAGGTAGTGAGCCATGTCTGTTTTATTCCTCTCTTCTCTTGTTTCTCTTTGTTGTACCTCAGAGACAAAGCCAGAAATGATTCAGATTTTAAATAGGAATATACAAAGTCATGGTTAGATTACATACAAATTATGTCTATTATTGAGTTTATGAACTTTGCTCATGTATACAGCAATTATGTATTCTATTGAACATGCAAACATGAAAGCATACAGATGTTTTTATAGAATATAGCATGCTTATCCTCTAAATTGTGAGTTAGAGTCCACCCTGGTCTACAAAGCTAGCCTGAGACATGCCAATAGTGAGATTGCATCTCATAGAAAGAAAAAGAAAAAAAGAAAGAAAGAGAGAGAGGGGGGAAAGAAAGAAGAAAGGAAGGAAGGAAGGGAGGAAGGAAGGGAGGAAGGAAGGAAGGAAGGAAGGAAGGAAGGAAGGAAGGAAGGAAGGAAATTATGTTGGGATTCACTTTAGACACTGCCCCATACCCAAGGTAAGACAACGGAAACTTGTGTGGGCTTAAAAAAAAGAAACTTCCGTTTCATTACATTACTGAATGGTATGTTTATCCTCTTAGTTTTCTGTTTTTTAAGAAGCAAAAAAAGTGCCAATCAGAACTCAAGGACTCAAGATTCTAAGATATATCCAAAGTAAGCACTAAGGACGTTTCCCAATAAACCTCTCCAAAACATTAGCCTGTTGCCTGTGCTTGCTTCACCGGCAGCATTACAGCCCTATTGACAACCTGCATTATAGCAAGAATCAAATGCTGCTATATAATTTTGGTTACCTGTATGCCTTTGAATCTCATGACTTAGAAATATAATGTTCTATGGTCCATAGATGAGTTCTTTTCCTAGCTACCAGCTGAATACTAAAATGCTTAGAGTCCAAATGGACACATAAAATACATTCCAGAGGCTGGAGCCAGTGATTATCTACCAAGACAGCAAAGGCCTGCTGGATTTGTTCTACTAAACAAATTGAAAACCATTGCAAGTTTTAGATGAACCAAAAACTTTGAGATAATGTCATTTGTGTTTTCTGAAAGAAACAAACCTTGAAAGATTTATTTATAAAGCACAGCTATTTCTAATAGATGACATATACATTATCAAATAAAATAAAACTGACCTGCTTCAGAACATTTCCGTAGTGGGTAGCTTATCATACAGAATATTTCATGAACTAGACACTACGCATTTCTTAGGAGTTAGTTCACAGACAGGCATTCTTTCAGAATGTACAATTTCCTGCAAACCTGCAGATATACAACTAATATAGAATTTTACATGCTATGGTACCACTTGTTCCCTTGTAGCGATCGTCTACCTCACATCCTTTTCCCTATTCGTGTGTGAATGTGTGTGTGTGAGTGTGTGTGTGTGTGTGTGTGTGTGTGTGTGTGTGTGTATCTGTATGTGTACATTTTTTTTCAGATATCAGGGTCCTAAGACATGCAGAATTTTTTTTTCTAATTTTCATTTTTATCTGTAAAAGTGAAGCCCACAACTGCTTGAACAACACACCATTGTGCCTGGTTTCAAATAGAATACCTGTTAAAACTCCTCAGTGTGTGGATTCTGCCACAGCAGGAAAGCCATGCCTTCACATCTTCATTTAATTCAGTTATACCCACCCAAGGACATCCCTTTCATCATCTTCTTCACTCTTTCTTCACTTCCTGTTCTTTCTCCTTCAGAATAAAGATGCATGGTATATAAGTCAGGTCCGAGCATCACCAGTTCCTGAGGATCAGCACTGAGAAGTAGCTCCCACTCTTCTGATTCAGACCATTGTCTCCAGGTCATTCTTACTAACATACTCTACAATTTGTCCCACTAAAATTGAATCTGTCTTCTCTCCCAAGAAGAGCTTTTGAATTCCTATCCCCATGACAGCCCAACTGACTCCACCTTTCTTTCTTTGTTCTTTACCAAAATTTCGCACCAAATTCTTGAAAACTCCTCATACCGTGAAGTTCACGTTATCAGCATATCAGCAAAGACTTGTTAAAGCTGGGATTTCAACTTTTGCCCAAACATTAAGGTGGAGAACCAGATTTACTTTCATATGCAAATAGTTGTAGAATGCCTTTACCACCACCCCTCATATTCTATTCTTATTTTAGTGTTGAAATCCACAGCTCCCTTACACTCAGATATTAAAGTTAAGTCTGACTGTGAGTGTGTAACATTTGCAAGTAATGTATGTCATCTTTCTACTTAAGATATGCAGATCTGAATGAGACAAGATTGAGACTGCCCTGGAACATAGCACAAGAACAGAACACAGGAGCACTGGGAAAACTCTTTAACCTTAACTTTAGTGGTAAAGAAAAAGTCCTTAAATGTTCAGATGTGTAAAAATGCCCCAAAATAACCTTTTATATTCCTGTTCTCTGCAGAAATATTTCCCAAAGCTTAGTAAAGTCAGGTAGAAATCGGCTCTGGATTAATTCTGACCTTCTGTGGCAATGCATTTCCAGGACCAAGAATTTATGTGCAGAATATTAAATGTCACATGCAAATATGAAAACGGAGCTACACAGTTGCAGATAGCCCCTAATTGATATTGAACAGACTATTCCCTTTAAATGTTAATGAAACTGTTGTAATTACTAAATGACCAAAACAGTGCAGAAGCCAGGGTTCACAGCTGTAAACCATTACTTGTAAATTGCTGGTACAGGCTTACATTAGCAGATGGCTCAGCCCATGGAAAGAAACTTCCTCAAGATGCTTTTCTTCCAGGCTTGGGCTTCTGAGCAAATTAGATGAGCATATTAGAGAGGGGCAAGTGCCTGTTTGGACATGTCGCTGGAGATAAGCATTTCCTTTGATCTTCTTCGTTCTCCCCCTACCCCTTTTCTCATTACATTCTTTGTAGAAAGTGCTGAATATCACAGAACACAAAGAAAAGAGAAGGCAAAACTGACAGGGCTTATAAATATTTCAAGAAGGTTCAGATAAGCATATTTCTGCCAGCATTTTTAGGGACCCTGATTTTTCTACATTCTGAGACAGATGGACATGCTGGGATAAAGGTAAATACCTAAAGTGTGTGTGTGGGGGGGAGTAGTGTGTGTGTGTGTGTGTGTGTGTGTGTGTGTGTGTGTGTGTACGTGCAACCTGCTAGTAAGCCAATGACAAAAAACCAATTAGAAGAAAATAGAGCATTTGAATGGTTTAGTATCCTCAAGACAAAGACTGTACGTAAAGCTGCATAAGGGAAACCATTCAGCAGATAGAAGCAATGTCTTTATTAGGCATGCCTGTGGCTCCTTTCTGCTTTGTTTGGTAAATGCCATCCCAGCTTTCCAACTGCCTAGAGGTTCTTAACCTTAGTGAGGATGTTTTACAGAGCTGAGTGTAGTCTAGCCTTTCATTAATATAGGCAGTCATTAAAACATCTGCCAAGAAACTGCAAAGGACGAGTGTCTTGTGTGCATAATGTCATATCCTAGAAAGGAAACAAATCCTTTATCTTGGCCATAAACTGCTCTGGAGAGAAGGTATTTGAGGAAATCTCACCTGCTGCATAATTTGAACCCTAGTACAGAAACAGTTTTAGCATTTCAAGGGTTGTTGTTTGTTTGATTGGTTTGTTTTTGCTTTTGTGAGAAAAAAATATTGTTATAGTTATTGCTAGGTTTAGAAAAAGACATTAACTCAGACTAAACAATCTGGCTTTTAGATAACCTGATAGATAGATAGATAGATAGATAGATAGATAGATAGATAGATAGATAGACAGACAGACAGACAGAAGGAGAGTTAGATAGATTTTCTGTGAAATTACCCTATATAAAAACAAAAACATGGCTGTAAGTTGCAGTAATGCATTAGCACAGAATTCTCCAGCATGCTTCTATTTTTATTGGATATGTTATTTACTTACATTTCAAATGTTATCCCCTTTCCTGTTTCTCCTCCACAACCCCCCTCTCCCATCCTCACTTCTCCTATGAGGGTGTTCCCCCACCCACACACACACTTTAGCTTAATCCTCCTGGCATTCTCCTACACTGGGGCATCAAGCCTTCACAGCACCTAGGGCCTCCCCTCCCAATTGATGCCAGATAAGGCCATGTAGCTGGAATCATGGGTCCTCCCATGTGTACACTTTGGCTGGTAGTTTAGTCCCTGAGAGCTCTGGGAGATCTGGTTGGTTGATATTCTTGTTCTTCCTATGGGGCTGCAAACCCCTTCAGCTCCTTCAATCCTTCCCCTAATTCCTCCATTGGGGTCCTCGTGCTCAGTCCAATGGTTGGCTGCGAACATCCACATATTTTCTGTTTAATCATAATTACAACTGATGCACAAAACCATAATTTGCTGACTAGATGCTCCCAGAATGCTTTGAGTCTGGATCCTAAGATTAGGTAACATTATGATTCATAAAAGCATGGTGACAAGTTCGGAAACTCTCCAGGATCCTGAACCTGCCTGGCAAAAGATTTTGAAGCATTTGTTATTGGCCTTTGGACTCCGATTACTGTCTTGTCTCTACTTGGGATTATTCTTAGGAACCATAGAAAAAACATCTCAACTTGTACTGCCTTTTCTGCTTGATGTTCTTGACCTTCCGCTCAGCTTGTTAAACAGAATCATCTTTCTTTCTTGACTTGTCTCTCTTCCTCAGGGGAGTTGATTTTAGATGATAGGTTTTAAAAGAATGCAAGGAAGCGTGCAAGCAATTTAATCTAATTCCTGGGAGACAGTCAATCAATTCTTAACTCTTCCAGAGATGGAAGGCACTTTGGAGGCATTCCAGCATCTGATTGGTGTGGCTGAGGTTGGCAGTCTTAAGCCAGGACCTGGTATTTCTATGTGGTCTTTAGCAAAGTGTTCAAATTATATGTGATGCCTCAGTTTTACTGCGTATCAACCTGGTAATGGTTTCCTATAGTAGATGATCTGAAAAGTTTTACATACTTAACACACTCTGTGACAGATATTAACAGCTCTTCCAAATGATGGAATTCAGTTAACTTTTTAATTCAGGCAGTTTCGCATACTTAAAGTATGAGACTCATTTATAGAAATGAATGATTTCCATGAGGGAAACGAATAAAAGGTAATTCATTTCTTGCTTTGGTCATATGCTTTAGTTTTACAAAATTCTAATGGTTGAGAAGCTAAGTAATATGTGAATGAAACTGTAGCATTTTCATAATAGTTTATGGATCCATTAAAAAAAGATTTAAAACTAATGCATCTTTAAGATAAAATATTATCAATTTTTAAAAATTTTCCTTGCTTTCCTTACTGTCTTTTATATTCCCTTTTTATTTTTTATCTTTGCTTTTTAAGCACAGGCATTTGAAAACCTCTAGGACTTTCTTGGTAATTTCTATATCCACAGGAACAAAACCAGCCCCTAGAAGCATAGTGGTATGAGGGTACTGCTATTCATTATTGAGGTAAAGATTGTAAGCAAATAAAATGAGAAATTTGTCCAAATACATTTGCAAAGAAATAATTTTATAGTTGGAGGTCCAAAGATACTTATGGTAGTTACTGAATGCTGTGAGAACTTACAAAAATGAGTTAAACACTAATTTGAGAAAATTATTTATATAACTTTTTGACTGTATGCCTTCATTGAACTACCATGTGATACTAATGATAGCATTAAGTTGCTTATTACAAGGCACATGAGGACAAACCAGTAAAAACCTGCCCCTATCCAATGAGAGATGGAACAGTCAAGGAACAGTGTAGCTCATAATCCTGGGAGCTTTTCTCAAATAAGAGGAACAGCCAGGCCTTATTAGCAAAACTTAATGAAGAATTCCTAGGAGAAATGGCTCCTATATTAGGACCTGACAGAGAAGGCATTAGCTGATTGATGAAGGAACCATCTTTTTCTTTCTTTTTTTTCTTTTTTTCTTTTCTTTCTTTCTTTTTTTTTTTTTTTTTGAAAAGAAAGCATCATTGGAAAGTGTAGTTACAAAAAAAGAAAAGTCTTAAAACTGATGACTCTTAGAAGGGTTGTGGAGTGGCATGCCAGCAATAACAACTGGCACGGGCAAGGAAGACAGGAACATACCTTCCAGAACAGAGTTAAGATAGCTCAGTTCTACTGAAGAACACAAGAGAGTATCAGAAAGTTTAAACTCCTCAGAAGTATGTCCAAAAAGTGCATGACAGTTGCTGTGCAGAATGGATCAATACCAGAGACAATGATAGTACCCTAAAATTTGGCTATGAAGTATAAAGCAGAACAGTGGTGGATTGTGAAAATTTTATAAGGCGTAGGAGAGCCTTAGCTGTTTGCTTGAATATAATAAGGGTACACAGAGATACAGAGATTTCTGTCATTCATTCATGTTTATGTCAGAAGAGAACAAAAAGCTTGAGTAACAAGAGATTAATCTCTACGTTCATTAAATTTTCATTTCTATGGACAACCCACATTTCCATCATGACATTAAGTATATAGCTATGGGCTGTGAAGATAGATACAAGAATCATATTGAACATAATTTGGAGCTTTAACAATAGATGAGAATATTCAGAAAGACTGAGAGAAGGCCAGTGGATTAATTAGGTACCAGTAAATGACTGCATCAAACACCTGAAATACAAAGACAGTGTTCAGGTGTTTTCATTCCTATACCCATCCCAGTAGGATGTGACTAATGTGGTACACATCTTCTCAGGTTCCTAAGGACAATGGTATGTGAGTGATATAATTTCCCACTGGTCTTATCATTAGTACAGAAGAATGTGTAGGTCTGCCTCCACGAGAGTTCAGTCACTTTTATTAACCATCAGTCAGTTGAAGGAAAGAGAATAAGACTACATCTACAGATAAGCGGTACTTCGAAGGTTTGTAGTGCAACTTAAAATAACTTCCAACTGCAAAGGAGAAATAAAGGCCATTTGCAATCTACAGAGGTACAGAAATATATATATTTCACATGTGGGGATGAAAATTAGTTTTCTGGAAGAAGCCAATGGTCTGGATTGATAGTAATTATAGAGTAGTCAGCCAAAAAAAGAGATACTACAACTTTTCTGCTGTTTTGTTTTACTATTGCTATGATAAAATATTGTTTAAAAGGCAACTTAAGGGAGAAAAACTATTTTTGTTCACAGATCAGGCATAGACCATTATGGCATTGGAGATAGATAATAAATACATGCTTGATAGATAACAGAAAAAAAAAAAAACAGTAGATTGGTTGAAAATAAAAATGGAATTTTATTAAGACAATTGGCTCTGATGTAATTATGAAAAGTGAGGAGTTCAATAATGTATCTTCAAAAAGGTAGAACCCCAAGAATGATTGTCACATGACTGAATCCAAATCTAGCAGTATCAGAAACAGGGAAGAAGATGCTGCTTTTAACTCTCAATCCCAGGTCTAAGGTTGATGTAAGACAGAACCAAAAATCATAAACTTATGTGTCCAAGAGCAAAAAGTAAAGGGCATCCCAATTTCATGAGGAGTTGGAGGGAGATAGCCCCAGGAAAAGCACTTTCCTAGTTGTCTAGTTTTTTATTTGTTTGTTTTGCTTTGTTGTTATATCAGCTGATAGCTGAGCATAAGATTAACCACCCCACTCGTACATAGGCACTGTCAAGTAACAAGTGAAGTCCCTGCAAATACCTTGCCACAAGGTTTTTCCAGGCAAAAGCTACTGTCCTGATTTCATTTAAGCCAAAGTCTCCCACAGTGGTGCTTTAGTGACAGCAATGATACAAATCCTGATTTCATATTTAAACTGAGCAGAATTAAAGTCCAGGTAGACTTGTTTCCCAGGAGTATGTAGGTTGTTCTGCACAGGAAGTTTTGTAAAACGATGACACGAAGAACAGTCTTGGAGGCAAGATTCTTGGTGGATTTGTGTACTTCTTATAGTTGTCAGAGTTCAATTATTGGTTCAAAATTGGTATCTTGATTGTGCTATTCATGGATTATTGTGCTAATAGCTAGGTTATGATGCACACAGCTCACTGTGCTGGTAATTGGGTTGTAATACTCATGGTTATTTGTGTTGGTAACTGGGTTGTCATTGTAAGTTGTGATGCTCATGGTTTACTGTGCTGGGATTTGGTGCTAGTGTTTAGAGTTATTGTGGTAAAGTGACTCATATTTATGACGTACTGTCTTGACAGTTTGAACAATACATTATTTGTTTGGTTTTTAGCAGTGTTTGAAATTCAAGGAAATTTCTTAACTGTGACACTTACTTCCTTAGCCTACACATTTGTCAGGTAGTCATTTAGGGGATTTTTATTGACCTGTATTCCTCCAAAACATAGATCTGGGAAAGAGAAAAGAAAAGAAGAGGAATGAAAAAAGAAAAGAAAGGATAAAAGGAAAAACATCTTTTCCAAATTAAGCTATCAAATACTTAGATTTTGTTTGTGTAGTGTTTCCTAAAGAAGACCATATTCTGTTTCAACATTGAAGAATGCTTTCCATCTTTGGCTCTGATAGCTTCCTGTTCCCTGCTGTTAGGTGAAACTCCATTCAGAAATGCTGGCACTGAGTCTTCTGACATTGTACTCCTGCATCAAAGCAATGAGTCATAATGACACATGGAGCCTTTTACAAGAAAGCAGCCAAACAGATGTGCTGCCAAGCCTCACAGGTGCTCCGAGATTATCTTCCCGTGGAAGTTCTTTCTGGCAAGGACATCAGCCCATTTTTAAAATGGTGCAATCCTTTCTGTACTCCAAAATAGCCTCATACAACTTCTTAGATGCAGGCAACACACACACCAAGAATTAAAAGGGCACCGTCTTTACTCAGAGTCATCTAGGTGTTTGACCAGCTGCATTCAGAATGCTCATGACTTGGCCACTCAGTCTCTGGAGATGTCTTTGAATGTCAGGACTCAGAAAGGACCAGAATTCATGGACAAAAGCAGTTTTCTATGATTGACTCTAAAGACTTAACAGTAATGCCCTGCTTCCCAACATTTTATCTCACATGGAGGTTCATCCTGCCTGGGAATTAAATCAGTACACTTCTGCTATGATCTGATTTGTTTCTCTAAGGAAGAAATGCAAGTTCTGCAACTCTAAAAACTGAGACTTTTCTCTAAGATTTTACCTGTATGACTTGCCATTTTAGTGATAGAAAAATGCGGATATTTTCCATTTTTAAAAATCAAGCCATGGCTAGTTTTGCACCATGGTTTTTCAGAAATGTTACATGGAAGCAAGATGTCTGTGTTTAACCCCTTTAACTTTTAATATGTGCTAGTGTGACTTGTACTCACTTACATTGATAATGATGGGATGCAGGGCATATTTTCATACTGGTCAAAAGAAAATATTTCATAATTACAATATGCTAATAATTAGGTAATTTATTTTTAAATATCCACTAGGTTTTTTTTTTTTTTTTTTTCTGTGAACAAAGCTTTTCCCTTACTGTCAAGGACAAGTAGTGACCAGACCAGACCCAAAGTCTTCCTGCTGTGCAGCTTGTCGTGAGTCCCCTTAGTGGTCACCCACCACATGCATGGCAGTGGCAGCACCTGCGCCACTCTACATGTCTGTGCTTTAAACAATATTAATTATTAATGACATGATTAGAAAAATCTATGCTACATGTGCAAGGGGCAGTTCAAGTTTTAAAAGAACTGTGTCAGGAAACAGGAATCTTTTGATTTCTTTGTTAATTAAATTTGTTGGTTTCATAATTTAGTTTATTATTCCTGAACCCCAAAGACTCTACAGACCTCATTCACAAAATATTAATTGTTGAAAAATGAGCACTTTCCATACCTTCCTAATAGAAAGGAAGAACCTAACCAAGTTTTTTCTTTCCAAGATCTTTTAGCAATAAACTATTTTATTTACCATTATAAAATTATGGATATCTTTTGCTGAAGAAATAAAGTACAATGAAACTCCTAGGACAATAGTTAGGTAGATCTAAAAAACAAGTTGTTTAAACATCTGTTGTGTCTGCCCTCTTCCACAATTCACCAATGTGCTCTGTATTTCTCCGAATTTATTCTAGCAGTTTCCTTGCTTCAATATTAGCCATATGACTGCAGACAAATTTTCTCTCTTATTTGGAAACTCTGGTCATTTGGGGACTCTGTTCATAGTGATTATTCTTAACATGACTCCAACAGAAGAAATAAAAATCTGTTTTTTGGACTAGTGATCTTGTAGAAATGTGAAGGGATTCATGTCTCCATTGATTTCAGACATTAAGAAATTTAGTTTTACTTAATTAAATATTATTTTATAATTTTACATGTTTCAGTGTTTTGCATGGATTCTATGTGGGTACCACATGTGTGCAGTGCCTGAGGATATCAGAAGCACTTTTTGGATCCTTTGGAACTGGAGTCACAGATGCCTGTGAACCCCCATATGGGTACTGGGAATCAAACCAAGGCCGTTTGGAAGAACAGCCAGTTTTCTTAACCACTGCACCACCTCTCTAGCCTTAGACCTTATGGATTTAGATGCAGAGAGTGCCAATAGCATTTTCTTGGTTGCTGTAAGAGAACTTGACACAAGAAGTTATGTAGGAGGAGCTAAGGTGGGAGGAGAAAAGAGAGAAAGAGGAGGAGAAGAAAGAATAGGAGGAGCTAAGGAAGGGACGGAGAACGAGAGAGAGGAGATGGAGGCTGATGTTCACTTGTCTGTAGCAGTCAAAGGTAGTTGGTATATCTAGGTTGGGTATTGGGTTACACCTCTGATTGTAAGGGTATCTTATTATTGATCATTACTAAATATATAAGCCTTTGGATAATCTAAGCATTAGAGTATCATCTGTACCGAGCCTGTGTGGTTGGCGGGATAGTCTGGGCAATGCCCAGCTTTGCAGAGACAGCATGGAAGACTAGCAAAGCCATCTCCCACGCTGGCATCTTGTGGGTGACAGGGCTGGTGTTTCTGGCCACCTAAGCCAGTGGTCTGAGCTGGGCGGTGGGGGCTGGGGGGGGGGGAAATACATCGCTGCTTCTCTTAGCTGCAAGCCTAGGCTAGTCGGGAGTATGGCAGCTGATTAAGAAAAGGTAGATTGAATGCAGCTGTTTTTAAATAAATATTTCAACAAAGTTAGAAGAAGCAACATTAAGTCAGAACTCTTTAGCTCTGTGCACGTATGCTTTTCCCTTACTGGAGATGCTTGAAGAGGCTTGTCTGTCAGGTGAAGGGAGAATTGTCCTGGTCATTGAATGGTTCACTCACTTTTAGCTTGCATGTTGGCTAGTTGAGTCATTAGTAACAGGGATTGTACTAATGAAATAATCAACTTTATCATCTGCATGGTGCTTTATTGTACTTCTCTGTGTAAAGTGCCATAATCATTAAAAACATAATTTTACCTTATTTATATTGTTATGAATGTGATTAATGTGTTAATAAATTACTTAGAATCATGTACTTAAATAAAAAAATTTTATAGATATTTGATTTGAAAGGGAAGGAATCACAAACTTTTAAAGTTAAAATATATATTTTTAGCCTAACTTATGAATGGCATAATGTTAATTAAATCATACCTTGAGCAGGATTATTAACTTTTACTATGTTGTTTAAAATAATGAAATGTGTCAATCATGTACATCTAAGATGTTCAGTGTTCTTTTAAACTGCATCTTTCTCAAGCACTATGGATCTTAAAAATTTATCTTATAGCATGAATTATTCATCATAATGTCATTACCTTACAAGCTAAGAAACTAAACTTTTATATTATTTAGAAAATTATAAAATTCTATATTTTTACTTCTGATATTCTTCCATGCTTACTTCTCAGAGTCACTACAGAATTTCTTCTTGGAGACTAAAAACATTTGACTTTACTTTGTTCCAAACATGATTGTGCCCTGGTTCTACTTTCTTAAAAAATAAAATTAACTTAATTTTGATTTTTACACTAGTCTACAACTGAAGGATTTTGAACATTTCAAAGAGATCTTAGGTATATAAATGAGATTGACTATTTAAAACAGATTGAACTATTAGTGTATTTGAATTTATAAAGACTATGGGATTTTTAAGGTTATATTTTTAATGAGAGATCTTGGGGGAATGGATTAGATATAAAAGGTTAGAGCAAAAAGAAGGGTGATATATAAGGTACCTGAATAAAATACACTCTGTGAAAAGGGATGCTTAATACCATGGTGATGAGAGGGCCAAGTTTACAAAAAGTGGAAAATCTGAGGAAGAAGGAAGAGTTGGGAAACACTGAGAAAATGACCATTGGGTGGAGGATCAACCAAGCATGTATCTAGGAAATGGTTGAAGAAAGATCAAGTAGGAATAATGAACCAGGGGAATGGCTGCTAAGCATCAGACTCTAGATGGGACCGTAAATGTGTGCACTAGTTGGGTGTGCACTCAGTGTGACAGTGGGAGAACTCTGTTAGTGCTTGTCTAGCATACACAAAATAGATAGATAAATAAATAAATAAATAAATAAATAAATAGTGTAATCTTAAAAAAGAAAATAATGAAGTCAATATAGGTTTTTTTTTTATGTTTGTTGATATTACGTTTGCAATAAGGGATATTGTATATATTCCCAAACATAGAGAACATAGTATAATATCCTCTAACTCAGAGGCACCCATTACGCAGCTTCACTTAAGTGGGTTAGAAAACAGTTCTCTTTCTGCCCCTACTGGAATTCTCTTTATTCTTCTAGAATAGCATTAAATCCTTTAGTACTGATAATAACAATTAATATATTGTTTTATGTTAATAAATTTATGTATCATTTCAACCTTAATGTAAATATCACTGTTACTAATATTTTTACTTTGCGTTTATAGTATTTTAGGGTTCTGAGATACGCACATTCTTTTTTGTTTTATTGTAAATTAATTTTTTCTTACTTTTAGTCATTTTAGTTAGCATACAAGATAGGCAACATCTCACCTGAGGAGGCAGAAATGATTCAAGAGACCAAGGATGAAGAGAAATTCTGACGACTCTTGTCTTCTGGACATGAACTGGCTATTGTATCTATACAAGTGCTATACAAATAAGCTAGCCAAAAGTCCAGTATAGTTAGACAAGATGATTACCAAGTAATCAAAAACATGAAAAATAGCTTAGTATTATAAATATATATTTATATGTAATTAAATATATATTTATTTTTATATTATAAAATATTAAAATATACATTTTATGAACTAACTTTTATTTGCCTGAAGTAAATGGCATCTTGGAGACTTTCTACTGAATAAGCTCATTCTGTTTCTCTTTTTCTGAACTGTGGATGGCTGATTCAACTCAGCTCTTCTAGCTCAAACTCCTCTACAAGCTGACTGATTCAATCTGATTTCTCTTAGCTTCTCAATGAATTGCTATGCTTGGCCTCAAACTAACTCTCGCAATGTGTTTTTTGGTTTTTTTTTAATATCCTGACTCCTTCTAATTCTCTGGCTGTTTATATAATTTTGTGGAGGGAGGGGCCTAGTGTATCTGCCCAATTTCAGAGTCTTTCTAAGGATTTTGAACTTTTCATTTCTAGTGTTAAAAAATTCCTTTGCTGGATGGAATACTTTAGTTTTGGAGAAAATTGCTACATCACAGCGTCCAAAACCTATCTCCTTGCTTTACCACTGTAGTTCTTTTGTTAAATTGGACAAAATGCTTAACAGGTTTAATCTCCTTCATATATATATATATATATATATATATATATATATATATATATATAAAGTTAAGGTGTCAAGGTTAGAGTTCAAGAGCTACTTATATATATTAAAAGAAACTCTAAATGAGCTGTGTAGTGCAATGTATTATATACACCTAGAGATTAGAGTATGCAGTTTTAGACTAGCTTACTTTGTTAACTGTATGTTATTTCTGATGATTATTGTAGAAGTTTAATCTGACTACATACCCATTGTAGCATATTACTAAGAGGCTAAATTACCCTCTCAGACAGGATAACTCTTTGGCATGCTTAGAAATCCCATTTCTGTGTTGGATTAGGACACAAATTCCCAAGCTGTAGGTTGTGACCCTTTAGTAAAACTCAGTCTCCAAAAATATGTACATTGCAATTCATACCAGTAGCAAATTTACAGTTATGAAATAGCAAAGAAAATAAGTTTATGAGTGGGGTCACCACAACATGAAGAACTGTATTAAAAAGTCACATCACTGGGAAGGTTGAGAAACACTGCTTTAGAATGATATGTGTAATGGATAGTCTTGGTGTCAACTTGACTTCATGTGGAATTAACTGCAGCCCAAATATCTGAGTAAACGCATGAGGATTCTTTTTTCTTTTAATAAAATTATTTGAAGTAGGAAGTCCCATCTTTAATCTGGATCTTTTGAAGTAGCAAAACCCACCTTTTACCTGAGGCAGAAGTTTTGTTGATATCCTAGATAAAGGACATAGAAGAAGAAAGCTTTCACTCTATACTTTCATGATCTCAGTCTTGCTGGAACACCCATCTCTTCAGTGACATTAGAGCCTACTTCTTCAGGTTTTTGGTACATGCTGAAGACGAACTGAGACATCCAGCCTTCTGAACTGAACCAACACTGTGTTCTTGTATTTTCCATTCATAGACAGGCACTGTTTGGACTAGCTGGACCACAGCCTGTAAGCTATAGAATACACACACAAACACACATATAGATAACTGATGCATTTTGAAGGAATACATGGAAATATAGTTGAATTCAAGATGAGTACATCAAATTATATTATGTGCTAGTATTCTTGCTTGAGCCAGGATTTTGTGTAGCCCAGGATAACCTTGAACTGACTAAGTAGTCCAAGGTAACATTAATCTCCTCATTCTCCTGCCTCTACCTCCAGAGTGCTGGAGTAACAGGGATGCTGCATTTAATTAAGTAGCAAACAAGTTCTTCCCTTAACCACATTGTCCATCCCTGATGTTAAATACTATGTAACTGTGCTTCACATATTTACAATTTGTCCTTTTTGTTACCTATGGAGTTTGGTTTTGCTCTTGCATTGGTACCCCTGCATATGCCAAAGGTTTGCTCTCAAGCTCTTTCCAGGACTTGGGCCTACCTAGTGCACCACTGCGACATAAAGCACCCACCTACACCAGCTGCATGATTTGTGACATCTCAGCTCTCTTCAGTTTCTCATTTCTGACTCTCAGTCTTTCCTGCTTCACACATGTGAGTTTCTTGGCACCATGGATAGTGTTTGCTTGTTTGTTTGTTTGTTCTGTTTTGATTTTTTAATTTAAATTATTTTTATTTGTTAATTTTTCATGAATTCTTTTCTTTATTATTTTTATATAGGACTATTTTTCAGAGTATTTTCTTTTTTTTATTGGATATTATATTTACATTTCAGATTTTTATCCTCCTATCCCATTCCCCCCACCACCCAGTAACCTTCTATCTCATTCCCCCCTGCTCCTGCTTCCATGAGAATGTGTCCCCACACACCCCCCATTCCAACCTCCCCAACCTCAAATTCCCCCCCACTCGGTGCTCAGCCCTCATGGAACCGAGGATTGCCTCTCCCACCTATGCCCCACAAGGTCATCCTCCCCTACATATACAGCTGGAGTCACAGGTTCCTCCCTACGTGCTCCTAGGCTGGTGGTTTAGACCTTGGGGAGATTCAGTTGTTTGGTATTGTTGCTCTCCTCATGTGGTCACCAACCCCTTCAGCTCCTTCAGTCTTCTCTCTAACTTCTCTATTGGGAACCCCTTGATCAGATCAGGGGTTAACTGTGAGCATCTGCCTCTGAATATGTCCGACTCTGGCAGATCTCTAAGGAGACAGCTATATCAGGCTCTTGTCAGCATGCACTTCCTGATATCCACATGAGCGTTAGATTCACTCCAAGATATTTTATATTACTTGTGACTATTATGAAGTGTGATATTTCCCTAATTTCTTTCTCAGCCTGTTTATCCTTTGAGTAGAGGAAGGCTACTGATTTGTTTGACTTGATTTTATATCCAACCACTTTGCTGAAGTTGTTTATCAGGTTTAGGAGTTCTCTGGTGGAAGTTTTAGGGTCACTTAAGTATACTATCAAATCATCAGCAAATAGTGAAATTTTGACTTCTTCCTTTTTTATTTGTATTCCTTTGACTTCCTTTTGTTGTCTAATTGCTCTGGCTAGGACTTCCAGTACTATATTGAATAAGTAGGGTGAGAGTGGGCAGCCTTGTCTAGTCCCTCATCTTAGTAGGATTGCTTCAAGTTTCTCTCCATTTAGTTTGATGTTGGCTACTGGATTGCTGTATATTGCTTTTACTATGTTTAGGTATGGACCTTGAATTCCTGATCTTTCCAAGACTTTTACATGAAGGGATGTTGAATTTTGTCAAATGCTTTCTCAACATCTAGTGAGATGGGCAAGTGGTTTTTTTCTTTGAGTTTGTTTATATAGTGGATTACATTGATGGATTTCCGAATATTGAACCATCCCTGCATTCCTGGGATAAAACCTACTTGATCATGATGGATCATTGTTTTGATGTGTTCTTGGATTCAGTTTATGAGAATTTTATTGAGTATTTTTGCATCAATATTCATAAGAATGATTGGTCTGTAGTTCTCTTTCTTTGTTGGGTCTTTGTGATGTTTAGGTATGAGCATAATTGTAGCTTAATAGAACAAATGGGTAGTGTTCTTTCTGTTTCTATTCTGTGAAATACTTTATAGAGAATTGGTATTAGGTCTTCCTGGAAAGTCTGATAGAATTCTATACCAAAACCATCTGGTCCTGGACTGTTTTTGGTGGAGAGACTTTTAATGACTGCTTCTATTTCTTTAGGGGTTATGGGATTGTTTAGATGGTTTATCTTTTCCTGATTTAATTTTGGTACCTGGGATCTATCTAGAAAGCTGCCCATTTCATCAAGATTTTCCAATTTTAGATCCTTTGTAATAGGATCTAACAATTTTTTTAATTTCCTCTGTTTCTGTTGTTATGTCTCCCTTTTCAGTTGTAATTTTATTGATTTGAGTGCTGTCTCTGCGCCCTTTGGTTAGTCTGGCTAAGGGTTTGTCTATCTTGTTGATTTTCTCAAAGAACCAGCTCCTGGTTTTGTTGATATTTTGTATACTTCTTTCTGTTTCTACTTGGTTGATTTCAGCTCTGAGTTTGATTATTTCCTGTCGTCTACTCGTCTTGGGTGTATTTGCTTCTTTTCATTCTAGAGCTTTCATGTGTGCTGTCAAGTTGTTGGTATATGCTCTCTCCAGTTTCTTTTTGTAGGCACCTAGAGCTATGAGTTTTCCTCTTAGTACTGCTTTCATGGAGTCCCACAAGTTTTGGTATCATGTGTCCTCATTTTAATTAAATTCTAAAAAGTCTTTACTTTCTTTATTTCTTCCTTGGTCATGTCACCATTGAGTAGAGTGTTGTTCAGTTTCCACATGTTTGTGGGTTTTCCATTATTGTTGTCATTATTAAAGACCAGCCTTAGTCCATGGTGGTCTGATAGGGTGCAAGGGATTATTTCAATCTTTTTGTATCTGTTGAGGCTTGTTTTGTGACCAATTATATGGTCTGTTTTGGAGAAGGTACCATGAGGTGCTGAGAAAAGGATTTATTCTTTTGTTTTAGGATGAAATGTTCTATAGATATCAGCTAAATCCATTTGGATCCATAACTTCTGTTAGTTTCATTGTGTCTCTGTTTAGTTTCTGTTTCCATGATCTGTCCATTGCTGAGAGTGGGGTGTTGAAATTCCCCACTATTATTGTGTGAGGTGTAATGTATGCTTTGAGCTTTAGTAAAGTTTCTTTTATGTATGTGAGTGCCCTTGCATTTGGGGCGTAGATGTTCAGAATTGAGATTTTATCTTGGTACATTTTTTCTTTGATGAGTATGAAGTGTCCTTCCTTATTTTTTTTTGATTACTTTTGGTTGAAAATCTATTTTATTTGAAATTAGAATTGCTACTCCAGCTTGTTTCTTGGGACCATTTGCTTGGAAGATTGTTTCCCATCCTTTTACTCTGAAGTAATGTCTATCTTTGTCACAGAGGTGCGTTTCCTGTATCCAGCAAAATTCTGGGTCCTGTTTATGTATCCAGTCTGATAGTCTATGTCTTTTTATTGGAGAATTTTGATTTTTACTATTATACATTTTTTTCTGAAAAGGCCAAAGACTAGCAATTATCTGAGAACTAATTCTTGCAAGTATTTTTAATGTCAAGCAGTTTGTCCCTAAACTTTCAGTATGTTTTGGTATCAAAACATATATAATGAATCCCACTTCTGCCTCTATTTTTCTACTTTTTTAAATAATAGAATTTCAAAATAGTGACATCTAATGATTTTCATTATTGTAAATACAGTTCTGAGGTATTCCCCAAAACATCTTTACAAGATGCATTTATTGTCACTATTTTGAAGTTAATTATACAACTCCACAAGGAGAGATGTAGTTAGGCATATATAAAGTACATATGCAAATGTATATTACAATATATTCTAGAAACACAAGGGAGCTGCTATTTGAATAACGTATTTAACAGAGACAGTGTAAACATAAAAGTCAAACTGAATTAGAATGCTTTTTATTGATTTTTCATCTTTGAGGTGAGACATTACACACAAAATTTATCTAACAAAGGCTACTCCCAATATACATTATAAGAATTTTTGATAAAGCTAATTTGAAATCTGGCAATTAGGTTATGTAGTTCTTTTAATATTAAAATTTAAAAACAGTTGAAATCAATCTTAAAAACTTAAATAAAGCCAATTTATCAGTGAAGATAAAATCACAGTCCCTTGCTACAGGGACAGTGCCAGATGAATGAGTAACAAACTAAAGCCTTAGGAATCAGATAATGAGTTTTTTTCCCTCAAGCAATTCCCCTGGAGTATATACTAAGTTTGTCCACTCATTTTTTTTATCACCCTTGCTTCTTTTTATCTATGACATAGTCTTACCCTGTCTCCCTTCTTCTTTTCTGGCTATTTCTATTAAATGATTGTTGAAGTCTGCATGTGCACGACTCTATATTATTATTATTGTTGTTGTTGTTGTTGTTGTTGTTGTTGTTATTATTATTATCATTATTGCCTTGAAATTCTGAGGTTCTGAATTGTCATTCTTCTTTTCAGAGATTTCCTTAATTTAATCAATTTAAATGATGACCATATATTCATTCACAACCCTTAAGACTTTTGATGCTTTGCAAACATAACCCTTTGCATTTCTGTGTACTTGTTTATTTTGCAGATAGAAAGTTGTTTACTAACTCCCTTTCCCTTTTATTTGAAGGACACTTAAGAAGTCTAAACTGCCAACTTGCTTCAGAGTCAAAAATGGCAAAATGCTTGCTGTGTGTCTAGAGAGAAGTAAGGTGCTGTAATATATAATTCTTTCAGGTCTGCCTCATAAACACAGAGTAACTTCATCCTCCCACTAGGTAAATCTATTAGCTCTATCCTCCCGCTCTTTGTTTATCCACCATTCCCAAGGGGAAAAATTCTTAGAATAATTCAGAAGAAAGAGATATGCAATAGATAGACCAATGTGGTTGAATGTTTGCACTAAGCATAGGTCTTTCTTCATCACACATTAATCATTGGTTTCTGATGTCAATGGAAACTCAAAGCTGCATTCTGTTAAGCAACCTAAATGCTTAGGTTTCACAGTATTTGACACGTCCTATTACATATCTCTGTCATAATACACCTCATGTTGAATTCATAGGCCATTTGAACCTGACTTTTCCTCCTGTCTTTCTCTTCACATATCAAAGCATGGCATAGAGACATGATGCTCCCACCTGTTCTCTTTACCAGACCTACCCATTTGCATCATCTCACCAAATTCTCAGTTACCCTAGGTCTTCTATCTTACTTATGTAAGATGGTGCTAATTTCTAGTGCTCAGCAGTGTTTCTGGCTATGTAGCCCCCGCTTAACCTTTGAATTTGCAAAATCATCATTACATTACATCATTACAGGAATCCAACCCTAAACCTTCCTGTTAGTAATTTATTCCTCCTCTGTGATTCCATTTTACCTTATGCTTCTTCTTTCTTAGCAAGTGTCATCTTATTCATCTTTGTCTTTGTAACAGAACAAATGCTGTGAATATCTGAATATATGTATATCTTCAACAGTCATTATAAGCATATGTTTCTTAAGTGTTTGATGGAGAAATATGTGATAACATGACAGGTGCACCACAGATATATCCATTTAGTTTAAGACACATGTGACATATAGATAATATTCAGTACTTTAAAAAATAAAAATAATAAATGCCTTCATCTGCAGTTTAGAGTAAGCTGCCTAATAGAAAAAATATATCATAATATTAAATTCTAATTACATTCCATTTAAAGGTTAGAACATATACACACACACACACTTTTAGAAACAGTTACTCTATAGCTTATTAAGAATAATGACTTTCTATGAAGTTAACTAGGAATTAATATTACTAATTCTAACTTTATTGTCTTTTATGTTAATCTATTTTCACCATCCCTTCTCTTACTGCAGTTTAAAATTCTCTTTAATATTCGAATTGTACCAGTATTTCTAGACCATGAATCCCTCTAACATGCTACCAAATGGACTGGCAATCACAGTTCTCCAGTGTTAGTACAAATCTCAACATGGCATTGAACTCATAATTTTTTCTATTTTTTCTATTCTCCCTCTGGAAAGACAACTATTCTCTGTGACTTCTCTTTCTAAATACAACATATTATTGATGATCTAACCAGTCAGACCCATTGAGGATTTTCTTTGTTGGTAAGCAAGTTTTCAAATTTCTTTCCTTTCTACTCCTGTTCATCACTTAGGTTTATGTGCTGCCTACTCGGGCACAATCATTTTATTATAAATGACTTTCAGGATTTCCTTTCCTGCACCAGTTTGGGATCTGTTCTTGCAGAGACTAACCTTGCTAACATGCAAATCTCACAGCACTCCTAAAGTATGAATACTTTTGCCAGAGAGTAAAGCCCTGATTCCTTTACTCTATGTTACACAAATCTCTAGCATCTACCCAACAACAGGGCACTATTACTGCCGTATGTGTCTCAGCAGCATCATGCTCTACAACACTATAAATATTCAGTGCTTTCTCATGCAGTAAGTCTCTTCTGATTACAGCACCCTCTTCCTCCTAAACTTAGCCTGCCCTTGCAGAATCTAAAATTGTTACCAATCCAAAATAGAACAGAATGTGAGACCCAGTGGTATGTTTCCCTTTGCTATTTTTGTAGCTGCACAAAGATCAGGCAATCTTAGTCCTGGTTTTATCATTTAGCTTTTTAAGATCACGATACTCAAGAGTCACAGTAATATCATTAAGGATCATTAAGAAATGTTGGCACAAGTTCAGAATTCAGATTTTAAACATTCAGTTAAGTGTAATCAATAATATTAGTACTCTAAAATAATGTGAACTGACAAAAAGAATGATGATTGAAATATACATTTATATCTCCATCTGCCTGGATAAATATAGGTAAAAATAAATGTCACTAAGCATATTAACATTGATTTTTGTCTAAAACTCCAAAAATGTATCTGTTCTGTGTCAAAGAAGAGAAACAAAGGTTTACACTGTAAAAATTCCTTTATTAACAAATGCCCATAGACAGATGTGAGCAAGATGCTTTAAGGAGAGAGGAGAATGATTACAATCAACAGATATATACACATTGCCCAACAACAAGAAACGGAGTATAAAGTATCTAAAAAGAGGTTTTGGCAATGTAAAATCACACTTCTGGCATTATAGCTTAGTATACACAGTGAACATTTCCTGAGAAAGCTGTGTACAATCTAAATGGCTTTCTCATATTCGCCCCCTGTATTTATGGCATTGTCTTGTTCATTTTGTGTCTTTATAGTATGATGCTCTCAGTGTAGAACCAGTTTACAAAGAACAGAGATGCATTTCTTTAAATTTTGGAGGCAAGGGTGCCCAGGAGGATGGAGTTGTACCTGCTGCGGTTCTTCTCAATGCTTTGTAATACTGAAAAAAGGCGCTCCATAGAGAGAAGGAAAGAAGGTTGGGCATCCAGCCTCAAGCCTTTCTATAATTGGCATTAATCTTCTGATGCAGGTGGAGCAACCATTTTAAATTACAAGATCATCAGCAATGCCTTCTTAATCCATGGCAAAGAAATAAATATTTCTAACAAAGTAGGTTCTGCATTTTCCCAATAAAGTTATCTTTAGGTTATATTTTTTTCTACAATATAATTGATGAGCTACGGAGATGGATCAGTGAGCAACAATATTTGTTTTGCAATCATGACTATCAAAGTTCATACCCCCAGCACCCATTTTAAAAAGCTAAGCGTAGCTGCATGTGCCTATAATGTAGCAGTGGTAGGCAGGGACAGGCAAAAGTCCAGAGATCTTGTTGGCCAGTCAGACTAGCTGACATGCAAGCTACTATTTCAGTAAGATACTCTTCCACAAGGCTATAACATGGAAAATGATAGCGAAAAATCCAAGCTAGTTTGCTCAGACATGCATATGGACACGTTATGGTTGCATACATTGTTCTGTCACCCTGTTCTTGGGGAAATGCAAACACCCATTTTCATTGCATATATGAGCCAGCAACAGGCTAAACCTAGGATATCACTGAAGTCTACCTAGTTGAACCCATGAGTTTTATTGGGGACATTTACAAAAGGGTGAGCAAGAAGTTGCTTACAGGAGTAGAAATGATTAAAAGACAGCTGCACTACCAAAAATTCACCCCAGGGGTGACAGGTCATGAAAGCTGAAAACCTAGAGGGCACTACACAACCCGAAGTAATCTATATAGGTTGGAGGGTGTTGGTGGTCTGAGCTCTTTCCAGTCAACTTTGCTGATCTGCTTCTTTCAAGTAGCTTGGCTGCTCTGAGATTTTTCAGTTTCTCAGATGATCCAGTGACTTGGCCGATGTAAGTGTCTGAGCAATACTTCCACCTTACATAGTCTTTTGGAATGAGATACATAGCATATCTTGTAACTTTTGGGTACTTGCTGAAGGTTTTGAGTTGTTTACTTAAGATCTCTCCAGAAGGATGGAACTCCTTTTAAAATAACGTGTGTCTTAACAAGCTTCCTCTCAAATTTTAAGGTTATATATAAGGGGAAATTCCACACAACATATATCCACTCACCAATGGGAATAAACTACATGTAGTAAAATAAAAATCAGCATTATTTTGTTATTATTATTATTGTCATCATTATTATTATCTAAATATAGCTTTAAGTTCACCCCTTCTGTTCAGATTGATGTGCCTGAAACCCTTCCAACATAAAATTTCTGACAGTACCATAGGGATTCTTGTTATCATCACTGTGACATCTCTGACAAGAAGACATTGGAGTGACCATTTTCAGCATGCCATGCCATTTGCCCTTTGTTGTAATTTCTAACATTCCTGACGTTGTTGTCACTCCCTGGACACGCAGCACGTCAGGTTGACACAATCTTTGCTCTAGTTCTAAGGCTTGTCGCCCTCAATGCATCCCTCAGAAGAGTGTCTAAATATTGATGGCATAAAGACTTCCCTCTCCAGCCCTTTTCTTTGCCACACAGTGCCATGGTGTTGCAAGTTTTGCACAGAGAGTTCAGCCGGCTACAATCTTTAGTCCGCACTGCCAGAAGAGAAGAACCTTGTGCCATCATGAGTACACAAAGATTTCTTGGTTCATGGTTTCTACATTCTTGACCTCTTCCACTTACTTTTTCTAATTGATAGAAGATGAAAAAGAAAGAACAACAACAACAAAAAAAACCACAACAAACGCACACAATGTTTTTTGTATCCAAGACCACCGAGGGTGACTGTCATGTGTGATACCTTCTCAAGGATTTTTCCAAGTTACAGAGTTGAACTAGGGAAGGCAATATTCTCTTCAAAGCAATATATTCCTATTTCTTTGTTTACTAAAGTGATTGAAATACCATTGCATTTTATTCTAGTTAATGAGTTAACAAATATTCTGTAATTGCTAAAATATGTGTCAGGTTCTGAGAGAAACCAACAAGGTACCTTCTCTCATAAGTCTTACAGATTCAAACACACAAAGAGTCAAGTCAGTATAATGTTCTCTCCTGACCACTAACCTCAGGCTCCTTGGTTGCTCTGGTCAAGGAGGCCAGAAAGAAAAACAGCAGTTCAAGTTCTTCTATGTAACTGCCATGCCTTGTTCCACAGCTTTGTTCCTAATACTTCTAAAATAGTCCTAAACTCCCTTCACTTTCTGTAACAGTATGCAAATCATATTTAAATATCAGGTCACAACCTGCTTCTCCACTCCAACTCATTACTGTCCATGAGGATGTTTTATAAAACAGATGAAAATATACATAGTGACACAAATATGTGAAGCTAAATATCTACAGTAGAGAAATGCAAATTAACTTAACTGTCACATCATTTTCCTAGCAGGAGACACTGCTAATATGAAATTTTATGAGGCGTCACAGCACCTATAAAGTAAAATAATAAATAAGTGAATTCCTGAACAATGAGCACAGACTTTGTATTACCTTGAACTACAGTGTTTTATGTCCATTAGGATCTCAGATTCATTTAACTGGTTGTCACTAATACTCCATTAAAATACTATTGAAAATTAATATATCTGACAGTAAAAAATATGACAAATGAAGAAAGTTTCAGCATAACATTTTTATAGACTTACCAAGTGCACAGAATTCAGAATGTGTGAGACATGGTCACATGTTGAATTGATCTCACCACTAAAACCTTCTGTCATTTCAATGATGTTTGATCTTCAGATAACTCCAGTTTCATTCAGAATGAGTTGTAAATGAAAACTATCAATTGTACTAACAAGAAGTAAAATATCTGATTACTATATATGACATAAAACTATGATTTTTTGTACTAAATATTATTTTGATTTATATAGGAATTAAGTCTATATTTATCAACTATATTCACGCATTCACTAATTAAACTGTTTGTTTTATAGTAAGTCCAGGTGTGATACCTTTGGCTATTATGGAATAGAATGAGTGGGTTAAACATCTGATTATTATTTTTGTTCAGTTCTGGAAGTCAAAAGTTCCATTTCCTAAAGGTGCCAGCAGATTCTGAGTCTCTAGCAAAGGCTCACACTCTGGTCTGAGGAAGCTCACCTTCCTTTTGTGTCCCCTGCTATCAAGAAGAGAGAACACTAGTGCTTTATCTCTGCTTCTTCATATAAAGTTTCTAATTCCTACAGATCAGGGCTCTGCTCACATGGCCTCACTTATGCTCCAAGTGAATCAATTCAATGGTTGCAAACCTCCCTTTTTTGGCATTCTTTTTCAAGCACCAGAGGGAATTCTTTATTACCTCCATAATACCTCTACCTCCAAATACAATGATTTGTTGTTAGGACTCTAAGATTTGGCACTGTCTACTTCAATTCACAACATCAAGATATACATTTTCATCATTATAAAGTGAAATGAATAAAACTTCTGCTAGTTCATATTTGGCAAAACATTCTCTACTCTTTCTAGAGAAGCTACAAAAAAGGCAAAGATCATGCATATAGGATTCCAAAGCAAGGAACTATTTTTGGTGAATAGTAAAATTTTAAAACTCAGTGTTGAATACAGTTTGTAAATATCACTAACACTAGTGTTGAAGTCAAGCAATCAGTCTGTGGTTTCAGTGTTGCAAGGTGCAGTTTCAGATGGCGTATACTTTTATTATTTATGACTGTGTCTTACTCCAGCTACCATACTGGTCTTGAATCCCTAGCTTCCAGTAATCCTCCTGACTCATTTTCCAAGACTATGGATATGCACTCTTACTCCAAGATCATTCTTAATCAAAGTATTGATCAAATTCTTTCATAATTGAAAACAAAAATGTCTGGGATTTCATGACTGGCACATTTTATTATGTAAAACTCAGCACATAAGACTATTTATGGAAACTAATTGTAAGAAGGCTGTCCTGTCATATAAGAATAGCCAAACTAACGTTTTGCTTTACTTTCCATTTCTGTAATAAGTACCTGAGCGACAGCAACTTGAGAATGAAAATGTTAATTTTAGAAGACAGTAAAAAATATGTTATGAAGAAAAGTCGATATAGGAACTCAAGAAATTAACCTAGAGGCAGGAACTGAAGGAGAGGCCATGGAGGAGCACTGCCCACTGGCTACCTTTCTATGGCCTGTTCAGCTTCCTTTATTAATGTATTTATTCTTTGATAATTTCAAGTTGGTTTTTTTTTTTTTTACTATATTCTTGCCAATTTGTCTCCAAACCTCTCCCCCATTCAACTTCATGTTCTTTGTCAAAACTTGGGAAGAAGTAAATAAAGAAGAAAGAAGAAAGAAGCAAAGAAACAAACAAGCAGAGAAACAAACAAAGAAGAAAGGAAGGAGCTAAATTTTTGGAGCCTTATTAGGGTTGGCTCACTGCTTCTGAGCCTGGGGCCTGTTCTAGAATTTGTTTGATATCTCCGGGTTACACATCCTTTTTTATGTTCCTGTGAGGCACAGCAATATGGACTCCCTACTACATTCCTACCACTACCTGCACAGTGAATGTTCTCTCTTGAATTTCTTTAAAGGGAACATCTGAGAGCATCATTAATTATGGCTAACCTTGTAGTGGAAACAACAGTCTTTCCTTTTCTTTTCTTTTCTTTTCTTTTCTTTTCTTTTCTTTTCTTTTCTTTTCCTTTTCTTCCTTTTGGAGGGGAGGATGTTCATTAATTCATATTCATATTATGGACAATTAAAAATTAATTGTCGGAAAGATTTGCTATGCTTTTTGTCTTTAGATATTTTGTAAAACCCAGAAGTGTGTTTTTTAGTTTTATTCTCCTGTGAGTAATCTAAAGTTTCAAACAAACTTTAAAAGGCTCATAAATTGAATGATTACTCTCCAGTTTATAGTGGTATTGAGATGTGAATGGAACATAAGAATAACAGCCTCATTAGGTAGCAAATCATTAGTTGAATAGGATATTGGGATGTGGGGATTACAGGAAGTAGGTCTTCAGGCAAGCATCTTTGAAGTGGCATTTTGACATCTGGCCCCTTTTGTTTTTCAGTTTCAAGCTGCAGAAGTAGAACAGCTTTGCTCTGCTCTGTTCTTTATCTCATCATGTTTAAGTTCTGCTGTGACCTAAACCCACCAGAGTCAGCTAGTTGTGGATTTGAACATCTGAAACGTTTCTGTGTATACCAGAGACTGTGTCTGTATTAGTCAGAGTTCTATTACTGTGAGGAGACACAGACCAATGCAACTCTAATAAAGGAAAGCATTCAAATGGGGCTGGCTTACAATTTCAGATGTTTAGTTTATGTCATTGTGGCAGGAAGAATGGTTTCATGCAGGCACTTATGGTGCTGAGGTAGTAGCTGGAATTTCTACATCTGGATTTACAGACAGCAGGAGAAGGAAGAAACTGTGACCTAGTTTGGGCCTTTGGACACTTATTGTCACACTTCTTCCATCAAGGCCAGACTTCGTAATCCTTTTAAATAGTGACATTATCTGTTGACTGTTGATTACACATTTAAATATACGAACTTAAGGGGCCCTTATTCAAATCACTATGCAATAGCAATAAAAACAAACAAACAAAAATCATGTCTGAATCTTGAGACAATTTCCTTGTCATTACTGTCCTGATAATCCCACAGTGTGAGACAGGTAAAAGCTTAATTTAGGAAGCATCCTTTCTGAATTGTCATGGTGACTAAGTCATTTTACCTTAAATACAGTAGGTATACAAGTTCTATGAAAAAAAAAGGAGTATTCTTTTATAGAGGAAAAAGTACAGTATTCTTCTTTCATTTACTCTCCTCTGTGTTCAAACATTCATTATTATAACTTCTGCAAATGAATGGAAGCCAAAGTTATTTCCCTCTACTTACCTAGGCACTTTTCCCATTGACTACAATCTAGCCTTTTGAAATTCTATTCCATCCAGGAGACTCTCATGAGCATATTCGTGTTCCAAACAAACCTCAGTCTCTAACCCATCAAAAGGTCTTTTCTTTAATAACTGAGACTCTGCAGACCCTGCAGCTGTGTTGTTTATTTTATACAAGCACAAAAAAAGTTGTTTTAAATACTATAATTAGTCTAGTGTTTTCTTTATTGAAGCATCTGTAGGAACATGTGTGTTTCTCTGAATGAATGAGCAGTCACACTTATTTTTATTAAATCTGAACTTGTCCTTTGAGAGAAATGAATTTCATTCTGTGTTATTATGTAACATGAATATTCTTTTTTTTTTAAAGGTAAAACCTTTTTCTCCCAACAAAGAAGCTAGACTTAATTGAATCTCCTGATTCTAATTTTCTGATCTGAGTTACCGTCTCTCTGGGATGTAGGATAATGTTTTTACTGACAAATGACTACATTAAGGTATGTATTTCCATATATAAACAAATATACATGAATGTTTATCTATGCCCTATCATTGACAAGAGTGGCATGAATTATAACAATATTATATCTTTGTTACAGAAGTGCCATCTGCAAGTTAGGTGATTATTTTATAAAAATAAAACACATAATTTTTAAAGTTTGAAAAGCAGTTTTTAAGCACTAAATCTATTAAAATGTTTCCTTTGAACTGTCTAGACAGAAATTAAATTACATAGGCAACAGTCATATATGGATATACTACATCTTCATGTGGGCCAAATTTGAATAAGGGAAATATTGCCTTTCTAAAGTAGTGAGAATTTTGAATTCTTTAAAAACACAAAAATATTATAGGAATATGTTCTCATTTTAAGCTCAGGTGTGGGCTTTGGGGATATGTGGATAATTTCTGCAGACTGTAAGATTGGGAATTCTGGAGACTTTTCAGAGAATATTTAAATACTAGAGCCCTGATAGAAGGGACTGTTTGGCTGTTAGTGATTACATTCTGTTTGTTGTGGTTTGTTGTGGTTTGTCAAGTAGTCATGAGCAATGAGACAAGAGGAAGAAATTAGGTATCCCGACAGGGAAACTTGACACCACTAATCAGCAGGAAGTAGTCTAATGATATTGTCATTCAATTTCCCCTCTCTCATTTTTTCTCTCCTCCATTGTGTTAAGGGCTTAAAAGGGTGGAAGAAGTGTGGGGGAAAGGGAAAGAAAAAAGAACTCACAAAGTAGCCAAAACTCAGGCTACAGGTGGCAAAAGTCAGGCTATATATAAGTGGTGCCCATTGTGGGGTTAGAGAGAATTGGTAATTTGATTTCAAATACCATAGAGGAAATGGCAAGCAATGAAGGGAAAGATATTTTGTTTCAAGCTGCCAATAACAACAACAACAAAATGATTGCAGCTGCTTCCTCTGTGATATTCCTCTATTTGCTCCCAGAAGGAATCTTTTGTTTTGTCTTTTTTCTCGTTCTATATTCTGTCTCAAAGAAAGTTGAGAAAATGACTGAGCAACTGGAAAAAATGCTGGTAGAAGTGGAAGCTCTTGGGAAGTGAGCAGCACCAGAAGAAAAAAAAAGAGAGAAAAATAAAAGGCTCAGACCCAATGACTGAGCAACAAAGTAAAACTTTCCTGCAGGTGTAAAGAGAGAGAGAAAAAAAAAAAAACTGTGCCACTACAGGGTGGCTGGGTTAAGAAAAACCTGAAACAGCCTGTTTTGAGAAAAAGGTTTAATCTAGGACTACACTTAAAGCCAGTTCCAGAGTGGGAGGAGGGGCAGCCCAGGGTTATGAAGTCATGACTATCAGTTTTCCCAGTAGTCCTATAGCATATGCCTGCTAACGTGGTGCAAGAAGGCTTTGATGAGACCGGGTGACATCCTATAGAAATGATAGATTTAAGGCATTTCAAAGAGGCCACGATTTCTTATAGGATGCATTCACCTTATGTGAAAAACATTCTAAATAACTGCTACTCAAATACAATTGTTCCCCAAGCCTAGAAGGGATTGGTAACTTGAGGCCAGTCTATGATTGCAATGGTTATGATGGTGGAGGGAAGAAGCCATGAATATTGAATAGCAAAATAGAGTGAGGGGAATGAACATAGTAAAAGATCAGTTGCTGGGTGAAGGGTGGTACTCAGACATATAAGAACAGATTTAGCCGGGCAGTGGTGGCATACACCTTTAATCCGAGCACTTGGGAGGCAGAGGCAGGCAGATTTCTGAGTTCGAGGCCAGCCTGATCTACAGAGTGAGTTCCAGGACAGCCAAGGCTATACAGAGAAACCCTGACTCGAAAAACAAAACAAAACAAACAAACAAACAAAAAAACAAAAACAAAAGAACAGATTTAATTGGATGATGCCACTTAGCAGCTTTAAGAACATAGAACAATAGTGAGGAGTCCAATAACAGGTCCACCTCATATACCAAGATTATAGAGGCTCTGAAGAAGCCTCCACCGAGATTTTACAAAAATTTTCTCAGCTGTGAGCAAAACTATATCAGAATTAGACCTAGATGCAAGACAGGTGTTTGTAGAGACCTTGGCTTATGAAAATTTGAATACCAAATGAAAAAAATGTGATTAGATCATTAAAGGCATGAGCAGCACCTATGGGTGAATGGGTAAGGGAAATAACCAATATTGGTTCTCACATATAACGTGCTATTATCATAGGTCAAGCTATAGCTAAAGGTCTCAGATATCAAAATGCCTGTTGCTTCAATCATGGAAAATTTGGTCATTTACAAAGAATCTGTGACCAAGCCACTAAAGGTCTCAGGTCTCAAAATGCTTAGTGTATTAACTAAGAGAAATATGGTACTTGAAAAGTGAGCAAGCCATTCTATGGCAACAGGTTTCCTAAACCAGAAAGAAGAGCTAGGCTTCCAGGATGTGCAGGCGATATGGCAAGGACTACCATCAGATGAACGAGTGTGGATTCAAGAGAGAAATCCAAGGCAGTTTCTTATCGTTGAGAAACAGTTTTGGAGACCTGACTTGAGATCCGGCAACAAAAAAATATGAGTTATTTCAGACAAGAACAGCCAAGTGTCACCAGGTTATAGAAAACACTGTGGAATTAAATTAGTTTATATACTATAAGGATGTGCTAGCATAAGAATGGAAGCCTGCAGAAGTTTTACATTGGGGATGAGGGTTTGTTTATCTTTCCATGGAAATGAAAAGCTTCAAATTTGATAACAATTAGAACTCAGCAGTAGAAGCCTCCTGAAAACTTTGGTGCTTGTGACTGAATCCTAAGAAGGTAAGTGTTTATGACTTAGGTGATCCCAAATCTAGTCATGGTTAACTGTCACCACACATGAGAACCAGTTCTAAAGGTACAAAACAAAATCACAACTTCTTCTAACCAAAGCCCAGGTACCACTGAGCCACACTCTTGAAGCTCTGCAATCTGGGAGGGGCTGAACACGAGAGGAGGACATGCATCATGGTCCACACAGGTAAATGGATGGTTAAAACAGGGCAGTTAATTAGACAAAGACAATTAGAAACCAAATAATAAATGATTTAAATGTATTGAGTCAGGATTTAAAATAATTAATTAATAATATTAATTCCATAAATGTATACATTTGTGAGTTTTCCTTAAAGAAACTTATGACTCCATATTACTTCTAAAAATGTAGTTTATTCTAATATTTACATTGCATTCCCTGATTTTTCTTTTTCTAAAATAGCATTGTAATTCCTCTGTTATCTTCTTATACAAAAAAATAATTTTATTTCAATAATATATTTGTTAATAGCTATTACATAGCTTCTGCCATAATTGTTAATTCTTGGATAATAATTATTTCAGATAGAAAAATTCTTGTAGTCAGTCATCTAAACAACAATGCAATTAGCTACATAGGAAAGTTTTTTGAGAAAATGTCTTATGTACTATTTGGTAAATTCTAACAAATGAACAGATCAATTTCTCAGTAATAGCAATGGGTGGTATCATTTTTCAACTTAATTTTCAGCTATTATTGTTAATATTCATGAAAACAAATAGAGGCTGGGTTTTTCAAAGTATATTTTTAGATATTAAAACATGTAAGTTTTATTTCTTGTAAAGTTTTAAACTGTTATCCCTCCCTCTTTATATCTGAAAGCTACTGAAATATGAGAAATATGAAATATTTTCCTACAAACTTACTGAAAGTTTTTCCCTAGTGAAAACAGTATTCTGCTGAGCACTCTTCTAAGATACTAAGAAACAAATTTAAAAAAAAGAGAAGAAAAATTTCAGAGAAAAAATTTAAATTTTTAGTAATTCAACAATATTTTAAAGCCTGTAGGTTATTCTCTCTGTCCTAGAATATGTTTCACAAACTTAAAAAAAAACATATTTAAAGTATGTGTTATCATCTTTCTTTTGTTGTTGTTGTTGTTGTTTGTTTGTTTTGTTTCATATTTGATTTTGATTTTTTTTTGGTATATCCTCCCCAGTATGAGTAACAAACACAAAGGATTCCATTGTCAATAAGTCTATAGGAACATCTAAAAGTAAGTACAAGCCAAGCAAAATAGTAGAATCAACATTTTTCTACAACAAAAAGAACCAAGAAACATTCTGATTAAGATCATTGTTTGTAAGGGGAGAGGTAATCATCGCCATGTTCACTCTATCACAAGGCAGAAGAGTGGCTGAGCCAGCTCTCCTATGTTCATGCTCATAGAGCCAGGTCACTTGTACCCCCAGGTAACCCCTCCATCAGAGCCAGCTCTACTTTGCTATAGGACAGGTGCAGGGCCTGCTCTCCCACGTGCTATAGTCAATGAGGAGTAAGGGCAACTCTCCTGAATGCTGCAGGGAGCAAGGAGTGAGGAGAGGAGAGTATCAACTCTGCACCCCCAACCACCTCACAAAAAATGTGTGGAAGGCCTGCAGTCCCTCTTCTAGCCCTCAGGGCTGGCTCACCCACTCTCATGATCCTGCAGTCAGCTTTCCCAACTGGCTCATAATTGACCCTGTCTTCTGCTGATGGCAGCATTGTGTGCCCTAGCTGCAGAAGTACTGGAGAGCTTGTCCTGGTGGTGTAGATAAGAGATACCAGGCACATTGACCAGCTCAGCTACCACCGAGGCCTACATCCAGTACTTTGAGTTGCCCCACAACAAAATCTCCATCATCTCTGAACTGTTGGATCCTGTGAGAGGGTTGGTCCTGCTGTTACAAAGCTGTAGGATCTCCATGACTCAGGACAACAACAGGATAACTGGGGGAAGTTCTGAAGAGGATCCAATATTGATGGCATCCGAAAAGCCAGGGACCTCAAACCAAACTCATTACAATGAACATTTGCAAGCTAAAATGTGCTGAGAGATGGGTATATTGTGGGACTCACTGGGACACACTACAGCTTCTACAATGAGATATTTTCTTGGCTTTGAATCATTATATTTATTTTTGTTGGTGTATGTATTTTTTTTTTTTTATTTCGGTTGGAAATTGCAAGGACAGAGGGTGAAAAGGAGGGGACAGGGAAATGAGTGAAATGATGGAACTCATAGCGAATCAATAAAATATTTCTTAAAGATTCACTGTTGTAGAACTAGTGCTATATACAAAAGAATTTGTTTAAGATATTCTTTCGAGTTTAATATATAGAAAATTTATTGGAAACATTTTAGATACAGACCATCAATTTTAAAACCAACTATTTAGTATGCTACCAGACACAAAGGAGAAATGAAAAGAAACAGGACAGAAAAAACAAAACACAAACAGTTTTCTTCTTTTTTAAACTAAGTAATAAGTAAAAGAAATTGGTAGGAATTCCAAAACAGGACTCCATCATGAAGTCCATTTGTTTTAAGGGATTGTGTAAAATTAAAGTAATTTCTTGTAACTAAGAAAATCCTTTCTAGACAGTTATGATTCTTAAAAATGTAAAAGAAAGTTCATACAATCTAATTTGCCATTAGGAAAATATTGCAGACAAATGGAGACAAAACTAATCAGGCAAGTTAATCTCATACTGAGAACCACAATCTCTGAGGAACAATAGTGATCCAGACTCTATAGCTGCATTGCAAAGTCTTGTTAAGTAGATTGGTATTGATTGATAACTTCAATGATGGTTCTTTTCTCTTCTTTTCTTTCCTTTCCTTGTCTTTTCTTCTCTTTTCCTTGAAATACAACCTTGGTCTGTTTGCAAACATACATGTAAGATGACAATTCTATTAGGTTAACATCTCTCTTCTTGATTTCTATTCATAGAAACATCTGCATTAAATATATTATGAACTTTCACTACTTGTTGCAGTAAATCTCCAACCCAAATGAGCCCATACAATGAAAACACAACTCAATTAATATGCATACAAGCGGTGAGCCTAGACTGGGTGGACCTACCAGTACATTACTATACTCCCCAGCTATGAGATCCCTTGTAACTTGTAGTTTCTTTAGGCCACAAGCTTCTGCTCCATTTCCCTTTCACCTCCTCTTCTTCAATCTTCCTCTTACTCCACTCTCTCCTTGTCTCCCCCTCCTCTTTTCCCTCCCTCTTTCCCTAAAACCTTTTGCTCTGCCTTTCCATTCCACTGTGCAATCACAGGCTCTTTATTTTACAAGTTAAAATGGGGAGAAGGTTCATATGAAGTCATCTGAGTGTGTGATTCACTCCTTGACCCAGTGGCAGCCCCTCTGGTGAAGCAGAATTAGCATCAAAATACAAACAGCATCAGGGCAATCCACAACAACTACTCAGCAACATCATGTTGTTTTTGTCTCGATATAGTTTTTATAATTTTCATTCATCCAAATCATTAACTTTTAAGGAAAAATACAGAGTAGGGGAAGGGAGGGACAGGGGTTGATGATAGGTTGATTGTGTTTTTAGAGAAATTACATGTAAAGGGAATATATTAAAATAACAATTCCTAAAGGAGAAGACTGTAGAAATATATTTTTAATTAAAAAAATAGAATATTTTTAGTATTGTGTTTCGAGATTCTGAAACCACAACGAGTGGCCTATATTCTATTTTAAATAAAATAACTTAGTTGGTGCTTCATTTTTCTAGAGAGCAAATATCTAATGAGCAAATACCTAAGTGTGTTTTTGAGCTGAGCTTACATATGATTGATGTTGAGGCCGATGTATCTATGACTCCATCCATCTTCTCTTTATAAATGTTGGTCTATGCTATGACCTGTAAGTTTGTGGCTATCTTCTGGATCTACAGAAGCCATGCTCAGAGCATCATTGTTATGTGTTTTCTAATAGTTCTACTATAATCAGAACATTAGGGTTCCTGATGTTATTCTTTATCTTCACAGCCTTCCCCTGTGATATTATGTGTTAATCTGAGAAGTACTGTCTTGGGTGACCACTATCTTTCTCTATCCTGTTACTTTTATCCTGCCTTTTATAGAGTTATTTCTAAACAAACGAATCATGAAGACCATTCTATTCCTTTTTATGGAAATTTTTCTTATTTTTCAATTTTTCAAAAATTATAATTACATAATTTTTTTTTCCCTTTTCTCCTCCAACCACTCCCATTATGAGAATATTTAGTGAATCAGAAAACAAAGCTTTAAAATGTGATGCTAGGGAATTCTGAGTGCTTTAATAGAGAGGTGATAGAGGCAAGCCTACTTCTGGCCTATGTCTATACTTTCTCCTTCTTTCCCCAAAAATCTAAGAAATAGTATGCTCCTCATGACTCTCAGAAATTAGTGCACTGTCCTCCAAAGTCAGGCATAGTACAGTTACTCTCTATGACCTCTCAGTGAAGAAGCTGACCACAGAGAAATTCTCTGACCTATTTTATTGGATTACAGAAATTGAGATTCAGAAGAAGACCACAGCATATTGGAAAGAAAAGGATTCTGCACAGAGAACAACAGCAAAGCATCAGCAAATAAACCCAAAACAAACAAAAAAGAAGATGGGCCATGGAGTCACTCTCAGGGTGTATTACCTTTATAGCATACCCTAATAGACAATCATGTTTAAAGGGGCTGGCTGCTTCATTTCACCTAAGCACAAAAATACTTTCCCTTGGTTTCTGGCCTTTATTCGTGAAGTTTCCCATGCCTCATAAATTTAGATTAGTGCATTATATAGTTTCTTACTTTTAGCCTGTCTTTGTTAAAGCTGTGTTGGTTATGCATATTGAAAGAAAGAGAAGTAATGCCATTTCTTTGTTTCTCAAACTGAAATCCCTTAGTCTTTTTTTTTTTTTTTTTGGAAAGTGTATTTTACTTTTCATCATTTTCCAAACCAGAGAACAACTAGAAATCTTATTTTATAGCTGCTTTTATCCAAGTATGATTAATTTGGTAGAGACAATACTAGTTCATCCAGTTAATTTCATTAATACATTAAATTTTATTATAGTTAGTTTAGTTAATTGTTAAAATATTGCCTTACAAATAATAAATTTTCACAAATATTTATATTTTAACTTTAGAAGTTATTTTGAAATTTTATACTCTTTGAAGCTCTTTAAGCCATGTTCCTCACTCGCTTCCCTTTCTATAGCCCCATTCAGTTTTAAAATGAGGATGTTCTGTTAAATGTTCAAAGGACATAGTTGGCTTTATTTTAAATTTTATAGGAATCATGGGGCGTTGTTGAAAGTTTAGTTTGAGTCTTAGAAGAAACTTGGGATCTTTGAATAGTTATGAAATTTTAAAGTAAGAATTGATGCATTTTGCATCATGAGCTGACCATATGAGCTTCATTCAAAGTCTGAATACTGAGATTTGAGTGATAATCATAGGCTTATGTACTTGACAATGTGAACATTGGCTAGTGGTACTATTTATGATGATTGAGAATCTGTAGGAGAAGAAGGCTCATTGCTAGAACATGCTCATTAGGTTTGTGGTTTGAGGCTTATAGACTGGTCCCACTTCCCATTCACTCCATGCTTCCTGATTACAGATACAATATATCTAGCTGTTCCTGCTTATTCCAACCTGTTTCTGTCCATGATAGAATGATACCAGAAAACTGTGAGCCAAAATAATGCTATCCTTGCTTAAATTTCTTCTTGTTGGGTATTTGATGGGAGCAATGAAAAAAAACAAAACTAATATATTTGTCTGAAAATTGGTCATGACATGCCCCCCCTTCTGTATCTACCTGGTTCTTTATTTTTTAATACTCCTGTGTCACATGAATGTAACATGCTAAGCTTTGGTTAAGTAGAACTTCTATGCTCTTTCTGAAATTGTCTCCTGTTTTAGAAGTATCAACATAACCCTTATGACAGATGAGGGAAAACACTGCAATGTTTGTTCAACTATAATGATTTCAATACCTTGCTTTAATAAAGTTATAATTAATGTTTAACTAAAACCCTCTGAAAGCAATTCTTTACTGTAATTCTGATTTTCTTTCTAGGAAACAGTCTCAAAAATAACAAAAGAGTGTAAATCAACACAAAAACCTTAGTGATGTGCCATGAGACTATTTTCTATAAGGCTGTGTTCATTGTAATTTAGTCCATGACACTACATAGAAATATCTCTCTTAAGGTTGAGATTCCTTACTGGCATGCATCTGAACCTGTAATGTTTTGTGCTATATCTAAGGGCCAAATTAATATGACAATAATATTTGTACAATACACTTTGGAAGTTTACATATTTAAGCATTTATAAGTGAAAGTAGTAGAATGATTGCTTGTAGAAAAATACCCATTAATGACTGGTATAAAATAACGGTATGTGTTGTGTAGTGACTAAAGTTACAGGGTGAATTTTCTGATATTGAAGTCAATTTAATTGAGATTTTATACTACTAGTTATATTTACTTTTTGTATTTGCCTTTTAAATTATTTCACTTGTGTAGTGGTTTGAACAGGTGTGGCCCCCACAGACCCATGAGTTTGAATGTTTGACCCATAGATATTAACCCTATTAGGAGGCGTATCCTTGTTAGAATATGTGTGGCCTTGTAGGAGGAAATGCAGCACTGTGGGGTGGGCTTTGAGGGTTCCTAGTGTCCAAGGTCTGCCCATGGCAAAAGAGACAGTCTCCTTTTTGCTGCCTTTGGATCAAGATGTAGAACATGTAACTCCTTCTAGATCATCATTTTTGCCTGGAAGCTGCCATGTTTCCTGCCATAATGACAATGGGCTAAAACTCTGAAACTGTAAATCAGGCACAATTTAATGTTTGCTTTTATAGAAGTTACCTTGTCATGGTGTCTCTTCCCACCAATAAACCGCAAACTAAGACAGCTTGTGAATTTTCTAATAATGGATTTCACTTCTTTTTTCCATGACCAAGAGGAGAATTGTAGAAACCTAAACCACTGGAAGCTCTCTCTCTCTCTCTCTCTCTCTCTCTATATATATATATATATATATATATATATAGAGAGAGAGAGAGAGAGAAAATATATATATATTTTCATTCTTAAAACTGTGTATGTGTGTGTGTGTGTGTGTGTGTGTGTGTGTGTGTGTGCATGTGTGTTTTTATAAAGGCGATCTAAATGAAATCACCAAATAATGATGGAGATTGATCCTTGCTTGCCACCTCTTATCATCAAATGATCCTTCTAGTAATAGTATTAGTTTATATCTAATTGAATTGTTGGCCCAAGGGATCTTTGGGAATCCTTAAACAACCCAAGCTGTTGCCAAGACATTACATTGTTCTTCACAAACTGATGACAAGGCCCCATTATTAAAGCAACACCTACATAAAAGGTAGACAAGGTACATAGAATCTTCACCTCTACATACTAGCATCTTTAGTACAGGAAGGTACTCTGCATGTTACTAAAACTGAAACATAAATAAAAACCCACACACAAATTTTTTGCTCTACAATGGTGTCCTACTTGCAAGGCATGCTAAGGCAATGTAGCATAAATTGAAAGAATAACTGACTATCTGATTTGACTCAAGGACCAATCCATAGATGAAACCTGTAACCAACACTGATTGGGTGAGGAAGATTCTGAGACTGGAGAGCCCAGGACCTTAGGGTAAAACCAAATAAGGCTGGTCTTAAACAAATGTAGCAATAAAATGGCTCATACTAACATTCTGCTATACTCTTAAATCAGTGCCCTGTTTGATTATGGTAAGAGAAACTTCCTCCTACAGCAGATTGGAACAAATACAGAGCTCCATATGCAGAAACTGAGAAATCTTGGAACACTCAATCCTAAATGGAAGATACCTCCCCTCGGGGCTCCCTGTAAAAGAGAAGGAGGAAAGACATGTACCAGAGGAGATGGAGAAAAGGAAAAAGAAAAGACCCTCTAAAACACATGATCAAAGTGCAAAGGAACTTATAGACACTGAGATTAAGATCTTTAATTATGTCTGGCTTTTTTTGTTTTGTTTGTTTGTTTGTTTGTTTTTGTCCGACTCTGATGTGCTTGTTGCTTTTAAATTTTATTTTATTACTTAATTTTAATTATCCCTTAGAAACCTGCCTGTTTTCTAAAAAGACTTAGGAATGGAGTAAATGAGATAGGAGGAAAAGTGTGGAGGACTGAGAGTAGTAGAGGGAGGGGAATATATAATCAGGAAATACTGTATGAGAAGAACAAATCTGTTTTCAGTAAAAGGAAAAAATAAGTCTTTGCTAGTAAACTGAATTAAAAGCAACAACAACAAAAAACCAAGCAAACGAACAAAAAATGATTGTTACATTTACTACCTATAGAGAACTACTAAATTTTACTACTTGAGTTGTCATAACAACTACTCATATCAAGTCATTAGCTTGGGAAACCTAATTCAATTCATCTTTCTCTTGTGGACTTGCCTTCTGCATGTTCAACCAGATCTAAATGGAATATATCTGAACAATTCCTATACATCCCATCTATTCAGTAAGTAATACATAAAAACTGTACAGCATGTACTCACATTGATTTGTTATTATATGTAATCCAGAGTATGTTTCAAATTATGGAAGTAAATGTGCACAGATTAGCCACAAAGTCTAAGTGTCTACAATATTTTATGATGAGTAAACAAATCCTAAATAGTAAATGATAAATTCAGAAATGTTAGTTTTACCATTAATGATGCCATCGATGTTATTTATATTGCCATTGTTATATTTATATTTTTAGTTTTCTTAGAACAGCATCAATGAAATGGTTATATCATTATGTAAATTATATGCATAATTTTCTTTTATTTTTCAACTTTTCTCAGTTCATAGTGTTTTATGGCATATCAAGGCAAAAAGAAATTCCTCCTACTAATTAATGGTTATTAAGTAATTTGGACCAAAATATTAGTAAGCATGCATGCCCTACTAATGAATTAATTGGTGTTTAATTATGGTAAATAAATTGAAAAAATGTAATTTTATTTGTAGATAGTTGTCATATCAACTAGAGAAAATTTTTTACTGTGCCTTAAGTACTGAAATCAAATTTGACACCATGCATTTTCTTCTTGACACAAATTTGATTGTCTTCTATTTGTTTCTGACACAGAAATTATTGACATAAAAATGTATGGTGTGATCAAAACCATTGTAGGTCAACTGAAGAGCAAACTATTCCTAAACATAGTAGTGTGTACTGTTGTTGATTATTGTGCATTTTCCTTAAAACCCAAAAATATACTAAGATGTCCTTGTGAATAGGTTGAAGTATCATAGGTTTGCCTGATACAGTTTATGGATTTTGGAGTAGGGTCATTTTACATTAGCTTTGTTTATGGAATTTTGATCTATATTTATAACTGTCATCAGTTTGACATATATATTCCTGTTATTAGAAATTTTATCAGTATCAGAAAAATGATTCCTGTTTGGAAGCTGGAGAGGTGACTCGGTGTTAAAAAGGATGTTCCGCTCTTGTTTAGGACCTAAGATCAGTTTCATGTACTGCCATGATATAGCTCACAACATCATGTAACTCTAGCCCTAGGGGATGTGACGCCATTTTCTGGCCTCTGTGGGGACTCGTACACATGTGTACATACACAGAGAGGCATATGTAGTTATATATATATACTAAATAAATAATAATAATATAATAAATATAATAAATATAAAATAAATATAATATAATAAATACTGAGATTAAGTACTTGTGCTTAAAGGATTGCATTGTTACTGTGAAAAATACAGAGGGATTATATTCACACATCTGTCTTGAGAAGGTACTGCAAATTATCTAAGTATATAATCACAATGTTTTTAAATAATAGTGTTCTATTCTTTGATTCAAATATTCATAATTTGAATAAAATATATATATATTTATAAAAAACCTTGTCTCGAAAAACCAAATATATATATATATTTCGAGACAGGGTTTCTCTTTGTAGCCATGGCTGTCCTGGCACTCACTCTGTAGACCAGACTGGCCTTGAACTCAGAAATCTGCCTGCCTCTGCCTCCCAAGTGCTGGGATTAAAGGCGTGTGCCACCACTGCCCAGCGTTAAAAATATTTTTAAACTTTCCTGTCTTTTGGTTTACAATATTTACTTGAGAATGATTACCCGAGACTGTCTTTCCATATCATATTATATATTCTCCTCAAATGAGGTGGAAACTGGCTGTTTACACTGTGCAATGCTTTTCAGTAGCAGCGAGATATCCTTGTATGTTTTCTTTGAACCTGAAAAATGTCTTTCTATTCTCCTTCCCTTTTTAAACCTCAATTCAAAACATTACCACAGCTTTCCTTGTATGGATTTCAGCTACTTTTACTAAGAGCAATTATTTCTAAATACTGAGATTAAGTACTTGTGCTTAAAGGATTGCATTGTTACTGTGAAAAATGCAGAGGGATTATATTCACACATCTGTTTTGAGAAGGTACTGCAAATTATCTAAGTATATAATCACAATGTTTTTAAATAATAGTATTCTATTCTTTGATTCAAATATTCATAATTTGTTTTTGCTTTTTATGGCATATTTATGTGAGAAAGAACTTTTGAAATTTGATAACATCTGTCTTCAATTTCTTCCTGACTTTACCATGTCATAAAATATTTTACTTTTATGTGGCAACATTTTTGTCATTCTATACAAGCTTTTGTTTGCCTAATCTTAAGATTCATAACTTAGAAAAACTTTTCAAATAATATTGAAATACTTACAAATGTCATTTTACTAATAAACAAATTACTTTGTTTTATATGTTTTTTTTTTCATCTTGAACAAGAGAATGTCTTGGGAGCCTGTATTTAATTGCCAATTCGAATGTACTAATGTGCCTACTTGGGAAGTTTACCTTATATTTCTGAGACTCAATCCTTTTATCTATACAATAGAAGTAACTATATGACTTGATGTATGAAAATTTCTTAAAATAACATGACACTCACTTTAAATACTTAATATATGTTACTGTCATCATATTAAAATAAACTTGTTCCCAATAAGACTATTAAAGAAATGAACTATTAGCTCATATGGCATATTTTTTTAAATTATTTAATTAATATGATATATTTTTTAGAGTTCTTACACAAGCACTCATTAATGTCATCATGCTTAAATTTAACTTTTTGAGTTTTCATAAGTTTATTATTAAACTTCTGTGAGTTTTATAAAGCATTAACCAATTTACTATCATTTTCTATCCTCTGGATAAATTTGAAACACAGCAATTATTTTGAAGGTGAAATAGTTCAAAAGTAAAATACTGTAGCCCCAAAGCCTTTTTCAAGAGTGAATTATGTCATGATTTATTGATTAAAACTATATACAGCTCCTAAAGCAACTGTTAATTTTTATTTTTTAAGTAAAAAATTCCATTGCATCTATAGGTTCTGTTTTATCACCTTAGAACTCCATTGGATTTATAGCAACTGTTTGTTATTATATAACATAAATTTATATTCTCCTTTCCATTCCATAGGTGCTAGTCGCCCATCTGAGTCATGTGTGAAGGATTTGAAATAGTCCATAATATATTCTAAGCATAATTAACTCATAACTGACTAAGGCCAAAGCAATGCAGATGAGAACAGCTGGTCTGTAAACCTTAACGTCTTTTTTGAGGAAAGACTGCACTGAAACCAGAGCAGGAACTACAATGACCATGATCTATGAATGGGTCACATGGGATAGAGCCAATGGGTTCATTTTAAACTAGAGTCTCCAAAAAGGTTTCTTGACAAGGTGAGTCAACTCATCAGACAGTGCAGCACACAGGCTGTCTAAACTGACAGCACTTGTCAGGAGTGCACTGCTGATAAATGGAATATCATATTCAAATGTCCAAAGGAAAAACTAATGCCTATTCACATATGCGTTTAATAACCAACCTACTGATAAATAGGATACACAAGACATGGCCTCCAAATAACTGATAAAACAGAATACAAGTTCCATCTAATAAAATTAAAGCATTCTTCAGCATCTATTCTTCCACTGATTACCCCTGATTTTTTAAAATTCATAGTTAGCCTACCACTGTAGTGGGTGAATAATTGTGTATCCATCATGAGTGCTGAGTTTGTTTACGAACAAAGACAGTGTGCAGGAGCTTTGCTCCTTAATGACAAGAGGATCTTTCTGCTAATTGGATAATAGTGTCCAAGTACTGGAAGACGGTCTTAGATTTCCCAACATTATCCACAGTACAATGACAAAAAAATTGTAGAACACATCTTGGTTTCTTTTGTTAATAGTTTCTACTACATTTTCAAGTCTATTAATTATGAGTTCAATGTTAGTGATTGAACAATATATATTAAATATATATATTTGAGCTGAAACACACGTGAAAGAAGTGCTATTGATTTCTTGATGGACATGTACTGTATAAATATTTGCAGAAACCTAACTGTTTCCCTTTAGCAACACTGGTTCAAACATTCATTAATTCATTTTTAATCTGACTCTGTGAAACTTGGTTAATCTGAAAAATGGCAGTCAACTATAAAGTACCTCCACCATAAAAATAAAATGGACATACTATCTTGTAAATAAAAGTACAGTGCAATAGATTCATAAAATTTTATTAATTCAGACTTCATCTTTAATTTTAAGTTAAATAACAATAAGATTATAATATTTTGTAATAATGCCTCTGTGGATCCAAAACTGGAGAAAACTTCCCATTTGATTCTTGTGAACCTGCTTGTGCATGTGCTTGTGTATGTGTGTGTGTGTGTGTGTGTGTGTGTGTGTGTGTGTGTGTATGTGTGTGTGTGTGTTATGGTTTGAATGAGAGGTAACCTTTAAATGATTGTTTGCTAAACTCTTGATCACTAACTTGAGGATCCATGCATTAGAAAATGATCGGTCATGAAGGCATTGAGTTCATCAATCAAATGTATTGATTTGATGATACCATTTGTTAATATTATTAGGAGGTGGTCAAAAGTGAGACCTGCATGGAGATGGAATATAAATGGAGGTAGAAATTTAGTGCATGTTTTATCTCCTCTAACCTGAACTCTGCTTCCCTTCTACGATGAGGTAAACAGCACCATCCACATATGCTCTCTGTGCCAGGAATTGTTGCTGTGATAAAAAAAAAAAAAAAAAAAAAAAAAAAAAAACAGCAACAAAAACCTCACAGAGTGCAGCATTCCTGCACACCACCAAGTGGCATACATTGGAAGGGTTCTCATTTCATCAGTCAGTCTTCAAGGAAAATAATTGGTTATGTGTCCATACATCTATCTGTGTTTTTAAGTATGTGCTTCTATCTGGGATGACCATGGAAGTCACTGCTGTAAAGATGACTTGTAAGTTAGATTTGTGGGAAGTGTAAAGCTAGGGTTATAGATGTTTGTAGGAAGAGGTTACATAGAATAAAAAGAATGAGAGCAGAGGCTCTGATACAAATCCTATCCCTGGGGTGTCTGAGAAGGTTAAAACTGTAATATCAGACGAGGCAACAACTTGAGTAGTAAATTAAAACAGTTAGTTGTTTATAGAAATCTTGGTGGGTGGGGGCCTCCCTGGGTATTCCCCTATCATGGCACTTCAAATCTCAAGGCTAGATGTTTCCTCTCCTACTGAAGTCAGACAAGGCAGCCCAGCTAGTAGAACACATCCCAAAATTCAAGCAACTGCTCTTGAGATAACCCCCATCCCAGTTGTTTGGGACTCACATGAAGTTCAAGCTGCACATCTGCTACATATGCAAAGGGAGACCTAAGTCCATCACATGTATGTTCTTTGGTTGGTGGTTTAGACTCTGAGAGCCTGAAGAGTCCAGGTTAGTAGAGTCTGTTGGTCTTCCTATGGAGTTCCTATCACATTCAGGCCCACAATTCTCCTATTCTTTCATAAGAGTCCCCGAGCTCCATCGACAAAGACTTTAAATTTTATTCAGAGTGGCAACGGGAACAGTTGGATGGATTTTAGCAGGGGTTGTGAAATATAAATTTCCCATAATGATACCACATGTTGTTTGTAGAATAGTAGAACCAATCAAATACAGGACCTAAGAAACCAGTTGGAGTGCCAAATACTTGAACCACAAGTAAGACAGACAAATGAAGTCATGTAGCAATGCAGTGACAGCTTTTGTTCATAGGAGCATTCTCCACTCTCTTTGGGATCCAGGATATAGTCAAATGAAAGCATCTAAAAGGAATACAGAAAGACTTTAGAGAAAAGCATGTGAAGTTCTCCTTCCTAAGAGGTTAAACAGATAAGTAAAAAGTAGAAGGACTAAGAAGGTATAGCCAAAAATGAAAGCTGTATCCATTCTTTGGAAAATATTTCAAGAACAGAAATATGGTTTCTCTCATACTGCACAGCAATTCAGTAAGATGGGGAAGTAAACTCAGAAAAACATTCCTTCAGTTAAGAGCATTTTCTTTGACATGTTGAGGTTGGTAAAAATCTTTTGAAATGACAGGAGGAAACCTCAGCTTTGAAACAGTACCCCGCCAAATTGACCTGTAAGAAAACCTGTGGGAACATTTTCTTGATTGATGATTGATATGGGAGGACCCACCTCACTGTGTCACTCCTCAGCTAGTGGTTCAAGATGGCATAAGATAGTAGGCTCAACAAGCCATGAGGAACAGGCCATTAAGCAGTGTTTCTCCATGGCTTTTGATTCACTTCCTGTCTTATGTTTCTGCCCTGACTTTTCTCAGTGATAAAGTTTGATCTGATAGTTTTAAGAAGAAATAAACCCTTTTCTCCCTGAGTTGTTTTTGGCCACTGCAATAGAAACTTAAGCAGATAAAATGAGAGGCACAAAAAGCAAACAAGCAAACAAACAAATATGTTCCCACAGTTTTGCTATAATAGAAGTGACAGTTACATAGGGGTGATGTTCTCCTGGAAGTGGAAAAATGTGGGATTTGCCTAATTTGTTTTCTACTAAAAAAAATCATTTAGAGTAAGGATGCTGTAGAACACAATGAGATTTTGAAAGAAGAAGGAGGAGGGGTGATTCAGCGAACGCTCTGCTTTCAGAGTCCACGTCTCTGCTTGGTTTGTGTCCCTATTCTTCTCCCCACGCCAGTCCCACATGTACACATTTCCTCCCTTGATTTGTGCCTCATTTCTTTCCCTCGCTCTCATATTTCTTTAATTTCCTTCTCTTATGTAGGTTGGTTTATTCCCCTCTAGTGGAAGCTCAGGTCTGGTATATAATTTCAATTGTAGAGTTTATAAGAATATATATATTTTAGCTTTTACTGAGTTGGAGATAAAACTGTAGCAGACAATTTCATTACATTAAATCATATGTGCATTTTAATAATTAAATATAAGCTTCAGTTCTGTTATTGTTACAATTGCTCATTTTGCCTTGGGGATAAGTGCTTTTTTTTTTTTTAGAAGTTTGTTATTTTCTTTTTACATTATTGCTGTTTTGAGCCATTCATCTTTTGTTTCGTCAATTTTATTTTTCCAATTTCCTGTATTCTTTTTCTCTCTAATTTATGCTGTTTGGTGATTCTATTTTGGTGGTGGTGCTGGTGGTGCCATTTGTACTTGTGTGTCTTTTGCTTGTTGGTTTTGGGGGTGAGGGAGGATTTTGTGTTTAACCCAATCAGGGGCCTCAAACTTGTATATTTCCTAGTTCCTCTCTTGATTGCAGGGATTAAAGATGTGAGCCACCATGCTAGTTTGATATTTAGTTACTCAAATAAATGATAAAGATGACGAAAACGTATTATACTATCCTATTCACTTTTCTACCTTTTAAAGTACTACATTCTTTCAGAATTTTATAAATACATTCTGATAATATTCATCCATCCCTCCTCTATGTAACTTCTCCTAGATCTTTTCCCACTTTCCTACACCCACCTTTATTTTTTTGTTTTATTTGATAACTGGTCCACTCCAATTTGTGCTGTTCATATACTTCTAGGTTTGGGGTCATCACTATGCTATGATCAACTTACCAATAGCTGCATTCTTTAGGAAATGGGCTCTCCCTCTTCCAAAAGTTACCAACTGTCCCTATCTTCTTAGTTATGGGTGGGGGCACATGCACCCATTCCCACTCAGTGCTAGAGTGATGACTGGCTTGGCTTTATATATGCATCCACAACAGCTGTTTATGAGTACAGTGACACTGTCATATCCAGAAAACATTGTTTTGTTCCAATCCATTCCAATCTCTGGTTCTTACAACATTTAACCACTTCTTCCACCATAGTCCTTAACCTCTGAGAGGGGGTTTGATATCGATGTTTCATTTGTGGCTGAGCACTTCTCAATCATATATTTTCTGAACCTTCATCGATTGTAAATTTCCGCATTGACCACCATCCATTTCACAAAGAAACATATGTAATGATTTCTGAAGGCAGAACTGAAGTCCAAATAGACAGGAATTTAGAGACCAGTTTGATACTGTGTCTACTTAGCAAAATCATGCCTGGATCCTGTGAGTTCTCTAACCTTGGTTTCTTAGCCAGATTTTGAGTACCACACATGCATTTTTCTTTGTAAACAAGACTTAAATTCAACAAGGACATGGCTGATTAAACCTATAACAGTTGTACCACTGTTTCTTCCATGAGGTATATCTTTCCATACTGGTCATCTCTACACTTCACAAGGTTCACAGCTGCGTAGAACCATTGATTTTTACCAAACAAATTGCAAAAGTCTTATGTCATGAGAGCATCTTGTGCCCTGAGAGCTAGCCAGTGGCAAAAGCTTATTGGTCAGTACCACCTTGATTTCTCCATGTCTTATGGTGAATGTTTGTGATGTCTTTGTGATTTATGCTTCTCTTACATATTACATCCCAAATGAAGTTTCCCCATCCTCTTCCTCTTTCCTTCCTTTCCCATCATCCACTTCTCCATTTCTTTTCAGAAAAGGGCAGTACTCTCATGAATATCAACCAAAGATAGCATATCAAGTTGAACTAAGACAAGGGACTACTCCTCCTATAAATGGTAGATGAGGCAATCAAATAGGAGCAAAAGGGCTCCAAAAGCAGTCAAAAGAGTCAAAGACAGCTCTCATGGTTAAAAGTCCCACAAAACGACCAAGATTCACAACCATAACATATGTAGAGAGCCTAGGTCAAACCATGCAAATGTCCAGATTGTTGGTTCCATCTCTTTGAGTGTCCATGAACCTATGTTACTTGATTTATACTATGCTCCTGTCTACAAGTATAGCAAAATATTATTAGGAATCATTCCATCGATTATAGTTTAATTGCTGACCTTGTTTGGTTCTGTCCTGGGACTCTAGATTAACCAGCATCTGTTTCCTTCCCTTCTAGTTACATGTCCATTTAATGGCATGGGTCTCAAGCTCTACTAGTCTGTAATGGGTTGTCCTAATGCTGCCCAGCTCTTGTGCTGTTTAAGGTTAATTGTAAATGACAAAAGTTTTGTGTCTTTTATCCAGGAACTGAATGATCGCAGGGTGGAAGCCCCAGATTGGAATTAAAAATATCTACAACACCAGTCATTGATTGGCCACTCCCATAATTTATGTACCACCTTTACCCCAGCACATATTGGAGGTAGGACAAATTATAGGTTAAAGTATTTGTGACTGGGTTGGTATCTCAGTCCCTAAACTGGAAGCTTTGACTTATTGTAGGAGATGGCTGGTTCAGGCTTTGTATCCACCCCTCCCCCCATTACTGGGAGTCTTAACTAAGATCACCCTCAGATTCCTGGGAGATTCAATTGCACTAGGTTTCTAGCTCTTTCCCAAGACTCCCTCAATTTCAGTTGTCTCTCCCATACTCTCTCCCTCTATCTTCTAATCCACCTGATTCTTCTTGTTTTCCTCCCCACCTACCACCAGTTCTCCCTCGAAATCTGTTCTATTTTCTCTTCCCAGGGAGATTCATGTATTCCCTCTTTGAGCTCTCCTTTTACTCATGTTCTCTGGGATTGTAGCATAATTTTTCTATGAGTACATAACATGTTTGTCTTTCTGGGTTAGGGTTACTTCACTCAGGATGATTTTTTTTCTAGTTCCATCCATTTGCCTGCAAATTTCACGATGTCAATTTTTTAATAACTGAATAATACTCCATGTGTAAATGTACCACATTTTCTTTATTTATTCTTTGGTTGATGGACTTCTAAGTTGTTTCTAGTTTGTGGTTATTATGAAGAAAACTGCTGTGAACATATTTGAGCAAGTTTCCTTTTGGTAAGATTGAGCATTTATTTGGGTATATGCTTAATATTGGAATAGGTGGGTCTTGAGATAAATCAGTTCCCAATTTGCTGAGAAATTACCATACTGGTTTTCAAAAGTGGCTGTGCAAGTTTGCACCATGCACGAGCATTGGAGAAATGGTCCCCTTGCTCCACATTCTGACCAGCATGAGCTGTCACTTGTGTTTTATATCTTAGCCATTCTGACAGGTGTGAGATAACATCTCAGAGTCATTTTGATTAGCATTTCTCTGAAGGCTAAGGATGGTGAACAGTTCTTTAAGTGCTTCTTGAACATTTGAGATTTTTCTCTTGAGAATTCTGTGTTTAAATCTATACCCCACTTTTTAAAATTGTATGATATGGTTTGTTGATGTCTATTTCATTGACCTTTTAAAATACATTTTTTGGAAGTTGGTCTGCCGTCATATGTGCAGCTTTTCTCATTTTGTAGGCTGATGTTTTGTCCTGTTGTCGTTTGCTTTACAAAAGCTTTTTAGTTCCATGAGGTCTCATTTATTAACTGTTGACCTTAGGAACTGTGCTAAGGTATTCTATTCAGGAAGTTGTTTCCTGTGCCAAACCACTCAAGGATTCTCCCCACTTTCTCTTCTATCAAATTCAATATGTCTTATTTTGAGATCTTTGAAGGTCTTGGACTTGAGTTTTGTACAAGGTGATAGGTATAGATCTATTTTAATTCTCTTATATACCAAAATTCAGCACACAACATTTGTTGAAGATGGTTTCTTTTTTCCATTGTATAATGTCAGCTGCTTTATCAAAATCAGGTGTTCATAAATGTGTCAATTTATGTCCGTTTTTGATTCAGTTACATTGATCAACCTGTCTGGTTTCATACTAATACAGTGCATGTAGTAGAGCTTGAAATAAGGGTTGGTGATTCCTCTGTAATTTCTTTTATTCTGCAGTTTTCTTTTAGCTATTCTATTTTGTTTTGTTTTGTTTCCATATGAAGTTGAGAATTATTCGTTGAAAATCTTTAAAGAATTTTGTTGTAATTTTGATGGGGATTGTGTTAAATCTGTAGATTGCTTTTGATAAAATGGCTGTTCTTACTAGGTTAATCCTATCAATCCATGAGCATGGGAGGTCTTTCCATCTTCTGATATCCTTATCACTTTCTCTCTTCAAAGACTTGAAGATCTTATCATACAGGTATTTTACCTACTTGGTTAGAGTTGCAACAATATATTATTTGTGGCTATTCTGAAGTGTTTTATTTTACTGTTTTCTTTCTCAGCCTGTTTATTATTTTTATATAGGAGGGCTATTGATTTTTTTAAATTATTCTGTATACAGCCGATTCTCTGAATGTGTTTCTTCGAGTTTTGGGGGTTGCTTATGTATATTATCACATCATCTGTGAATAGTGATACTTTGACTTTTTTCAAATTTGTACCTCCTTGATCTCCTTTAGTTGTCTTATTGTTCTAGCTAGAAGTTCAAGTACTATATTGAATAGACATAGAGTGAGAAGCCTTTTCTTGTTCCTAATTTTAGTGGAATTATTTGACTTTAGCTCTTTTTAATTTGAAGTTGCTATAGTCTTGCTGCATATTCTCTTTATTATGTTTAGGTATGAGCTTTTTATTTGTGATCTTTCTAAGATTTTTTTTTTTAATCACGAAGAGGTGTTAGAATTTGTCAAAGGCTTTTCAGCATCGAATAAAATGGTCATGTGTGGGTTGTTTTTTTTCCTTTTAGTTTGTTTTTTTTTATGGTGGTTATAGCAGCATTAGATTCTTTCAATCAAGTGGAGATCTTCTGTTGTGGACTGGTTTGTACTTGAAATTTTTCATCACTTTTATGACATATATTGTCTATCATGCTTTACAGCTCTGATGGTTTGTATATGCTTTGCCCAGGGAATGGAGGTATTGCCTTGTTTTGAGTAGGTATAGCCTTACTGGGGAGGGTATGTCAATATGGTCATGGGCTTTAAGACCCTCTTCCTAGCTGCCTGGAAGACAGTTTTCTCCTAGCTGTCTTTGGAACAACAGGTGAAACTCTCAGCTCCTCCAGCCCCATGTCTGCCTGGATGCTGTCATGGTTTCACCTTTATGATAATGGACTGAACCTCTGAACTAGTAAGCCACCCCCAATTAAATGTTGTCCTTATAAGGGTTGCCTTCGTCATGGTGTCTGTTCACAGCAGTAAAACCCTAAGACAGCTGCTCTATATTAACATTTCACTGGAGCTGTATTCTTTCCTTTCTCTTAATTACTCATGTACAATTATGTTAGACCACCAACTAGTTATTTAAGTAACTGATTTGGTCATTTACTTTATCAGTCTTTCAAACAGATGGATCTTTCTTCTTTACACATTCAGTGATCTCCCACTTTATTTTTTGACATTTAATAATTTATATGTAACATTTTGCACAGAAACAGATCAATATACTCCAAACAATTATTATCTTATGGTGTGGGTATTTCTTCTACCTTTCTCTTTGGCTGTGGTATTTCTTCACTTAAATTTACTCATACACTATTTTCTTAGATAAATCATTTCTAGTCTAGTTCCAGAACTCTAACAGACTTCTGTGGGCCTAATATACATACACACAATCTTCTGACCATTAGATTGAGATACATTTCATAAGAAACAAATCTCATAACCCTCCAATACTGTAATATTTTTATCTTTTTATATGTAAAGAAACAAGTCATTTCTGTTGATCAGTTCTTGGATATTCTTTAATATACTGTTAACCATTGTCCTACTATGACAAGAATTAACATAAATCTCAATTTAATTTTCTTACAACAGTTTATATTCAGTTAATGGCATACAATATCCTGTGACTGTTTCAGGTCAAAAATGAATAGTTGATAGTTTTCCAGGGTCTAGTTTTCTGAAAGTCAGTAATCATGCAGCAGAGAACTGGATTGCCAATGCTTAGATTCAAATGTCTTACAGCTTTAAAACAGATGGCAATGCATATGATTTATTCTGAATAGGACTCAGGGTGATAGAAAGCAATTCCTCTATCTGTGAGGAAGACAGTTTCATGCAAGACTTTCATTCACACATGCAATAAGCATTAACTTGAACACATTTTTTTTTATCCGTAGGTTTCTGAAAATGAAAAATCTCTTAGAAAAATCTCTGTGAGTATGGCATGAACAGAAGCAAAATATACACAGAACTTACCAATGACTTCTAACCTGTACAAAGCACAGAAGAGGGTGGCATATGGCCATTCCTGCAAGTCAAGGGTCACATAGCTCAAGGGATTGAATCTGAATGTTAAACTAAGTGCTGTAAAACTATATGATGTCACTCCAAATCTTCATATCTGGATACAATGATTTATCTTATGTCTTGAAACAGATTAACATTTTTTCCTTATATATCTAGTGACCTCCCACTTTATCTTTTTCTTGCCTTCTGCAAATTTCCAAGTAACAAACTGCACAGACCAACTTTCTCAAAACACTTCCTCTCCTATGATGTGCACCAATCCTTTGGCCTTCTATGTGGCTTCAATAGTGTCTTCCTTAAATGCATGGATGCTCCATTTGCAAAGATGCAATATTTGTACTTCCTTTGCAGAACTCTGGCAGACTGCAGTCCTCCGTACTTCTCTGGGACTAATGTATATTTAAGGTGATATTTAACAGCACAGTTGAATTCAAAATGTAGAAGAAAACTAAAAGTAATTCATGTAAATAAACTATCTAGGACTTCTCATTTCTTACTAATACAGAGGTTTACAAATTTTACATTACCTCTAATAAATTACCAAATCATGTTTCCTGGTATTTTCTTCATGTTGCATAAACATATGTTTTAGCCATATCCATATGTGTCTGTACCACTCCTCCCTCAATATATTTCTGATAGCCATCTATAGGTATTAGCTATTATTTTAAAATATATTTTATTCTTTTTCAGCGACTACCATTCTTTTTTTTTCTTGTCTCTCAAAACAAATAAAAGAAGGCAAAGTAGGGAGTTTATAAAATTGTGTAAGCAAAGAAAGATACAGCTTTACAAACACTTGAGAAAAGGTCACTGACTAGGTGAACTATCTTTGGGAATTGGTTTTGGAACCTAACATTTTCAAAGCAAACACAATATATAGTTAAGGAAAGAATTCAAGTACAAGAGTTAAGAAAATAATAATAACTGTAGATCAGAACCACAATAAAGTTCATTGTGCATGCAAAATCTACCAACTAAAATGAGTGACAGTTTTTCCTTTGCAAGTCAATGCTTACCGCCCATCTTCTTTCTGTTGAGTGCCAAGCTGGTATCACACTCTCTACTCATCCAGAATGTTCTTTTTTCACACTCATCTTTCTCTTGTGGAGTGAGTAACACAGCAGGGAAAAGTCATAGGAAGCTTCTAAAACCTCTTTAGAAGGTTTAGAAGCAGCCTTCCCTGCAGACTAAGGGAATTGTCTAATGTTGCTGGTTAAGGTAAGTATTCACAGACTGGAAAACACGGTGCAAAGACACACTAGACACCTGATTAAAAATACTGAAGCCTATATCTTTTACTGGCTTTGTACACTTTTGGTTGTGATAGGACAAATGGAGTGTCTTTCAGGGAATATTTTGAGGCATGAGGTGCCTTAGTGAACCAAAGTTTCTCTCTATCAATCAGAAGCTTTTTGTGTTGGGATGATTGGTATCAGTTATATTGTTTTACAAAATCATTTACAAAATCTGAAGGATAGAGGAACATGGTAAAAATTATATATTACATCCCCATTTTTATATTTTTATATGTTGAAAGAGGTATCGTTATCATTATTTAATTATACATAGTCCGTAGAAATGTGTGGGTAAGACGTGGAGCTGGAGTTACAGGCAGCTGTACGCTAAATTAGCTATGAATCCAAATTTTTTGGAAGATCTCTTAAATGCTGAGCCATTTCTCTAGCACAGTATGTTTAAGTTTTTACATAATTCAATGCTAATTAGAAATTTTCAGGTCTAAAGTATACCATTTTAGTGTAATTTTGTACCTTAATAAATTCAAAACTATAACAGTGCAAACTTATTTAAAAATCTCATTTGGAAGTTTAATGATGTGTAATTATTATACGTTTTTAGATTTTAAATTTTGAATAAAATGTTTTTAATTTAATTTTTTTACTTTAATTCTTGTCATCTTCAACTAGAGTGATTAAATTCAAATATAAAGAAGTCATTTTAAAAAAGAGCTCCACAGTCTGAAAAGTGGGAGTGAAGAGCTACAAAGAGGATAATGGGGAGATGGAGGGTTGACTTAACTAGGGAGCGTAAAATAAGTGTGGTATTAGTTCTAGAACAGGAGACATAGCAAGACTAAGGATGTATTAAAACCCACAAGGGAACATTTTTTATAAGCTTACTTAAAAATAGAGTGTGTATGTGTGTGTGTGTGTATATACAAACATGGATACGTAGGTAGATAGATAGATAGATAGATAGATAGATAGATAGATAGATAGATTATAAATAGGTAAGTAGGTAGGTATGTAAGTAGATGATAGATAGAATAGACAGAAACAGACAGACAGACAGACAGACAGACAGACAGACAGACAGACAGACAGACATAATGGAGAGAGAGAGACAGAGAGACAGAGTCAAATAGATTGTAAGAGTCAAGGAACCAGGTTGCCTGCTGCTAAGTATTATTTCATAGACATGGCAGGAAAGCCCTCATGAACTCTCAGTGTCTGAACAAAAGCTGCACATCAGCTGACATACTACCACAGATATAAAAAACTCCGTAAAGTCCAAACTCTAGGTGAATAGCTACAGGTGGTCAGTGGATGCTGAGATGAAGAATCAGTTGTCTCCAGGGAGGAGCTATCACATAGGTTCTTCAATCACAATTGGGAAGCAATAGATTCATGTACATGTAGACAATGCTAAATGGACTCAGTGCTCAGCAGGCCCAGTGTGTGTGTGTGTGTGTGTGTGTGTGTGTGTGTGTGTGTGTGTGTG